>OX336397.1:74412558-74790058 GCA_946902985.2 Meconema thalassinum
GTCAAACTTACGAACAACGATTATCGATACAACGTTGAAGCCGGGTACAGCGATAATTTTATATGGTCACAGCTGATTTCCTATATTTACTATGTCAATTACTCCTCATTACAACGATGAAGTAATTTTAGCAACACCCTTTATAACGAAGACAAAATTTCGGAGATCATACAATTTTTTTGCTTCTAAGAATGTGACCATAATGGTACGTATTGTTTGTTAAACCTCTCGACCTTCAGGGCTGTATTTTCAGAATGATGTACACGCACAGATTACAAGTTGTTGTTTCATTTGAGGGGCTTGGACATCGTAGACATTTAGCCCCGTGTACTTTCATCACTGTGGAAGCTTGTCTTATAACCTGTGTTATTATGATGACTGTAGCCTATTAATGTGTGTATATGTAATTCAGGTGACGATTACGAAGGAGGTGGCCGTGGCCTTAAAGTTAGGTATGATATAAAGTGATTGGCTTTACGTCCCTTTTAACTTCTATTGCTTTTAGAGAGGCCGGGTTGTCGGAATTTTGTCCTGAAGGGGATCTTTAACTTGCCAGTAAATCTACTGACTCGATTGGATACTGCAACCTTGGGAGAGAACGTTACCCATTCTGATATTTTCATGGAGTAGAAGTGGGAAGCCACATGACAACACTTGCAGAATGGCTGAGATGAGAATCGAACCCATATCTTCCTAGTTTTTCCTCAAGAGGCTGAATGCACTTCTTACCAGAATTAAATTTCTTGGCAGAGTCAGGATTTCTCAATCTGTAATACAGCTTCCTTCCTTCATTCATTCATTCATTCATATTGTAAAGGCTAATGTCTTGTCGATCCAACCACACTCCTCTGTCGTTGGTGGTTCGTTTCAGTTCCATGTAATTGTCACATCCCATTCTATTCTTGATGTCTTCCAAATACTTCGTCCTAGGCCGTCCTCTTCCTTTCATTTCCAGCATTTTCCCTTCAAGAATGTTAACGATGAAAGTGTTGTGTCTGGTGACATGTCCAATACATTTTATTTTTCTCTTTCCCATTTCCTTCATTAATCTTTTTTTGTCTTTGATTTCCCTTAAGACTTCCAGGTTGGGTTTTCTTTCCATCCAGCTCGTTTTGTCATTTTCAGCCATATCCACATTTCAGCAGCTTCAAGTCGATTCTTTTCCAATTTACCCAGAGTCCAACTTTCACTTCCATAGAGCAGTGTACTCCATACAAATGAGTTTGCAAACGATTGTATTACATCTATATTCATATGTTTGCTGTATAAAATGTTTTTCTTAGTCATAAATGCCTGTTTTGCCAATGCAATCTTTCTCTTCACTCCCTTTAAGCATATATTGTCTTCTGTGATTATACTTCCGAGATAACAAAATTGTTCCACTTGTTCAATTCTCAAGTCATTAGTTTTTATATTGGTTGTAATTTCTTCCATGTTTTTCCGAACTACCATTACTTCCTTCCTTGTGAAATGATATTCGGAACGACCCTCGTAGTTTGTATATATTCTAGTGCAATGCACTACTCCTGCTGAGAGTGGCTTCTCATGTAGTTTCGTTGTTAGTATTATCTACAAACTTTATTCACATCTTCTCTTAGAGATGGCAATGTGTATCTTCCATCAGTTACACAGGTGCAGAATTCCCACCAAGAATACAGAGAACTCTTCCAAAGTTTGTACACTATATTCTTAACTTCGCCCGGGAACAGTTATGAATACATTACGTGCTAAGCGCTTTTTTTTCGATGTCAATGAACTATGACGTACTGTATAACCGTTTTACATCTAGGCATGATTGGTTAAAATCACTGACTGGACTATTAATTATATTATCATGGAGATCCATGTGCAACGAATTCTTGTCAGACGTAATTTAAGAATGGCGAGGTGCATGAACACAAATCCCCCTTCCGTCCAATCTTAACTTGACTGTGTATTTTGCGGAACGAAAAGTACACAGGGGAAATGAAGAAAAGCCGAGTTGCACTTCTAGGGAAACTCCAAACACAACCGATCATATCTGAAGTCTTAACTCAACACGTCTCGACAGTTCGCTGTTGACTCTATCTTGGGTAATAGGCTTGCTCTCTAGCTAGGCTGTAATTTGGGTGATAGGCTCGCCCCTAGCTAACTCGTAAACTGTCGCCTCAGTAATTGAATGGAGATTGTTGGAAGAAATGAAAACGTAAAATCACTCATAGTGAGCGATATATTGAAGATACAGATATGTTCTTGAGTACTTTTTAGTAGAACTCTTCATCCTGAACAATTCTTACACTCAGAGTGTAAGCTTGAAAAGCGCACGGACGACAGTTTTTTTTACTGATATCGTTACTGCTTCCTTTGATCATAAATACATTATTTTCTACAGAAATCGTCCTCACGATATCCTTTACAGAATGGAGAAAACCGCATCAAATCCATCCTGTGGTTCTCGAGATTACCCGTGACATCCGAGAATCAGAGACTTTGTTTTATACTAAGTAGAGACAACATGGCGTCATCGAAAAATAATGCCTAGCTTTAAAAAATATATAACATCGAAACCTTTTATGTTAAATTAGTGCTCCTTTCACTGTGTGGTAACTGGTTAGTGCAAGTTTTGTTAATGCATTAGTGTGACCTTGGTGTGCGCTGACTAGTTGCCTAACGAAATCCACGAGTATGTTTGTGATTTTCCCAAAGTCAAAGCGTGGTGCGGGTTACTTCATGAGTCTAGGGCCCGGATGTTGTTGCCGTAAAAAAAATTAAAAAATCCCTTAACATTTTCAAAAATTACTGTAATAAATGTCCTAAAAATTCGCAAAATGCACTACAAAATGTTAAAAATGATCTTATAATAATAAACTCACCAATATTTCAAAAATGACATCTTAAGTTCAAACTGAAAAGTCAATCAAAATAGATTTCTAGCACTTAACAAATGGTTTAGGCAAACTTTAGTCTGAGTTGCACTGCACTATGAATGTCGTTCTAATGTTGTCAAATGTAAATGATCTGCGGTTATCAGCCAACAAGTTTTTATATCTCGAAGAGCTGCGTTCAACATCAACTGATGTGATCGGAGCGTACTTGAAGTGAGAAAGGTCGTTTGCTGCTAAATCCTCCTCAATCCCATCCATGCAATAGTTTTCACCAGAAATAGTGTTTGAGATTTCGCATAATGTTTTATACCCGGTGTTTTTGTCCAGCACTTTTTTTAGTTTTGATGCATTACCCGCAGCAATTTCGCCACGATTGTTGCTAAGACTGGTTTCCACCCGCTTGATTAAGGAAATGGAATCAATATTTCAATATTTTAAATGATCTTGTATCAGCTACTCTGAGAGACGTAACTCCCTCATATAAAGCTGTGACATAAGTAAATTGGAAAAAGATGACCTTAAAAGGCCGATTTCTCTAAAATAAGACCAAAAAATCTACCAAACTTAAGAAAATGCTCTTAAAATGGAAAAATAGCAAAAACTGCAAAAAGATGCAAAATAAAAATGACATATTTGAAGACGGGGTGGCCCGTCCGGAGTTTCTATGTACTCCAGCATTGTTTTAGACAGCTCAGTAAAAAGATGACATGTCATCAACATCCGGCCCTATAATCATGACCACTTAGAGTTTGTTGATTTCGTATTCCGCTTGGAGAAACGCATCAAATGGATGGTGGAAGATGTTCCAAAACCCGATACTTGTGGTTAAAAATCAATATTAAAGTTTGACTTTATTTCCAAATCTCGACATCTGCAATGGTAAGATATTTTCATAATTTCGTTAAATAAATTACAACGATGATAAAAGTTTCAAAATGACGTCCAACTAGTTGTCAACATGTAAAATATACTTCATCTTGTGATTAGCTCTGAGATTTCTCGATAAAAGTTGGAATGAGGTACTTGATTGTAATGCATTGGTGGGTAACTATTTTAATTCAATCTTTCTATGTCAACTCCTATTCTCTTCGATCCCCGAAGGTATTAGGGTATCCAAAACAGAGTGTCTTTCACTTTCCCACCTTAATCCTTTCCCGTACACATTTTGAGGTCATTTATCCCCAGATTTCTCCCGTATCCACTTTTTATCACTTTTAAATGATCTTGTCGACTTCGATGTGTGACGTCATAGTACCGCTTGGTGCATGTGTTCCCCAACAATCTCTATTTCGTTAGTATAAGACATAAATCCCCGATTCTTGGATGTCACGGGTAATCTCGAGAACCACTGGATGGATTTTGATGCGGTTTTCACCATTCTGTGAAGGATATCTCGAGGAAAGATTCTGTAGGAAGTAATTTATGTATGATCAAAGGAAGCCAAGCAGTAACGATTTCAGTGAAAAAGTCGAAAACAAACTTGGCGTCTGTACGCTTCTTAAGCTTACGCTGGGTAAACCGTTAAACATATCAATATACTATGAGCGTAAGAATTGGTCAGCATGAAAAGTTCTACAAAAAAAGACCACCCACTATAAGCGTTTTCAAACTGGATGGAAGGGGCACGTCCCCGCGCGCTCTGGTGAGCGTGACGGCATCCCGCGCGCTTGACCTTGCTTTGTCCTTGGTTTGCACTTGCCGTTCGCGAGTAATTTGAAACAAGGTAAAGTATTATAAAGCAAGATAAGTATTATGCAGATAATTTTCTAACATGTCAAGAGTCTTTGGCTTCGAGCGAAGCGAGAAACCTCCAGCCTTTCTATCATTTTTCAGCATTTGTAGCATTTAAAATGATACAAAGTCTAGTCTTTCAGACTGACTGTCACTTTTAATAATCTATTTCTTTTGATCCACTTTTCAAATTATGTACAGGTCCAACCATGCCTATAAAATTAGTAGGGGCTGTGAAATGAAAAGTCTGAGTTACCAAAATGACCGGAGAATCACCATCAAGCCCAAATTCTTGGTCATTTTCACTCTCTTCGCCATTATCACTATAATTAACTTCGTCAATATATCTTACATCCGCTAAAATATCACTTCCAACACTACCTAACGATTCTGTATTGCCTTCGGCGTTTATATCAAGCACAGTTTCAATGTCTGCAACACTCAAACCAGCCATGATCACAAGAGTACACAGCTCATCCCGACCTGTCAATGTTTACATGGAATTACGCTATTCATTTGAGTATTTCCTAAGTCTTCTTGATTCTATAACATGCTCATCCAAGCATAATGATATCTCTCACTATTGCCCCACCAGACGTTACGATAGAAACCGTCAGACAGCAGATAACGACAGAGAATGCAGTCGGGCGCTTTAGGGCGCTTAGGAACTGAACTGAAATAAAACTGATGGACGCTTAGGGGTGCTCTGGGCGGGAAAGGGTCTTTGTCTCATCTTTCCTGATACCCTCATTCTTCGAGGGATCAGACCTCTTATTTTCTCTTCATGACCCTAAAGGAAAATGGCTTCTAGAAATATTGTGTTCGTACCTTGTTTTCAGTGTGTATGTTTCATTTTGAAGAACTCATAAAAATTCTTAGCTTGTTGCATTTTGCTGAACGAAAGTAGGATGTTACATCAGTAAGGACGGGATTTTGAGGTTTTCAAAAACATAAAAGAGTTGTTTTATAGGTAGAATAGGTTTTTAAATAGTGTTTTATGTAGAATAGTTATTGAATATGACATGGAAATATCTAAAAAAAACAGTGGTACTCGCTTTCAAGGGCAAAGAACCAATTCCGAGTAAGATCTGCCTCAATAACAAACTGTTGGAAAGAGTAATCATCTTCAACTACCTAGGCTACTCTTTATTCGACAATGATGCAGATATTTATAATAAGATCATAAAGTATAATAAAACCATAGGAACAGTGAACTCAGTAACGAAACCACTAGCTGCAAAACACAACACTAGCTAGACCTGTCCTCACATATGGAAGTGAAGCATGGACAATCCGAAAACGAGACGAAGCTAGGATCACTGCTGCTGAGATGAAGTTTATGAGACGCACAGCAGGTTACACACGTTGGGACCACAAAGAGAATGAGAACGTGATGAAAGAACTAAAGACAGAACCTGTATTAAACTACATAAGAACCTGTAGGAAGAACTGGAGAAACCACGCCAACAGAATGCCTAGGGAACAAGTCCGAAAGCAGATTGTACGATTCCAACCCAAGGGGGTTGGATCTATTGGACGTCCAGCTAAAAGATCTCCGTAACAGGCCACCTGGCCTAATACTTGACTGGCAGATGATGATGCACTAGCACAACTGCCGTATAGCCGGACAGGAGTGTTGGGGATAACTAGGGCTCGGATTTTTAGGATTCTAAAAATCGGGAAAATATTTATTTTTTATGTATTAAAAATACCTGAAATGTGACAAAAATGTAAAATTATTTAATTATAATTTAGTTTATTAATGTGAATAAAATTTATGCTATGCTTCACTGACTACTGAAGAATTACAATACACAACGAGATACATCTTCAGGTTGTCCATCACAAATGACTGACAATTATCGTGAAACACTTCTTCTGAAGGCGCGAAACTGCGGCAATATGTTTCTTGCCCTTGAGGTGTTTTGTAACTTGAGATCTCTGTTCAGCCTTGATTGCTTTCCCACACGGTTGGCAGTACAGAACGCCCCCATCATAAGTAAAATTATCTTTAAATTCTGCAATATACCGCTGCTGAGAATAACTTGTAGTTGCTTTTATTTTAGGTACCGTAGAACTGCCTTACACTTCACAGTGTCAGAAATGAACTCCATTTGAGTGACACTGGATCCAAGTACCTGGGGGAGGGGAGGTCTTAGCACGTGGAGCAATATGGCTATGGACAAGGAAATCCCCGGCTTCCACAGTGAGCGGCACGGGGCGACAAGTTAAGAAACACAGTTGCAAGCTGACATACGCTCTGCATGAAGATTAGATAGCTCACAGGTTCTTCCCCGTTGAAGTAATACAGAACAAAAATGCAGTAAACTGAGAGATCAAGCATATTGAATTTAAAAAAAAAATGTAAATATTTTGTCATTTTATGTGCTAATAAGTGAAAAGCAGGAATTTATGAATTTATAGAAAAAAATAAAGTGTGCCAAAAGTTGACATAAAATGCACAAAGCTTAAAATGATTGCCTAATTGTTAGTAGAAAATCTGATTGTAACGAGAGTGTAAATATTTTACATAATGTTGTTGTTGTTGTTGTTTGAGTCTTCAGTCTTATGACTGGTTTGATGCAGCGCTCCATGCCTCCCTGTCCTGAGCTAATCGTTTCATCTCTACATAGTTACCACACCCTACATCCGAGGCAATCTGTTTAACATATTCTAACCTTGGTCTATCCCTACAGTTCTTGTCCTCGACCCTTCCTTCCATAACTAAGCTTGCTATTCCTGGGTGTCTTAGTACGTGTCTTACCAACCTATCTCTTCTCTTCATTAGCAGTCGCCAGAAACATCACTCTTCTCCCACTCGTCTTAATACCTGTTCGTTTGTCACCCTATCTACCCATCTGATCTTCATCATTCTCCTGTAACATCACATTTCAAACGCCTCAATTTTCTTCTTTTCTGCTGCACCAATAGTCCAAGTTTCACTTCCATAGAGCGCCACGCCCCAGACAAAGGCTTTCAAAAATGACGTCATAATACCTAAATCTATATTCGATGTCAACAGATTCCTTTTTTGTAGAAATGCTTTCCTTGCCTGAGTCAACCTACTTTTTATATCCTCCTTGCTTCGTGCATCACTGGTTATTCTGCTTCCTAAGTAACAGAAGTCTCCTACTTCCTTCAGCTTTTCATCTGCCAATTTGATGTCCATAGAGGTTTCTGATACGTCATCAAATTATCACCGAGAACTTCAGACTTTTAGGCATTATTTGCTCTCCTTAAATATGTTAATTATTCAAATGCAATAAAACCAAGAATGTCAGAGGGGATTTTCTCACTATATCCCGTTTAATTAACTTTGTTTATATAGAATACACTGTACGGAGCTTGGAAACAATAAGAGATTTATCCCCACTTTCCTGGCAGTACATAACCAAACATTAAGATATAAGCTGTAGAGTGCTGAAAGTATTTTAATTTTCTGGCAGGTAGGATTTCTCTCAATCAACTAGATATAGGATTAATAGTATATTATGCAACGAGCCTATAATGGCAATAATTAAGACACGAGTATGTTTATAAAACGAACGTATGCGAGTTTTATAATTTCCATACGAGTGTCTTAATTACCATTATTGGCGAGTTGCATACGACTGTTTATGTTCGACGATAATTTTATTATTATAACTATTTTATGTTCGAACATAAATATTCATAAATATCTGTCGAGATTTCGCCAGTTTTATGTACTGAACAGAGCGCATGAGACGCAGAGAATGCCTTGTATTTGACCATGGTCTCCTCGATTACCCTACTATGACACTAGGCCAGGCAGTGAAATTTAAATTAGAAGGCCGTGGAACTCAGCGCATCTAATTATCTAATTGGTCAAACAACTGTTGCTTGAGGTCTGATTGGTGGGAGAAACTGTTTCATAATGAAAAATAGTGTCATAATGAGCCTCATTATAGTACAGTTTTCTGACATATTATTATCAGGGTCGAACATAAACACTGTGTTGTGGTTTACGTTTAAAAATTATAAACTAAAAATTCAAATATACTACAATAAATGGAACAGAACTGAAATTAGGTATTTTTAGGTACTATAGTGTGATTCGGAAAAGAATTAATAATAATAATAATAATAATAATAATAATGTTATTGGTTTTACGTCCCTTTTAACTACTCTGGCTTTTAGAGACGCCGGGGTGCCGGAATTTTTCCCCGAAGGGGATCTTTAACGTGCCAGTAAATCTACTGACACGGTTCCCTCGCATTTGCACAGCCTCAAATGCCAGCTGACTGCGCCAGGATACGAACCTGCAACCTTGGGCCGGAAAAGAATTAAAGTACGGTATTTTTGTATTTAGTAGTAAGGAAAAAGATAGGTAAAATCCTAAGAATCCGGTCCCAAGTCATCAGTAACTCGCTATCATAGCCCTATATTATGGCTGTGGGTCCAGAGAGCTTCCAGCCATCAATCACCGTCTACCGCTCGACTAATCGATATGTTGCTAGTATCAGTATCAACAAAACAAATGTTCCCAGTAGCATGGTTCGACCTAACACAAACAAGAACATGCTGGACACTTGTCAAACAAATGTAACACCCATTGTTACATCTACAAGCGGTTTCAAAAATATGGTACTGCTTTATCGTGGCGTGTTACCATGGAGGCTGACATTACAGTACATTGGGCGTCTTTAGCAGCTGATATTATGATGATGATAATTGTTGGGGCTAATAAACGTACATACAAGAAGTAATAATAATAATAATAATAATAATATCGTATGGCCTCGGGTGCCGGGTGCAAGCTTTGTTATTTGACAACCAAGGGTAGCTTGCATGTCGAATTTCGTTGTTCCTTGAAGCACGGCCCCTAATGGTTTGGGTGATAGTGAAAGATGAGATGAGAATGTAAACTACAGTGAGTCCGGGAATGTTCTCCGCAGCGCCTTCATGCGTCAGGGAGAGCTAGCTACAGCAGTTACGTTGGTAGTACGGCTGTCGCTTGCAACATCTCTACTTAGTATAAAACAAAGTCCCCGATTCTTGAATGTTACGGATAAACTCGAGAACCACTGGATGGATTTTGATGCGGTTTTCACCATTCTGTAAAGGATATATCGAGTATGATTTCTGTAGGAAATAATTTATTTATGATCAAAGGAAGGCGAGCAGTAACGATTTTAGTGGAAAAGTCGATAAAATACCTGGCGTCGAGCGCTTTGCAAGCTTACGCTGGGCAAACCGTTAAAAATATCTAAATACTATGAGTGTAAGGATTGTTCAGCATGAAAAGTTCTACAAAAAAGTCCACGAGAGCATATGTCTATCTTCCATACATCGCTCACTATAAGGGAACAACTGAAGCTTGTCTCTTACAGCTCTATGTGCTGTCGACTTAGAGATTCCTGTTTGTGGAGCTAATTTTCGTGTTGATTTACTTGGACTACGCAGCATTATATCGGAGATTTCATCAAGTTCTTCGTCTGTTAAAAGCGTAGGCCTGTCTGTTCCCGGTACATCGTGAACAGAGCCAGTCACACGAAATTTACTTACCAAATCCCGAACGGTATAACGGTTTGGACACTTTGGAATTAGGAAACCGCGCCTGAAATCTTAATTTTACATTTTCTTTAAACCGATCGCCTTCGCGAAAAACGTATTCCACCAAAAACACTCTCTCTTCAGTAGTAAACATTATCGCCTATATACTGTTGCACTCTTCCAATAATAATCTATCTGAACGCTCGCTGACTGTAATACACGCTGATGACATGCAGGCTCATACGGGGAAGTCCCGCTTTGAAGGACACAGTGCAGTGCAGTGCAGCTAACTAAAACTCATGACTCAACCACACACAGCTGCACTTACCCACTGCGGAGAACATTCTCGGGCGCCCTGCATAAATAATACTAACTACGCAACAAACATAGAAGTAATAATAATATCGTAAGGCCTCGGGTGCCAGGTGCAAGCTTTGTTATTTGACACCCAAAGGGTAGCTTGCATGTCGAATTTCGTTGTTCCCTGAATCACTATTAAAGTCAAGGAGGTTAGATATCTAAGCTCCTTGAACAATATAGCGCTTCCTAGTAGAGAAATGAGGAACTAGAAGTGAGGGACGAAAGAAAGAGGATATAAAAGTAGGTTAGCTCGGGCGAGGAAAGCATTTCTACATAGAAGGAATCTGTTGACATCGAATATAGATTTAGGTATTAGGAAGTCATATTTGAAGGCCTTTGTCTGAAGCGTTGCACTTTATGGAAGTGAAACTTGGACTATTGGTGCAGCATAAAAGAGGAGAATTGAAGCATTTGAAATGTGGTGTTACAGGAGAATGATGAAGATCAGATGGGTGGATAGGGTAACAAACGAAGAGGTATTAAGACTAGTGGGAGAGGAGAGATGTTCCTGGTGACTGATAATGTAGAGAAGAGATAGGTTGGTAGGACACATACTAAGACACCCAGTTTTGTCTCACGAGGCTGAGTGGACCCCTATACAGCCCTCAGTCAAGAATTGAGTTTCTTGGCAGGTCCAAGATTCAAACTGAGACCTCCGGTGAGACAGCCATGGCACCACAGGGTTCAGGCCTACCAAGCGACCACTGCACAGCCACTCCGCCTATAGATTACGGGGTGAAACGTGGTCAAGGCGTCCGGTCCCCTCGGCCGTATTTTTTCTTTTCCCGTAACTGGGGCGCTGCCTTACTGTCCTCATGAGGCTCAGTGCAGTCCTCACGTTAGTTTCTAAAATCCCTGATGGAGCCGGTAATCGAACCCATGGCCTTCGGGTGAGAGGCAGAAGAGCTACTCCAACACCACGGGACCGGCATTTGTAAATATTACGGTGGAGGGACTGTGGAAAAACCCGAGCAAAAACACTCAGGATACCCGATTTAACGCTCACTGCTAGGCAATGACGCCAAAGAAAAACCGAATTAAATGCTTCGAAAAAATTAGGTTGTGGATATAACTTAAGAACCATTACTTACTTGGCCACACGCACCTCACTCTTTAGCCTCTTCTATTGCTTTCTGTCTCTGGCTCCCAGGGCCTCCAGGTCTTTCCTGACTCCATCCTGCCATCTGAACTTTGGTCTACCGAGGGGTCTTTTTCCTTGAGGTTTTCCCTTCCTCCCTTCTCAGTACATGTCGCAGCCATTCTATTCTTCTGCTCCTTAATACTGCTATCACATCCGGTTCGTTACACAGTGCGTGAATTTATGTTTTTTTTTCTTCTTCTGAAGAATACCAACAGCGGCTTCGGTGGCGTAGTTGGTAGCATGCTGAGCTTATATGCCCAAGATCGTGGGTTCAAACCCGGCCGAAGTCGTCGGATTGTTTAAGAGCGTTAAAATGCCTCAGTATGCCTTCCTTCGGAGGGGAAGTAAAGCTGGCGGTCCCATGCCATAGATTTATGGCATGTTAAAGAACCTTCCACTAATAACACCCGTGTGAAGCTAAATTATAAGTTCGGTTAAACATTTGACAAATGCTTTTAGGTTCCGACGTTCGTCGCCAGGAACCGACTGCGATGGCATCTGGTAACCAGTTCTGAACTAGTAGTCGTAGACGGTTGTGTTTGGCGGCAAAAGTAGGAACTACTTGAAAAAATTCAATGTCTGCAATCCTTACTTGAATTGAAAACAGATAACACACACTAATACAGCCATCACAATTAACACCGGTTACCAGACAGATTCTACACACACCCAAAGTACACGGGGCTGCATAACCGCGTTGTCGCAGCCCCTAAACTGAGGAACCAACCATCTAATACCAACCCGAAGATTTTTCTTAAGGCTAAATGTCCCGACACTTTGGTAAGAATATATTTCAACAGATGGCAGCACAAGCGAAGCTGAATTTATTTATTTATTTTTGTATCGAAGGGGAGATCCGATCTGCGATCTGAAAACTGCTATGCACTCTGTCTAGTAGCAGAATTGATATTAATTCATTGCTTACTTTTTAATTTCAAAAACAGAAAAGTTACTGTTTGTTTTTCAAACATCTGTTTAAAATTCGAAAGAAAACGGGTAATACAAAAGTTGAGTTTTACTCACTGATTCCAAAGCCGCTTCGAAAACCTAAATCGGTTGAATAGAACCGTCGGGATCACTTTGGGAAGTTTGGGAATAAAACTGTTTACTGTATTTGCAACAAGGCGCGGCAGTAGAACAAGGTCATGGAGAGCGGGTTGGTGGAGGGTTGGGGGGGAGGAGAGTGGAGCTAGAGTTATTTGAGAGAGCGACAACCTTGCCAGACGGTATGGAATTTCCGAGCATCTTGTCCAATATTTCGATTGACTGTGCTGGCTAGTTCTGAATTATTGTCAAGGTATGGATATTTCTGAGTGATCCTTTGATATTTTGTCAGTTCCTAGTTACGACTTCTTGTTTTTAGTTCTTCGATCTCATTAATTACTTTTTATTTAATTTATTTTACCTGCAACAGTATTAATTTTAATGCCCGTTAGGTGTTCTATTTTCTGGTAGAATAATTTTTTTCTTTTAATCAATGTTACCCTCAGCGAGGGAACTCACCACAACTGCCTTTCCAGGCAGTGTCCTTGAGCTGGGAACCCTTGGTCGGATTGGATACAACTGGGGAGGTGTGATCAGCACTTCACCCAGGCGTCTCAACTGCAAAGCGAACAGGGGCCTCATGGGGGGTGGGATAGAAAAGGAAGATTGGGATGGATATGCAAGGAGGAGGGAAGGAGGCGGCCGTGGCCTTACAGTAGGTACCATCCTATCATTTGCCCGAAGACGAAGTGGAAAACCACGGAAAACCACTTCGAGGATGGCTGAGGTGGGAATCAACCCCTATACTCATTTGGACTACTCAAGGCTGAGTAGGCCCCGTTCCAGTTCTCATACCACTTATCAAATTTCGTGGCAGAGCCGGGAATCGAACCCAGGACCTCCGGGGCAGCAGAGAACCATGCTGACCGCTACGCTACGGAGGTTGAATAGATACATGTACATATAGGTAGGCTACGACTGGTGGAGAGCATTACGGCCATCACGTGGAGTTATTTTTTGTTTTTTGTTGAAAAATGGAGCCACCACCAAAACCGATTCAAGGGCGTTCACCTCTTCACACCCGTAAGTTTTTTTCCTACGTTATATTTGAAATTATATAATTCTTTACGCTTGCATTAGAGAATCTGTAATGCTCTGAGCAGTTATGATTTCACTTATATTTTACCTGTAGCCTACAAGTTGGATGACTAAACGTCACCCCGAAATCTGCAGGCTACATGGCTGAACAGCGCAGAGGTTGCTTGGTAGGCCTATGCCCTTCATGGGCTGTCGCGCCACGGGTGTAGTTTGTTTCTTACTTCTAACACATAAGTGTAGGAGTACGAAATCACGAACTATTCAGTGTCAACTTTTTTCAGAGGAGCATGTTCGACTTCAAATGAAAACAATGCGTTGTGTGGAAAAATAAAGGCGTAGCGAATGTGAAAATGGAAAATTGGTTTCCGGAAATACTGGATTGGATTGGGATCCATAAAGACTGCAAATAGTACTTTTGAACTACCAGTGGGCAAGGTGAAGACAAACAACCAACTGCAACCAAACTTGTGCTTTATTGCTTGCAGCCCCTAATTGCAAAAAGTTCCTAGCTAGTATCAAACACCACCAGCAATGCTGCCAAAAATTATATGTCCCTTGTTGCAAAAATTCACGGGAGGTAAGCAGATCAATCGAGAGAAACGAGGTTCCTTCACTCATAGACCCAAAGCTGCCGGACTGGTCTTTCAGTTTGGGCCATCCTGGCACTATAAAACAATGAAATCCGTTTAGAAAAAAAAAAACTGCCACAATAGTGAGGGACACTGCACTGTGCAGAAAGAGAAGAAGAGCAGCTTTCCGAAAACGTTTATTTGCGTCGTGAGAAGGGAAAAGAATATCCCGACAACAGTCTAATGAAATGAAACGTACTGTCTCATGTGATTATAGAAACCGATCAATGCAGTTGGATTTCGATGAGGTACTGTTGAGAGAGTTTAGTGATGAGAAGATCAAGCAACTAACGCTTAGTGAAGGCCATATACAAAAACTGGGAAAGGAAACAAGGGGCCAAAGGGAAAATGAAAAGTGGCACACAGCTAGAAAGGACAGACTTACGGAATCCAATTTTGGATATGTATGCAAGAGGAAACCTACTTCGAAATGGGCTC
Organism: Meconema thalassinum; assembly: GCA_946902985.2. Classification (NCBI taxonomy): domain Eukaryota; kingdom Metazoa; phylum Arthropoda; class Insecta; order Orthoptera; family Tettigoniidae; genus Meconema; species Meconema thalassinum. The sequence goes on from OX336397.1 coordinate 74,427,319, forward strand.
CATTGGCAAAAAAAAATAAAAATTCTGTACGGCGAATTTCAGTCAAAAGCAATGCAGTATGACTGTGATAATGAGCGAATTGCAAAACGAAATTTAGAGGAGAAATCGGTAGAAAAGTCGAAGAATGTGGTATTTTCGTACATAAAACTTATGGGATTTTAGGTGCCTCCCCAGACGGATTAATAGAAGACGACACTGTAGTCGAAGTCAAGTGCCCTTATTCTTCACGGAATATGACCATACTGGAAGCCTGCATAAAGCTAAAGGGATTTTGTTTGGCAGAAAGTAAGCGAAAAAGAAAGCCAGAGAATGTCAAGAACAGTGCCTTTCAGAAGAGAACAGATTGATAACTCTCTAACACCCACATGGTTTTTAACTCCACAGCCAGGGTCAGTTGGAAATAACATAGCGGAAAATATGTTATTTTGTGGTATGGACGCCTAAGGACATTCACATAGAAACAATAAAGAGGGATGAAAAGTTCTGGAGACAAAAAATGCTTATGTAATTGACATGCTGCTGCGAGAAAATCTTGTTGCCTGAGATAATTGATCCCAGGATGACCAGATCAATGGATATAAGAGAACCTGAGGTGAAGTAAAATACTGAGTGTGTGTAAATCATGAAACGCTATATTTGATATGGAAAAGATTGAAGCATTGATTTCAAGAACAGGAAATAATTAGTTATATTTGTGTGTGTTTATAGTACGCAGTACTAGTGCCTGTGCTAAAAATAGGCAGATGAGAATATCTTAGGAACTTTAATTCTATTATGTACATAATAATTTTTCTCTTGTTATGCATTTTCATAATTTGTTTATTGTAATAAAATGTCCTGCATAAATGAACTTTTATTATTACCTCCATGAAAATTGAAGTAAGTTATAGTCATTGGCCACACGGAGTCGTTTAAGATCTCACGAAAAAAAAAGAAGGGAATAAGAGTCAAAAGAACCAAAGAACTATACGAACCACCAAAACAAATGTATGTATGTATGTATGTATGTATGTATGTATATAGGACTATGTGCGTGCCCATTTGGCCTCTTATTAATCGACAATAGCTGGCTCCATTGATTAGAATATTTCACGGTTTGTGGTCTTGTTTTTTATGTCTAGAAGACGATACCTAGAGTTGGACGTCCGCATCGGATAGTTTTTAGAATAGATATTCCCAATAAACCTGAACACGAGCATATCTCGTCCATCTTTTTTCTAAAATATCAAGAACGTGCTAACTACAAACCAATCATATCTTTCTATACAGTATTCAATTTCGCATCGAGTGAAACCATTCGCTGATCTGTGCGGTAAGAATTATGCCCTACAAAGCATTATTAATGTCGGAACAATATGTTTTTTGTTCGGGAGTTTATCCTGAAATAACTCTAAAACAGTTACCTAGAAGGGAATCCAACGCTGTCAGCATCTAACCTGTGTGTGTTTTCAACGGCTTTTCCACAATCCCCCCAGGTAAATGCTGAGATAGTACCGTACGTGATGTTTCAGGGCACCTGTCCCATCCCTGACTCTAATACAGTTACACACATAATCAACTACATGGGACTGATGATGATGATGATAATAATAATAATAATAATAATAATAATAATAATAATAATAACGTTATTGGTTTTACGTCCCTTTTAACTACTGCGGGCTTTTAGAGACGCCGGGGTGGCGGAATTTTCTCCGAAGGGGATCTTTAACGTGCCAGTAAATCTAATGACACGGCTCCCTCGCATTCGCGCACCCTCAAATGCCAACTGGCTGCACCAGGATTCGATCCTGCAACCTTGGGCACAGCAAGTCAGAACGTTACCGCTGAGCCACGCAGCCAGCCAAAGGTACTGATGACCAAGATGTCCCAAGCCCCTACAATGTATTATTATCAACAAGAATGTTAGAGGAAGTAAGAAGGGCATCTGTACGAACACATTGTGTCAACGTTACATATTGTGACACTACTACGGTATAATTTTATTGCTCAGATATTGTTCCACGCCTAGGCACTTGTACACGTAACTCGTCGAACTATAATATTTGTGACAAGAGGAAGACAAATCCTTCCTGTCGTCAAATTGTTCCCTTCTCCCTCCGCCCTGTCAGCGTGTTCATCATTTTCCTTGCGCAAGAGATCTTGTGGAGCCGCGCCGCCTACCACCCCTTTCAAAACAATTCCCAAACTAATGCTGTCGATTCCATTCACCCAATTTTAATTCTGAAAAATGCATTGGAAACAGGAAATAAATCTCCATTTTTGTATTACCAGGTTTTTTTTCATATTTTAAGCAGAGATATAAAAAACTGTTAGTAACATTTTTGTTTTTCACATTTTGGGAAATGCATCGAATTAATATCAATTCAATTGCAGTCTAGTATACATAGTGGTTTTCAGATCTCAAATACGAGCTTTTGTTCAAGAGAAAACTGAAAAAAGAAATTGTCTCACTTTGGTGCTGCTACGTGGTGTCAGAATTACAAACTAAAAAACGGGACATTTAGCCTTAACACTTTGTTTTCAAAGGTCAATATTCTCCTCTCCATCTTCTTGTTCTGTGTCCATGTCTCTGCCCCATATATTAATAGTGGTCATACAATTGTCTCATAAACACGGAGTTTTGATGTCCTTGATAACAGTTTACTGCTGAATAGTCTATTCATTGCAAACATGTACCTCTCTGCAGATTTTATACGGTTCATTACCTCTTCTATCCATATTAATTTTAAATACCTTTTAACTGCTACAGGAATGAAGTATCTTGCTTCAATGTAGTAATTTAAATTTCATTAAGCAAACTATATCGAGAGCCTGGAGTAAAGTGATTCTAATGGCGGTGGTCGATGGAGCTGGAGAATCGAATATGTAAATGTTGAAACTGAAGACCATACGGAAGAAGTAAGAGGAGAAGAATGAATTAACATATTCATAAAATATGATTAGACTAGCGGCCTCGTGCGAGAAATCTCGCACGTTCATAAACCACACTTTCCCCAAAAGGTTTGTAATGAGAGACTTAAGGAGAAAAGTTGTTATGTTTTTATTTCAACCAAATGAATATAGAACACTATTTACATTTCAGTTAGAATTCCTAGTTCTACGTTCCCTAAAAAGGTAATCACTGGAAATTGGATCATCATAACACTCACCGGTTATTCGATATTTATGAAATGTTACGATTTGAGTACTCATTCCTTTGATTTACTGTTTCTGAAATCCATGCAAAATGATAAAGGAAAGACCTCAGAATGTTAAAATGACATGAAACAGGCATCACAGTGGCCAAAATGTGAAGTGGACTCAAATTATGGAACGTAATTTCCTACAGCAACAGTATCTGCAAATCGCACACTTCTTACAGGTTTTAAGTCATTTTTAAAGAAATTATAGATATTTATGGAATTAGAGTGCAATTCGTCACTGCTAATGTCCATTCTCTTTCATTGGAATGCACATTTCTTACGATCGGTCACTTGCTCTTCAAGAAACACGAATGACAGACAACGACACTATGGACTACGGAAACTACCGCATCTTTAAAAGCAAAACACAACAAAGAGTCGCATGGGGAGCACCAATTTTCGGTATGGCGTTTTTTGTACACAGATCTATTATCACCTCCGTCAGGGAAATTACACCCGTCAATAGTCGGCTCATGACCATGCGCATCAAATGCGCCAACAAAAAATTCACACTCATCAATGCGCATGCCCCCACCAATGTTGACAATAAGAAGAACCCTGAAACGGTTGAAAAATTCAGGAACAAACTTGAGAACATCATGAGCTAGATTTCCCGTGACGACGTTAAAATCCTCATGGAAGATTTCAATGCTCAACTTGGCAAAGGGAAAATCTATTGAAAAATCGTCGGTAAATATTCCGCACACCAAAACACGGACACTAACGGCACGCATCTGTTTGACATCTGTCACCAATTCAACCTTAAAATTATGTCCACGCACTTTAGAAAATCACCGCATAAACAGAAAACATGGCGATCTCCGATCCAACATCTCGGTGAGTATCAGATTGATCAAGTCGCCATTTCCTACGCCCACTACAGAACCATTCACGACGTTCAAGTCCGACGAGACGCGAATATCGACTCGGATCACTACCTTACAAGAATCAAATTAAAGTTCACCCCAAGGAGAGGGATCTATACTACCAAAATAATATATAGGCCTATGATCTGAGAAGAAACGTAAAATGTTCAGCCTACTGTAAGGAACACAGGGGGTATACAGGCGTAATTTCCTACAGCAATGTTTACTACTGAATAGAGTTTTTTTTTTTTTTTGGTGGAATACGTTTTTCGCGAAGGCGATCGGTTTACAGAAAATTTAAAATTAAGATTTCAGGCGCGGTTTCCTAATTCAAAGTGTCCAAACCGTGATACCATTCGGGATTTGGTAAGTAAATTTCGTGTGACTAGCTCAGTTCACGATGTACAGGCAGGCCTACGCTTTTAACAGACGAAAAACTTGATGAAATCTACGATATAATTCTGCGAAGCCCAAGTAAATCAACACGAAAATTAGCTCAACAAACAGGAATCTCCAAGTCGACAGCACATAGAGCTGTAAGAGACAAGCTTCAGTTGTTCCCTTATAGTGGGCGAAGTATGGAAGATAGACATATGCTCTCGCGGACTTTTTTGTAGAACTTTTCATGCTGAACAATTCTTACACTCATACTATTTAGATATTTTTAACGGTTTGCTCAGCGTAAGCTTACAAAGCGCTCGGACGACAGGTTTTTTATCGACTATTCCACTAAAATCGTTACTGCTCGGCTTCCTTTGATCATAAATACATTTTCTACAGAAATTATACTCGATATACTCTTTACAGAATGGTGAAAACCGCATCAAAATCTATCCAGTGGTTCTTGAGTTTACCAGTAACATCCCAGTAACGGGGACTTGGTTTTATACTAGGTAGGGATGATGCAAGCGGCAGCCGTGCTACCAACGTAACTGCTGTAGATAGCTCTCGAAGACGCATGTAGGCGCTGCGGAGAATATTCCCGGACTCACTGTATATTCGACATAAATAAAGAATTTAAATCAGCCACATTTTTTATTCAAAATAATTTTATTTTGTTTTTATTGCCATACTTAGTAAGATTTTCTCCCCTGTGGACTTACAACGTTTCCCATAAGGAACTGCAACTGGAAATTTCCTAAATTGGATTTTTAGCCTGTTTTCATTTTTGAAACAAGATGTTCAGTAAAGAACATATAGCCTACTTTCTCCTAAATGCATGGTATTGTTATAATTCTTTGTCCTTTTCAAGGAGTATAATTGAATGGTGGTTGTAGTAGTTTGTTGAAATACAACGTGCTACAGGGATATTAAACATGAATATGAGGTGCCCTTTGCTAGTGCTACCTCTGTAAAATATTTCATTCAATTCGGTTTCACCGTGTTTGAATTGATATGGGGAATGGATTTGCACACATACATGGCCGCTATTTGCAAACTATTGGGCTGATGACCTTGTAGTCAGTCATAAGATGCTTTCCACAAAAAGGCATGTTGTTGCAAAATCTGGTAGAGATCAAATTATTAGGATGGTCGTAATTTGATTTAAGCTTTTAACATTTGGGTGGCCGTCATTCCGTTTCCGTCGAGATGGCGGCGATATAAAACATGACACTGAGGTGCCCTTTGCTAGTGCTACCTATGTACCAAATTTCGTTCAATTAGGTTTCACCGAGTTTTAATTGATAGGGGGAATCGATTTGCACACATGCTTGGCCACCATCTGCAAATTATCGGGCTGATGATCTTGCAGTTTGGTAAGAATATGCTTCCCACATGAAGATATGTTGTTGAAAATTTGGTAGAGACTAGATTATTAGGTCGGTTGTAATTACATTTTGGCTTTTAACATTTGGGTGGTCGCGATTACGTTTCCGTCAAGATGGCGGTGATATAAAACATGACACTGAGGTGCCCTTTGCTAGTGCTACCTCTGTACCAAATTTCGTTCCATTTGGTTTCACCATGTTCGAATTGATAGGGGGAATCGATTTTCACACAAATATGGCCGCCATCGGCAAAATATTAGGCTAATGACCTATTAGTTTGGTCAAAGGATGCTCCCTCCATTAAAGTATGTTGTTGCAAAATTTGGTAGCGATCGGATGATTAGGTTAATCGTAATTTGATTTAAGCTTTGAACATTTGTGTGGACGCCATCACGTTTCCGTTAAGATGGCGGCGATATAAAACATGACACTGAGGTGTCCTTTGCTAGTGCAACCTCTGTACCAAATTTCGTTCCATTCGGTTTCACCGTGTTCGAATTGATAGGGGGAATCAATTTTGATACAAAGATGGCCGCCATCCGCAAACTATTAGGCTAATGACCCATTAGATTGGTCAAAGGATGCTCCCTCCATAATGGTATGTTGTTGCAAAATTTGGTAAAGATCGGATGATTATGTTAGTCGTAATTTGATTTAACCTTTGAACATTTGTGTGGCCGCCATTACGTTTCTGTCAAGATGGCGGCGATATCAAACATGACACTGAGGTGCCATTTGCTAGTGCTACCCCTGTACCAAATTTCGTTCCATTCGGTTTCATCGTGTTTGAATTAATAGGGGGAATCGATTTTGACACAAAGATGGCCGCTATCCACAAACTATTAGGCTAATGACCTATTAGATTGGTCAAAGGATGCTCCCTCCATAACGGTATGTTGTTGAAAAATTTGGTAGGGATCGGATGATTATGCTAGTCGTAATTTGATTTAAGCTTTGAACATTTGTGTGGCCACCATTACGTTTCCGTCAAGATGGCGGCGATATAAAACATGACACTGAGGTGTCCTTTGCTAGTGCTACCTTTGTACCAAATTTCGTTCAATTCGCGTTCACCGTGTTCGAATTGATAGGGGGAAGGGCGACAGACATTCAGAGTACACACACTCACACACAGACTCACACACATACACACATTCACTGCCAGACACACTTTTTTTCGTCCTGTGTTGATCTCATAAGTCTACTTTAATTTTTTGCAAAAATAGGCTTATGAGATCACCTTTTGTCCGTGTGTCTGTCTGTGTGTGCGTGTGTGATGATAACTTCTAAACGGCTGGAGCGATTTCAATGAAACTCGGTAAGTTTATAGCACCATTCCGGACGACCCCGACCGTGTCTTACAAATTTTGTTAAGTCTGACCAATCCAACATGGCGGGTGTGCGATTATTTCACCAGCATTCAATACCTCCGAAACTATTAACGATATCACTCTGGAATATTTTACTGTGATAAAGTGAACTACTAGAAGTTCACGTATGTGACTTTCGAAAACCTGGTATCTACAAAACCAACATGGCAGCCAAGCGAAGTTGCGACTTTTAAATAGACGTTTCTCGCGATTTAACCAACCAAACGCAATAAAACTTGGTGCAGTATATGTTTATACACATTGTAATGCACCGACATCTAACTTCGTTCAATTGTTTACATAACCTCAAGATGGCGGCTGTGCGAAATATTTCACCGGCATTCTATATCTCTGAAATTATTAGCTGTATCACCCTGAAATTTTGTACGGATATAAAGGGCACTACTGAAAAACTTTCAAAAACCGGTTTACTAAAAAACGAATATGGCGGCCAAGCGAATTTGAAAATTTTAAATACGCCTTTCTCGCCATTTAATGATCCAAACGCAATGAAACTTGGTACAGGAAATGTTTATACACATTGTAATGCACTGGTATTTCGTTTAGTTGAATTGTTTACATAACCTCAAGATGGCGGCTGTGCGAATTTTAAAATTAAGTTTTTATTTCTTGTGTCGTAATCATGCGACCGAAGTAAACGTTTGAATAATGAACCTACGCAATAATTTTCCTTTAATGGTACATGACTCTATGGCTTACACAGTAGGCTACATATCACAATCCAACACGGCGTCCATCCGAAATATTTAGATGCATCTCAATATCTACGAATCTATTACAGCAATCAAACTGAATTTTTTAATGTTCACAGGGGCTACGAACATAAGTTCACCTATAGGACTTTCAATAACATGGTGATCACAAATTCAACATGGCGGCGACGTGAAATATAAATATTCACATGGTCGTTTCTCGCAATTTAACCATCCGAGTGGAGTGACACTTGGTACGGTAAATCTTTATACAAATGTTAATCCACTGGCATCTATTTTTTTTTCAATTGTATCCATAACCACAAGATGGCAGCTGTGCGAAATTTTAAAATCTCCTTGTTACTTCTTGTGTCCTAATCATGCGATTGAAGTTTGAATACTACACGTACACAATAATCTTCATGTAACAGTACATAACTCTAAGACGTACATATAAAAATCCAACATGGCGACCATCCGAAATATTTAGTCGGTTCTCAATATCTACGAATCTATTACAGCAATCAAACTGAAATTTTGTATGTAGATAGAGGCAATTAACATAAGTAGAATATATGAAAATAGGCTGTATAGTTATTCATGGAACTACTTGTTTATATTTGGCTTTTAGTGCCCGGAGTGTCCGAGGGCATGTTAGGCTCACCAGAGACTGTAGCTGCTTCAAGCGGACACCCATAGGGTGAGCTACAAGTTCCGTTTAATTTCAAGTCGTTCCATATTTCGCTACCAGATATCAATGATACCTAGTGGTGAACGTTGGAACTTTGATAGAGCGTTCCAACGACATCTAACCTAGAAATTTAGCTTCACACACATCGTTTATAGGCCATAAATCTATGACATGGGACCGCCGGCTTTACTTCCCCTCCGAAGGAAGGCATACTCAAGGATTTTAACGCTCTTTAAAAAATCCGACGAATTCGGCTGGGTTTTAACCCGCTATCTTGGGCACAGCAGTTCAGCATGCTATCAACTATGCCACGAAAATTGGAGATTCTGAGGGATACCTTAGCTGGGTCCGTTTTTCTTTTTATCATTGACTTTGGAATGCATCCTCTAAATTGGGTGATTTCAATCCATGGTCAACAAATCTTCGAATTCTTCAAGAGTGGGTAATCAGTAATAAAAGACTTCTAATCTCTCTGCTCTAACTGTAGACGAAAATTAAAATAATCAAAACAAAACGTGTGGCATTCTGCAATGCCAAAGGTCCTCTTTTAGTGCACCCTCAAGGGCGTTGGCGACCCCGAGGGCTTTCTAAGCTGGGTCCGGTTTTTCTCCTTCTTCCATTGCCTTTGGAGCGGACCCTCTCCTCTTCTCTCTCTGCCTTTCTTGGCTCTCCTTCCTTCCAAGTCCCTCAATTCTTATTCTTCGAGGGTTGAGGGCATTTCCTTTCCTCCTGACTTGACGTTTCAGTGCTAGGCTAGAGTTTCGTTCACTAAATCGCGAAGTAATGATGACTTTACTATAATTGTAGGTTTTATTTGATCATCTTTCATTTTCACTATCACACAAACCATTAGGGGCCGATAACCTAGATGTTAGGCCCCTTAAAACAACATTTATAATTATTCATAATGTTGAATTTTGGGCTTATGCCGTGTTTTATTATATTGCAATTCGACGCGTTTCGAAAGAAACCATGTCTTTCATCGTCAGGAATAATCTGGAATACGACAATGTTGCTAAGAGAAAGCAACGAAGAACATATAGAAGGTGCCCAAAGATGGACGCCATTATAGCCCCATGTTAGGGACAACGGAAAGCAGCAGTGAATTACTTTCTCAGGGTTCTGATAATAGGTAGCCAGGATTCACTGAGATTGTAGCCGGTGTCGCGGTTGAAATTATCTGGGTGTTTACGTATTTCAACCGCCTCCCTGATGATTCTGGGACGATATTGCTTTATACGGGCAAGAACATCCACCCCTTGGAACATGACATCATGGCCAGGTGTTAAAGCATGATCGGCAACAGCTGATTTATCAGGTTGAATGAGCCTGATACATCTATTATGTTCCTTAATGCGAGTGCATATTGTTCTCGAAGTCTGCCCGATGTAAACCTTGCCACAAGTACAGGGAACTCTGTAGATACCCGGTTGTTGCAATTTAGGCAAACTGTCCTTAGTTGGTCGCAGGAGTTGCCTAATCTTAACAGAAGTTCCAAATACAGTCCGTATGTTGTATCGACGTAGGATTTTAGCAATACGATCCGTTGTGTTATGTATGTACGGAAGGTAAGCAGTTCCTCTTACATCTCTTTTCTCAACTGACGTCCTATTATTATTTGTTGGTTTCAGAACCGTAGAAATCAAAGCCTTGCTATAACCGTTGCTCTCAAAGGTGGTTCGCAGGGTGTTAATTTCTTCTTGTAAAGAAGACACTTCACAAATCCTCCTAGCCCTGGTAGTTAGAGTTGTAAGGATACCATGTTTCTGGGCAGGGTGATGGTGAGAACTTGCGTGGAGATATCTATTGGTGTGTGTTGGCTTACGAAAAACGCTGTGTCCTAAAGATCCATCCTCTTTCTTGGTGACGAGAACATCTAAAAAAGGTATTTTGCCGTCAGATTCCTTTTCCATGGTGAAACAAATAGAAGGGTGCTGGAGATTAAGGTGATCCAGGAAATGGCTAAGATTTTCCTCACCTTCCGTCCAAACAACGAACGTGTCATCCACATAACGCCACCAGATCTTCGGTTTGAAAGGAGCCGACGACAAAGCTTTCTCTTCAAAGTTCTCCATGAAGAAATTAGCCACAACAGGAGAGAGAGGACTACCCATGGCCACACCATCAGTCTGCTCATAAAAATTCCCATTCCATAGAAAGTAGGAGGAGGTCATGCAGTGATAAAAAAGTCTTGTGATGTCTTCAGGAAAAAGGCCATTAATGAGAGACATAACACCATCAATAGGTACTCTCGTAAACAGAGACACCACGTCGAGACTCACTAGAATATCACCCGGCTGAAGTGTTATAGCTTTTAACTTTTCCACGAAGTGTGTGGAATCCTTAATGTACGAAGGCGTGTTACCCATAAGCGGCTGAAGTAGTCTACCTAAGTATTTGGAAAGGGCATATGTAGGAGAACCAATCGTACTAACAATGGGTCTAAGAGGAACATCGTCCTTATGTATTTTAGGAAGACCATAGAGTCTCGGAGGAATAGCATCCCCTGGAAGGAGAGTCTTCGCTGCATCCGCTGGAATAGATGATTGCTTGATCAATTTGACGGTGACATTTGAGTAGCGAGTAGTAGGATCACGACTATTAATCCTATATACAGGATCTGATAACAAAGACGAGATCTTGGAATCATAATCAACCTTATCCAATACCACTGTCGCATTACCCTTGTCAGCGGGGAGAACGATAATATCAGAATTGTCCCTTAGATCTTTAAGTGCCCGGCTTTCACCTTGTTTTAAGTTGGTGTTAGGTGGCTTAGCTGTCTTGAGACGGACTGTATTTGGAACTTCTGTTAAGATTAGGCAACTCCTGCGACCAACTAAGGACAGTTTGCCTAAATTGCAACAACCGGGTATCTACAGAGTTCCCTGTACTTGTGGCAAGGTTTACATCGGGCAGACTTCGAGAACAATATGCACTCGCATTAAGGAACATAATAGATGTATCAGGCTCATTCAACCTGATAAATCAGCTGTTGCCGATCATGCTTTAACACCTGGCCATGATGTCATGTTCCAAGGGGTGGATGTTCTTGCCCGTATAAAGCAATATCGTCCCAGAATCATCAGGGAGGCGGTTGAAATACGTAAACACCCAGATAATTTCAACCGCGACACCGGCTACAATCTCAGTGAATCCTGGCTACCTATTATCAGAACCCTGAGAAAGTAATTCACTGCTGCTTTCCGTTGTCCCTAACATGGGGCTATAATGGCGTCCATCTTTGGGCACCTTCTATATGTTCTTCGTTGCTTTCTCTTAGCAACATTGTCGTATTCCAGATTATTCCTGACGATGAAAGACATGGTTTCTTTCGAAACGCGTCGAATTGCAATATAATAAAACACGGCATAAGCCCAAAATTCAACATTATGAATAATAACACGGGCCGTGAAAGTCTAAATGACAATAACATTTATAATTATCATCATTAAGTGCAAACTGTAAAAAGAAAAAAACATTTACTGTCAGATTCTTTAAAAAATGTTATTTAGACTATTGATTAAATTTTCGAAATAATTTCAGTGCCTTACAAAGCATTTCTACTGTACAGGGTCATCGAAAAGGTTGCAGTAATTTAAAAAAAACATATCTCCCGTTGTAAGTGAGATAAATGAATAATTCGACCTGAAAACTAATCAGTAAGTCATCGAGTTTAGATGTGACTGTACTCCTCCCGTGACCATTAGCCGATGCGTAGAATGAGTGCGCGACAGGAAGCTGCCACGCCACTGTTTCAGTAGAGAGTGTGATTTTAATGGTAATGGTTTAGTAGAAAGCACAATGTGTGTTGTGGTTAGCGGAGTTTTAATCTGTTATAACTGTTCAGCGCACTTTCCGTCGTGTTTATGGTCGGGATCCCCCCATGCTAACAGCATTAGACGGTGGTATGAACGGTTTCAGGAAACTGGCAGCGATAAGAAGTCTCCCGGACGAGTGACGAACTAAGAGAGCGCATATATAAACATTATAACGTATGAAACAAACCTTTTGTGTTGGTGAATTTTAAAAAATATACTTGTTATGATATCTCAAATAGTTCCTGGGCTATGATTTTTTGAAATTGCTGCAACCATTTTCGATGACTCTGTATTAAATCACAAAATATACAAAGTAAATGTTGGAAAACTGCCATCGAGTCTAATAATTTGCACACTTCTGTAGTGTAGTAACTATAGTCCGCGTCATCATAAGTTACTAACAATGTAACCTTACCATTTGTCCCCCATCACTACAAATAAGGTGTTATATAGTCCGCGTCACCCTAAATACGTTACTACGGAAGAAGGAGAAAACTAAAGGATGACAGGTTTCGCTCGTAAAGTGAGCATCACCAGATCCTAACCAACAAGGCAAATGGCTCCACAAAACTACCAAATCTACAGTGACACCCACTAAAAAAAAGAATGTCAGACAACTTAGTAAGTGTGGTAATTATTACAGATTTGATATTAACCCATTATGGGATAGTTGTCTCTATATTAACCACCTGTCATAAGGACAGCTTGCCACGGTGGGTGAGTGGATAGCGTGTCGGTCTACTAACCCCGAGATTGCAGGTTCGCTCCTGGCCGTGGTAAGTGATTTTTGAAAGGCGGCAAAAATACGACACGCATGTCATACGATGTTGGCATATCAAAGAACCCATTTGAATTCAGTAGGCCGTGTTCATAATGGCAAAATTAATCTCGGGAGTTTCCGCCAACAAAAAGTTCCTCATTTCTCTACTAGAAAGCGCTATGGTGTTCAAGGAGCTTAGATATCTAACCTCCTTGACTTTCATAGTGATTCAAGGAACAACGAAATTCGACATGCAACCTACCCTCTGGGTGTCAAATTAAAAAGCTTGCACCTGGCACACGAGGCCATACGATATTTAAATATATATAAGGACAGTTTAGGCTTTCAAAGATGCTGATAGTTGAATATTTAGGTTTAAGTCCAATTTCAGAGAATTTTCTTGCCGAAGTGCGAGTATTTCTAAAAATCAAATATTAGATACTCTCAGCAGTAGTAGGGCATTGCGGGGCAGATGACCTCGAAGTTCATCCCCTTAAAACAACAATAACTAACTAACTAGTAGTGCATTGCACTGGAATATATACAAACTACGAGGGTCGTCCCAATATAATTTCACCAGGAATATGTATTACAAATTGAGAAATCCTGGCTCTGCCAAGATATTTAGTTCTGGTCTAAGAAGTACATTCAGCCTCGTGAGGAATAACTAGGAAGATATGGGTTCGATTCTCACCTCAGCCATTCTGCAAGTGTTTTCATGTGGCTTCCCTCTTCTACTCCATGTAAATATCGGAATGAGTAACGTTCTCGCCTGCAGTATCGAATCCTGGCGCAGACAGTCGGCATTTGAGGGTACACAAATTCAAGGGAGCCGTGCAAGTACATTTACTGGCACGTTAAAGATCCCTTTCAGGGCAAAATTCCGACAACCCGGCGTCTCTAATAAACGCAGTAGTAAAAAAAAGGGACGTAAAACCAATAACTGTATATCATATCTAACTTTAAGGCCATGGCCTCGCCCTGCCTAATCGTCTCCTGAATTACAAATACATACACTAATATAGTCATCATTTGAGCACAGGTTATAAGACAAGCTTCCACACTCATCCACGTACACGGGGTTAAATAACCATGATGTCCAAGCCCCTCAAATTAAACAACAACTCAGTCCTAGTGTCCTCCTGGCGCCCTGTATAATCTGGGGCACCTTAAAATTTTACTCAGGAATCGCCTGGTCTCTAATATTGAACTCTAAAAAGGAGTTTATCCCGGAAACTGCTCCCGTGCGAAGCCGAGACGTATATCTACTAACTGATTAAGTTAAAGTCGTTTATGTGTTTTATATGGCTTGTTTGTAACTTAACTTGAAGGGACGCACGGTAATGTTGAGCAATATTAAAGTTTTGTCCTTACAAACTTGTGTCCCATCTGCAACACCCACTTTTAACGTGGACATAGTAGAATATGAGGGGCTATTTGTCGGAGCATCTCCTAAGGGAGCGTCTACTCTCTCACAGTTACTTACAGAAGGCCGGAAAAAACAAACGGCCTAACATTTACTATGTCGAGTAAATTCAGTAAGAGAAAGTGCCAACATTATTTTTATCCAATAATGCCTGGATTTTTTCTCTCTTTCTCTGTGTAAAACACTGTCTTGTCATGAGTTTGTGTCTTAGAAATAAAATATGATCAACCACCAATCACACGCACTTGCTGGTAAGTTTAGGGACACGTTTTTCAGGCTCACGTGTGCTCACACACTTGAGAAACGATGTTTATATGATTGTCATTATAAAATAACTTAAATAAAGTAATATAAAAATAAAAAAATAAAAATTAACCGATTATAAATAAAAAATAAAAAATCAGAATTAAGACAATAAAATTTAAAAATTAAGTTTTAAAAAGTAAATAGTAAATACAAAAATATAAAAAGTAAAAGTTAAACGTAAAAAGTTAAAAGAAATTAAATGTTTGAAGAGAAATAAAATACTAAAAATTAAAAAAAGTAAATCAAAAATTGAGAAATTAACAAATAGGAATTAAAAGAAATTTTTATCAAATTAAAAAAGAAAAAAGTAATAAGTAGAAAATGAAAAAGAAAGATATGGAAAAGTAAAAATTAATAATATAAAAAATAAGACGTAAAAAGTAAAAAAGAAACAGAAATAAATGTCTAAAAGAAAATAAAAAGTATAAATTAAAAATTGAAAAGTGAAACTAAACAATTTGATATTGAAAACAATTTAACTATCAATAGGAAATTTAAAATTAACAAATGAAAAATGAAAAATAACAAATGAAATTTATAAATTATAATATACAGTGTAAGACAAATAAATAAATAATTACATTTCCGAAACATTATAGTATTCAAGATCTTGACCCTGGAGTTACTTTTTCAAATGTATATTATGTTTAATATGATCCTCGTGTTTAAACAAACATAGAAAAGGATTCGTGGTTTTAATGCAAATGACGAGCTTACCGAACATGTTGTCAATAAATAGTATATGTCTTCAAGGTGTCATGAATCCAATGTGCTCATGAATTCATTAATTAGATGTAGAGAGCTGCTTATATCCCCCATAGTAAATCCTACAATTTCTGGTTCACATTTCTCAAAATAAAAAAATTGGGTGAGCCGCTTGAAATCTTTAGAAATTTTCATTCCACCTGTAGCTATAATAATATTATTATTAATAATAATAGCAGTAATAATAATAATAATAATACTACTACTGGATACGAGCGTGGTATCCAGCCTGCCAACGTGCTTGAAAATGAGCATCATAAAATGTATTGGGATAGGCGCAGTGGTCCCCAACCTTTTTCGACTCCCGAAGCTCCCTCTTCAACGATCTGAGTTGGGTGAACCCTTGACTTTTTGTCAGTCTGTTGCCATCCATTCTCAGGAAGTGTCCCCTCATCTTCATCAGTTCAACCACACCTTCAGTTTTCTGAAACAATTCCTTGTTTGGTCTTAGTTTTCTCTCTCCATACTTTATCTTTGGGCCCAGGATGTTCCTAAGAAATTTCCTCTCTTCTTTCCTGACATTTTCAAGCCCACCTTTCCCAATCATGTCCAACGTTTCTGCTGCATACAGACATTCGGGTTCGCCGAGTGTCTAGGTGTCTCAGTTTAGCCCCGTAGGATAGCAGTTTCTTGTATGTTTTCTTCATCAATTGGTAAGCCATTTCATCTTTTCTTATCCGGTCGTTCATAGCTTCTTTTCTGACCTATTGTACTTTATTCATTCGCCCAATAATAATACAGAGAGTCCAGTTTGTATGTATCAGAGACCCTCGCTAGCCCGCTCGCCCGCGGCGCGAGCCTGTCTCCCGCCACGTACTTTGCCGTTATGCGGCGCCGGCGCGGCACTGAGTCATTGAGTACAGGAATTTGTACTTACCTAGTTCACAGCTGGTGGTGAAAATGTTCGTCATTCACTGCTACACATCGCTGGCACCTTTTTATGAAACTGGCATGTACTCTCTGAAGTCCCTCAGCACCGATTGACTGTATTTCAGCTGTAATATAGTCTTTAAGCTCATTTATAGTGTGAGGGTTTCTCACATACACTCCATTTTTAAGCGTCCCCCACAGATAAAAGTCACATGGTGATAAGTCTGGGCTTCGCGTGGGCCACACTTTCCGACTTATAATCCTAGTACCAAAATTGCGACGCAATTCTGTCATGGATGCTTCGTTATTGTGAGCAGTGGCAGAATCTTGTTGAAAATAAGTTGACAATCGCTCTCCGTAAGTCAGTTCGTCAAAAAAATTGGTCAAGGATCACATTGAAGTACAAATTTAAGAACAAATTCCTATACTCAATGACTCAGTGCCGCATGGCGCCGCAAAACGGCAAAGTGCCTGGCGGGAGACGGGCTCGCGCCGCGGACGAGCGGGCTAGTGAGGGTCTCCGATACATTCAAACTGGACTTTCTGTAATAAGTATTATTTATTCATGTCAAAAACATTTACAATGTATGAAGTTAATATGGACAATAATGCAAAATATTTACATTACTTAACAGTTCATTTATACTGCTGCCGCCCAGAAGTTAGCAACCTCTATTGTATTTGGTGTTGCACGTACTAAGTCTTCCAATGTGCAAGTTGTTGGGCAGCGACTACACTGGACCAGGTGGGAGCAAGTCTGCAATACACCACATTCACATAGCGGCGACTCCACACTGAAACCCCATTTCATTAAATTACTCTTGCATTTAGTAACTCCTGACCGTAGTCTGTTGAGCGATCTCCATGAGATCCATTTCTCGGTGTAGCCTGCGGGTAACTTTTCACATGGTGAGAGCCAACCCTCAGGGCTGTCAAACCTTGCGCACCATAGATCAGTTCGGGATTGCTATGGTGTCCCAACAAAAGCCTTTGTTGTTCTGAGGAAGCTTTTCCTTGATTTTAGTCATGGGTTTGCTGGTTGGTATCCATTGCGTTACCGTTTTACCCTCCAGGGTTGGCTGTTCCAACGGACTAAGCGAGGGATCTTGCCTCTACCGCCATTGAGGGCAGTGTCCTGGAGCTTGAGACTCTGAGTCGGGGATGTATGACCAGCACTACGCCCAGGTGGCCTCACCTGCAAAGCGAACAGGGGCCTGATGAAGGGATGGGAAGAGCGGGAGGGTTAGGCCAGGAAGTGGGAAGGAGGTGGCCGTGGCCTTACTTTAGACACCATCCCAGCATTTGCCCGAAGACGAAGTGGGAACCACGGAAAACCACTTCGAGGATGGCTAAGGTGGGAATCGAACCCCCTCTACTCAATTTGGACCACGCGAGGCTGAGTGGACCCCGTACCAGTCCTTATATTACCACTATTTCAAATTTCGTGGCAGAGCCGCGAATCGAACCTCGGACCTCCAGGGTGGCAGCTAATCACGCTGACCACTACGCAACGGAGTCGATGCGATGTTGGTATCCACATAATGTTATATTGTTGTTGGCAATGCGATTGAGATTTTAAATGCTGTGTGATGCATTTTGGTGAGTACCTCCTTTTCACTTAATTGGCTCTTAAATACAAACACACATGATCGATGCCCGTTATTGTTACCCAGCCTCGTTTTGTTCCATTCTAGTTCCTGAAAGCTAATTGTTTCATTGCTGTGGGGGGGGGGTGAACATAATGATGAGGATTAGGCTACATGATAGCAACGATCAAACCCCACTGTGTTCCATAAACTATACGACTATGGTAGTCAATATGATCAAGTCAATTGCGAAGCTCTGCGTATGTTTAACCATAGTAATGAAATTGCACAGTCAATGAAGCTGTTCCGGCTGCGCGGTTAGTTCATCACCTCGCTGCGTGAGTCACAGGCCGCCTCGGGCTACCCCCTGCCCCTATGTTTACCAGCGATTTGCGCAACAAGAAGACTGCAGTAACAAAGAGACCGTCCAGAATGTTCGCAACCTAACTAGTGATGGAATTCTCGAGAAGCTGAGAATCCTGGACTGCTCTGGAAACATCCATTGGGTCACAAGCCCGCTATATAAAGCGACCTGGCCATCGAGGGGGGGACTGTGTTTTCTGAGCGAATGAGTGAGTTCCACTGTGCGACAGAGGCTATTGCAGTGAAGTGCTGTGTGGATTGCGAAACACAGAGGACTGTCTTCCTAGCTTGCAGTCGGCGAGATAGTGTGTACTCAAGAACAAGTGAGTGTCAGACTGTGGCTTGTTGACAAAAGGAAGGTTACAGTTATTTCTAGCCGGGGACACGGACCTCATTACGGTAGGATTAACTGCATGACCGAGTGAAAGAGTGAGTGTACTCCATAAGGGAGCGAACTTGACTAAGACTGCTAATTGGTTTCTGAGTGTTTATTGTGTGGTGTACTGTAACTTGCTGGACCTGCAATAAAACTTTTATTTCTTTAAAGGACCAAACTGTGTTGTGCTTTTTACCATTGAAATCCAATTGACGAACGTGCTACTAGGGCTAACACGTAACAAAGCAATAGTTAGCTAATTCCGGAAACCATTGTAAGTTTAATACTACTCTCTGTATAAAGGTGCCGGTTGTGGTGGCCAAGTTAGCAGCTAGGTGTCTATGATGGAAGCATTTGGTAGAAAAGGTAGGAACACTTGATGATGATGATGATGATGATGATAATTGTTGTTTTAAGAGCCCTAACATCTAGGTTATCGGCCGCTAATGGTTTGGGTCATAGTGGAATTAAAATATGATCAAATGAAACCTACAACTATAACTAACTACTCTCTTACAAACTAGAAGAGGAGATGGGAAACAGAAAGGAGAAGAATGTAAATAAAAACATTTAAATAATTGACCCTCGAAGAATGAGAATTAAGGGACTTGGAAGGAAGGAGAGCCAAGAAAATTAGAGAGGAATGATGAGAGGGCCCGCCTCACAGGCAATGGAAGAAGGAGAAAAACCGGACCCAGTTCAAGAAGCCCTCGGGATCGCCAACGCCCGAACTCACCAGACGTGAGCCCTTGAGGGTGTAGCACTATATAGGGTGGGGCTACACACACCCCGCCTCCCGAGGGCCTTAGCAGGAGGCAGGAGATACAATGAAAAGACCCAAGAGGTCTGAGCCCTCGAAGAATGAGGGATCAGGAAATATGAGACAATAATAATAATAATAATGTTATTGGTTTTACGTCCCTTTTTACTACACTGGCTTTTAGAGACGCCGGGGTGCCGGAATTTTGCCGCGAAGGGGATCTTTAACGTGCCAGTAAATGTACTGACACGGCTCCCTCGCATTTGCGCACCCTCAAATGCTAGCTGACTGCGCCAGGTTTCGAACCTGCAACCTTGGACTCAGCAAGCGAGAACGTTACCCCTGAGCCACGCAGCCAGACAAAAAAGATGAGACAAGGGCCAATTAAGGCGGGAAAGTGAAAGACTCCCTAGGCCTCGGATAACCTAATACCGTCGTGGTCGGAAAAGAACAAGAGTTGACCAAAGGAGGTGGAGAGGAAGGATAACAGAGAGGAGCCCGGCACAAGTAAGTGGAAGCAATGCCGGACTCAGCTGGGGTCGAATGGTTGCCAACCCACGTCCCACAAGTAATGAGGGAGGGGGGGGGGGAGGAACTACTTGAAATTGATAGTCTGCAGTCCTTACCTAAATTACAGATAACACCGGTTATCAGACAAATTAAACACACACCCAAAGTACTCGGGGCTACATGACCGCGTTGTAACAGCCCCTAAACTGAGGAACCAACCAACCATCTCTGTATAGACCACTACGACTCTTGGCCACCAATATGCAAAACGTGTGTTGATGTTTGTAGGAGGCCGTGGAAGTCAGCCCAGGCGAGATGCTAACCTTACCTAATTGGTAAAACAGCTGTATCATAATGAAAATCTTGAGCTCTGATTGGTGGAGAACATGCATCATAATGAAACTTGAACTATAATGAGCCTCTTTAAGATGAAGTTTTCTGTCATATAAAGTCTATTTCTATTTCGGCATAGTCGAACATAATAGCACATTATGCAACGAGCCTATAATCGCAATAATTAAGACACGAGCATGTTTATAAAACGAGCGTAAGCGAGTTTTATAATTTCCATACGAGTCTCTTAATTACCATTATAGGCGAGTTGTATACGACTGTTTATGTTCGACGATAATTATAACTTTATTATATGTTTTAACATAAATATTCATAAATATCTGTTCAGTCACTAGAATGTTGTGATCGGGTGCTGCGCTGGGTAGGATATCTCTGTTCTTCAAGCTCTCTGGCCGACCGACGCATGCGCTCTGTGTACTTCAGTGCCATATGTGCAGATTGTGCACCAGTATTCAGTAAAACTGTCACCGAAGTCGTTTGAAAACGACGCGCTGTGTAGAAATTGGATTTGGGGACATTAAGGTACAGTGCTATTTCTAGTCTCATATTCACCAGTTTATTTACGCGAACATATGAACGGTGCACTTTCGGTAATTTATATAGACATGTTGGATTTTGAGCGCATGCGCGAAGGTATCCTTATCGAATTGGTCAAACAACTGTTTCTTGAGCTGTGATTGGTGGAAGAAACTGTTTCATAATGAAAAATAGTGTTATAATGACCATCATTATGATACAGTTTTCAGACATATAATAGTCAGGGTCGAACATAAAATATATTTTATCATCTAGGCTTACAGGATTGAGCTGCGTCATGTATCGGTGATTGTTTCCCGACGTTTCGGCTGTTATTGCAGCAGCCTTAGGTCGTGAAGCAACACATTAATTTCAATCGCGAAGATGGTTTCAGACTTAGCAACACTTGGAAAGTTCTCCTAGTGCACGATAGGCAGGGGCGCGGAACAATCAGGGAGCAGAGTGATATCCAAGCAGGGCAAGCAGGCACCTCTGGCTGGCAATAACCGTTAGTTTGTGTTCGGACACCAACTTGTACCTACCCATAATAGTACAGTACAGCTGGAATGGTTTTGTTACAAAAACTGTGCTATGGTTGGCTTTTTGTAAATCGTTAGAAAAGCACAAAAAAGCTTAACTCTGAATTTTAGAATAATTTGCACGATCATTTTGTCGGAAAACTCGAAAAAAACATTTGAAAAGCGTTTTTTTTTCTGAATCGACGTATTTTAAAGAAAGTTTTTAAACAAAAATGTAGAGGACATTGTCACCTACAATTCGTATCATTGAGGTCATGTCATACGTTTTGAAACGCAGAAGCTAGGTGGCACCAAAGTTTCCAAAAAAGTGTTTTTTCATTTTTTGTCCTAGAAAAAAATAGTTTTTTTTCACAAAAGAGTGAACCAGAAATATGTTCCTCTCAAAATTGTCTGCAACATTTATTTAAACATTTGTTTCCTCCGACTTACCGTTCCAAAGTTATAGCGCAGCAAATGCAACGCTGGGTAGTCAAGGCTACTACTGTTACTGCGGAGAGAGCGGTGGGCATAGACAGGGACCGGTGGAGGAAGGCGGAGGAAAAAAATGTTTCAATAAATGTTGTAGACAATTTTGAGAGGAACGAATTTCTGATCCGCTCTTTTGTGAACAAAACATTTTTTCTAGGACAAACAGTGAAAAAACACTTTTTTGAAAATTTGGCGCCACCTAGATTCTGCATTTCAAAACGTATGACATGACCTCAATGAGACGAATTGTAGGTGACAATGTCCTCTACATTTTTTGTTTAAAAAACTTTTCTTTAAAATACGTCGATTCAGAGAAAAACGATCTTCAATGTTTTTTTGAGTGTTTCGACAAAATCATCGTGCAAATTATTCTAAAATTCAGAGTTAAGCTTTTTTTTTGTGCTTTTCTAACGATTTACAAAAAGCCAACCATAGCACAGTTTTTGGAACTAAAGGGGGTTTTTCTGTGCAGCTGTCCTGTACTATTATTAAGGCTGCTGCAATGACAGCCGAAACGTCGGCAAACATTCACCTATACACGACGCGGCTCAATCCTGTCAGCCTATATCAGGGGTTCTCAACCGGTGAGTCGCGACCCCTTGGGGGTCGCAGGATGTGTCTTGGGGTTCGCGATATAAGGGGAAAAATAAAAAATAATGAGTTATTGCTGTAGTTTTTTTTATTAAAAGAAGAATATACTCACATTCCTTTCTTTATCGTTTGGACCTACTTTGGACCACGGGGCTCATATCTACTCTTCGGTAAAGTTGTTGCTTTCTTCTTCTTCTTCTTCCAATAGTACTTCATTTCCTGACTATGAGTCAGTCTTCTTTCTTCCGTCCACTTAGCTCCTGTAGTCTTCTTACTTGTAAGGGACGTTGGGAAAACGCCCTGTCGGATGACCTGCCGGAACATCAGACGGGTCACGAGTTTGTTCCAGTGGGATCTCTAGTTGTTCCATATCTGACTTAACTGACGCAATCCATTTGTTCTTAGAAGCCCCTTGCGTCTTCATGTTACTGTGAATATCCTGTTGGTGAGTCTTTCAGAATCCAGACGTGCCAAGTGTCCATAAAAGGTCAGGTGTCTTTTCCTTATAGACGTGATGATGTCCTCCTGGTGTTCATACAATTCATCATTATGACGGATTCTGTAAGTGCCTCCTTCCTCTCTGATTGGACCTAATATCCTCCTCAGGATCTTCCTCTCTTTTAACTCCAGTTTTCTGAGTGGACCCTTTCTGGTCATTACAAGGCACTCAGAAGAATACAGAACAGATGGCTTGACAACGGAGTTACAGTGTCTGAGTTTGACGTTCTTGGAGAGGCACTTAGATAAATAGATATTACGACAGGAATGATAAGCCCTTTCAAACTTGGTACATCTGGCATCAATGGCTAGGATCACACTCTGATGATTCGCAGTAATCCACTCTCCCAAGTACTTAACTGCAGGTACCTTTCGTATGGTAGTGTCTGTGAGACGAATATTAGAAGGGGTATCTCTGATATTGGTCATAAATACACTCACATAGTATTAAATTTTACGTTTTTTTATTCTATTAATGAGAAACTTGAGTTTGTTTGGAATTAACCAGTTCATCAATTAATGTTTATTACTATTAGTTACAAGTGTTTTTATAAATAAAACTTAACTTTATTGGAATTTCTAGCCTATTTTCATTTTATGAAAAGATAGGCTTATGAGATCACCTGTTGTCCGTGTGTGTGTGTGTGCGTGTGTGATGGTGTGTTTGTGCCCCCCCCCTAATAACTTCTAAACGGCTGGAGCGATTACATTGAAACTCGGAAAGATCATAGCACTATTCTGGCCGACCCCGACCGTGCCCTTCAAATTTTATTGTCTCTCACAAATCCAACATGGTGGCTGTGCGAAATATTTCACCAGCATTCAGCATCTCCGAAACTATTACCGATATCGCCCTGAAATTGTGTACGGTGATAAAGGGCACTACTAGAAGTACACACAAGGGACTTGCAAAAACCTGGTGACTACAAAACCAACATGGCGGCCAAGCGAATTTGAGACTTTTAAATAGACTTTTCTCGCGATTTAACTATCCAAACGTAATGAAACTTGGTACAGCAAATGTTTATACACATTGTAATGCACTGGAGTCTAATTTAGTTCAATTGTTTATATAACCTCAAAATGGCGGCTGTGCGAAATATTTCACTGACATTCCATATCTCCAAAACTATTACAGATATCACCCTGAAATTTTGTACGGTGATAGGGTACTGATACAAGTTTATCTAAGTAACTTTCATAAACCTGTAAAGTACAAAGCGAACATGGCGGCCTAGCGAAATTGAATCATTTTAATAGACTTTTCTCGTGATTTAACTTCGCGGCGACGCGAATTATAAATATTTAAATGGACGTTTCTCGCGAATTAACTATCCAAGTGCAGTGAAACGTTGCACGTTAAATGCTTATACAAATGTTAATACACTGGCATCTAATTTATTTCAATTGTTTGCATAATCACAAGATGGCAGCTGTGCGAAATTTTAAAAATCTCGTTTTTATTTCTTGTGTTCTAATCATGCGATTGAAGTTTGAATACCACACGTACACAATAATCTTAATGTAATAGTACAAAAATAAAAATCCAACCTGGGGACAATCTGAAATATTTAGACTGTTCTCAATATCTACGAATCTATCACAACCTTCAAACTGAAATTTTGTATGTTGATAGAGGCAATTAACATGAGTAGGATATATGAAAATAGGCTGTATAGTTCTTTACGAAACTAATTGTTTAATTATTGTTTTTACGTTAAAACTCGGGGGTCGCCAAAATACTCAGCCTAAAATGGGTTTTGCAGTGTCGAAAACGTTGAGAACCCCTGGCCTAGATGATAAACTACACATCGGCTGCGATAGCCTACGATCTAAATAAGATATACTATCGGAGCCATGCGAGAACTCTCGCATAATGGGTTGTGTGCGCCCCATGTGTACAGACTACCCGCCCGGCTCTATTGCTATGCAGGCTGTACGCGATGCCAGAGGCCATCGTCTTGTTTTCTCTGTTTAAAAGCACTTTATAAACAAATACAGTGGGAGACCGGAGTATTGCCGAACACCTAAGCTTTGAAGCCAGATTTTACAAAAAAAATGACCCATGAAAAACAAAGTAAATTTCGAAAATCAATCGTATTTACCCAGTAAACACTCGCAATAACAACCTTCAATCATGGATAGAAGTAACTTACAAATCAGTTCTAAAAAAATTACGCCAACGTTCGGCATTACCCCCCAACCAGGGGCAATAGCGAACATGATGTTCGGCATTCCCTCAAATCCGAAAAACAAGTTCAAACTGCTGGAAAATTATATTTAAATTAATTTAAGCTATTACAGCATAACATACGGGGAGCGTGGTGGCGCAGTGGCTTAGCTGCTCGTCTTTCACCTGGACGGCCGGGGTTCGAATCCCGGTGACAGCAGGGTCGAATTTTCACCTGAAAAATCACGTGGCGTCAGGAAGGGCATCCGGCCTTAAATCCCCGGCCAAAACCAAAATGAGCCTGGTTGGCTCCGGCGACCCCAATTCATTGGGAAAAAGCCGAAGGAAGAAGAAGAAGAAGACAGCATAACATACAATATTGTGAACAGTATGTTTTAGGTTTAACTATTATTGGCGCCTTTTAAATGTAACAATCACATAAACACCCTTCAGCTTTCTTTTTCCATGAACTGCAGTCTTTGCGAGTCCAATTTCTGCACAATGCTTTTGAACATTTACACCATAGCTCATTGTCACCTCCAAATTCTACACAAACACCAGAATCAGTTTGGGATGTAATAATATCAACTCACTCCTTAAAAAGGAACGAACCACGCTCTTCTACCAATATTGTAACATGCTAAAAGAAAAACCCAAGAAGGATTGAACCATGCTCGTGTACCAATATTGTAACTTACTAAAACCCCGATAAGAGTTACTTGCATCTGTCGACCTGCAGCAGGATACTCATTCCTCGATGTTTGCTAAGGTACTTTGATGAACAATCTCTTGAAAATTGTTAGGAGGAGTTAGGGCCTAATAAATGAAATAATTAAATAAATATATGTGTGATATATTTATAACTAGGTATACTGTCTTTAATTGAATGATTTTAAATTAATAATAGGATTTTTATCAATCGGAAAATATTTGGGGTAAAGCCGAACAAGTTGTTCGCGATAGCCCCATTAGACGCCATGACAATATTTTGTTAATAACTTCTTAAGTAAACAGTTAAAATGTGTTCTACAGGATTGAGATATGAACTAACTGACTGTAAATAATACACGTACTATCTATATGAAGAAGAAGTAACCGTATGTGTACTACTTTTTGTGCTAAATAGCTGCACAATGTTACTAGCTGTTTCATAAAAAAAACACGTTTCACCTTCTCACAATGGAGTCTTGCCGCCAACTGGAGTATGCGGTTGCTGTGGAGTTAGAGGGACTTGCGCTAGATAGCAACACCAATTTAAGACCCCGTTATGCCTACCGTTGCCCACGAAACACCCTGTTCGCCGTTACCCCAATGTTCGCCAATACCCCGGTCTCCCCTATATATTTCCGTTGACGTTTCAAGAAATGCAAGATTTTTCCTGTACCATTGGGACGATTTGAAAGATTCGAGTACAACCCACACCTTCTAACTTAATCTGGTTTAGGAGCTTGAGATTTCTGAAACATACACCATAGCGTATTATATAATAAGATTGTGTGTGCTACACAGATATGCCTACGTCTGGAATGTAATGCAGCAGTTTACGACAGATTTGATGAATAAAATCGAAGGCTCAATTTTTAATTGCTGGATGTGGCATGTCATTACCGAAAACATCTGGTGCGAAATTTTGTATACTTTCATCAGATGAATTACTGATAACATCTGCCATGGATTGTATATAATATCTGTAGCAGAAGTATTACTGATAACATGTAATGCGGAGAATTTCAATTAAACAATAAACACTCAAAACTTTTAGTGCAGAATTGATCTACGTTAGGATGGTACTGACAGCATCGCTATTTATCAGGTGTGGCTCCGCATGATTGGCTGCGTGAGCTAAGATTTCCTGGACATTTTTAGAAATAAAATATAACAATTGGGTACAATCCTGTTCACCGACCGAAAGACATTTAATTTCGAATATGGAAAGAACATGTACTTTCAATATGGTCTGATAATGTCGAAAACACCACAATATTTTCAAAATAAACATATTCATACAATTAAATTACCGTACTCTACGAGAATTAATATTTCCAAATTGAGCATTGATTTTGTCATATTACAACCTAAAAACATTAATTGTATCCAGCACTGGAAAAATAAAATATTAGTTAATAGGATTTATTATTTTCCAGTTATGACATTATCGGATTGCCATTGATGTCACACGTATAATACACACCGTTTACAAGCTGAAATAAAATGTGGCTGTGTAAATGTACAATTTAATTCGTGCTATTAACTCCCAACTGTAAATGTAACAAAATAAATATGTTAAGCTTTTATAAGTAGGCTACTTGCTTGGGGGAGTTATTCAGCATCAGTTAGTTTCAAAACTACGTTAGTCACTCTTTTTGACAATTTCGTTTGCTATTGAAGATATCCAGCGGAATAAGACTGAATATGTGTGCCTCAGGGGATATTGAAATGAAAGTTTGCAAATGGATGGAAACCATTTCCTTCCCTTTCCTTCCCCTCCTTTGACTTTCCTTTCCTTCTCTTTCCCTTCTTTTCCATATCCTTCCCTTCTCTTCCCCTCCTTTTCCTGTCCCTTCCTTCTCATTCCCTTCTTTTCCATTTCCTTCCCTTTCCTTCCCCTCCTTTTCCTTTCATTTCCTTCTCTTCCCCTCCTTTTCCTGCCCCTTCCTTCTCTTTCCCTTCTTTTCCTTTTCCTTCCCATTCCTTCCCCTCCTTTTCCTTTCCTTCTCTTCCCCACCTTTTCCTTCCCTTTCCTTCCCCTCCTTTTCCTTTCCTTCTCTTCCCCACCTTTTCCTTCCCTTTCCTTCCCCTCCTTTTCCTTTCCCTTCCGTCTCTTCCCCTCCTTTTCCTTTCCTTTCCTTCTCTTCCCCTCCTTTTCCTTTCCTTCTCATTCCCTTCTTTTCCTTTTCCTTCCCTTTCCTTCCCCTCCTTTTCCTTTCCTTTTATTCTCATTCCCATCTTTTCCTTTTCCTTCCCTTTCCTTCCCCTCCTTTTCCTTTCCTTCTCTTCCCCTCCTTTTCCTGTCCCTTCCTTCTCTTTCCCTTCTCTTCCTTTTCCTTCCGATTCCTTCCCCTCCTTTTCCTGTCCCTTCCTTCTCTTTCCCTTCTTTTCCTTTTCCTTCCCATTCCTTCCCCTCCTTTTCCTTTCCTTCTCTTCCCCTCCCCTCCTTTTCCTTTCCTTCTCAATCCCTTCTTTTCCTTTTCCTTCCCTTTCCTTCCCCTCCTGTTCCTTTCCTTTCCTCCTCCTCCCCTCCTTTTCCTTTCCTTTTCTTCTCATTCCCTTCTTTTCCATTTCCTTCCCTTTCTTCCCCTCCTTTTCCTTTCCTTTCCTTCTCTTCCCCTCCTTTTCCTTTCCTTTCCTTCTCTTTCCCTTCCTTTCCTTTTTCTTCCATTTAGTTTCCTATTGATTTCCTTCCCTATTGATTGATTTATTTATTGCATCGATTTATCTGTATGAAATTGTCGGTATTTGTTTTAAATTCGCACTTCGTACCTTCTCTCGACGTTCGTTTTTCCTTAACGAGTCTTGTTTGTGTTATCACGACGACTGAATGGCTTAGTACCTGCAAGAGCTGTGCAATATATTTGTTACCATCCATCCTTGCCACTCCATTATCTTGATGAACAGTGTTCATGATAGCCACTACAAATTATTACCCATAATACAACACGGTGAAATATACAAATCACTTTCACTAATTTCTTGTAGAGAAGGAGAAGTCATCAGCGTAAAAGCCATGATTATTATGCTCAGAGAATTTACGTATTTCCCCTTCCTGTCTTTCCATCAAATATAATTTCAACATTCGCAGCAATATGAATTCGTTGGTGGGTTGGTTCCTTAGTTTAGGGGCTGCGACAACGCGGTAATGTTGCCCCGTGTACTTTGGTGTGTATAGATTTTGTCTGATAACCGGTGTTAATTGTGATGGCTGTATTAGTGTGTGTTATCTGTTTCAATTCAAGTAAGGCCTGCAGACAATAATGTCAAGTAGTTCCTACTTTTGTGAACAAATGCTACCGTCCACGACACCTAGCTGTGGACGTGGATACTAAATACCATCACAGTCAGCACCAGGCGTTGAACGTTGGAACTATTATAGCGTTATCAAACTACAAATTTTCACTTCCACAATTGTAGTTAGTGGAAGGTTGTTTTTCATGTCATAAATCTATGACATGGGCCCGCCGGCTTAACTTCTCCTCCGAAGGAAGGCATACTGAGGGATTTTTAACGCTCTTAAAAAATCCGACGACTTCGGCCGGGATTGAACCCGCGATCTTGGGCATAGAAGCTCAGCATGCTGCTGCCATCTACACCACCGAAGCAGCGATATGAGTTGTTGCTTTTGATTATTTTAAGACTTTGGGATATCGTCTACATGTTATTACAAGTATCTCACTTAGGGTGGTAACTATGTAGTTGGATGTGAGTGTCTGATAACCCGTGTCATTGTGGTGGCTGTACTAATGTGTGAATTTGTAATAGAAATTAAAATGTGGGCAGGAGTTGGCCGAGGTAGTAATTAAGGTAATATCCCGGCATTCGCTTGGATAAGAAATGAGAAAAACAGCGTAGAAGCATTTCTTGAATGGCTAAGATAGGTTTTTGACGAGCGAAACACGTCATAGATTTGCCCCCACCCCCCATTATTTTCTGTAGTCCTTAACAAATATACGTATATATTTTTTAAGTTTATCATGTAGTATTTTTCGCATTTCCCAGTAATAGGGATTATAGTGTTTCCACCGACTGAAAAGTCGTATTAATATTCTCTAGTTACACGGACCGCCTGTTCGCCATCTCTTGATGAATACAGTATTTTTGCATTTGTCAGTTGGCACAGGCTAGAGTAAAAGGTGGCTTTTCACCGATGTCTCAGTCTCACTCATGGCTGTGATTATATGGAAGCTACTGAGGTATGGGTGGTGCTTAGTAATGGCATTCAGGGCACAGTCAGTGCCTGTGGATGCTGTGAAAGGTTCTACTCATAGGGTTAGGACTACTGTTCTGACTCAGTGAGGAAACCAATGGCAAACTTCCTCACTCCTCTTCTTGCCTAGAACGCCTCAAAATAGCGCTGCCTTGGGTTTTTGTGGGTATCTACTCACATAACGTAACGGCGGTGCTTTTGAGGATCCGACCAGCCTTCGGGCTGACTACCTAACAGTCAGTCAGTTACACGGAAAGTATCAGGTAAGACAGGTCAAATCCTATCTTAAAACGCTGTGGACGCGATACTTGTACTATTAGAGGACAACGTGTGGAAAATCAGCCGCCAGATTGAACTGCAAGGCTCCGAAATCGTACCTGACATTCTGGTACGCAGGCATGATTGCTGGAGGAGCTGGACATCCCTGTGGCACTCGGAGTAGTAGCGAGGCGGGGCGTATATGTTGACTGGACCATGCGGCTGCTTCCCACCGGCCTTGAGTGCTTGGGAGGTCAGGGCTATCCCTTACAACATGTACGGTACTCGCTACTTCCCATTGATTTATATGAGAGTTTCGCCACATGATTTCGGACCCTTGCAGTTCAATCTGGCGGCTGATTTTTGGCACGTTGTCCTCTTATAGTACAACGATTGCGTCTACAAAGTTTCAAGATAGGTTTCGTATCTGATACGTCCCATGCTAGTATAATACAAAGCCCCCGATTCTTGGATGTCACGGGTAATCTCTAGAACCACTGGATGGATATTTATACTGTTTTCACCACTCTGTAAAGCATTTCTACAAGAAGGCTTCTGTAGAAAATCATTCATTTATGACCAAAGGAAGCCGAGCAGTATCGATTTCAGTGAATTTAGTCGAAGAAAAACCTGCCGTCCGTGCACCTTTGAAGCTTACGCTGGACAAACCGTGTAAGAATTGTTCAGCATGAAAAGTTCAATAAAAAGGTCCGTGGCAACAAATATCTATCTTTAATACAACGCCCAGTGTAAGTGTTTTTACGTTTTCATTTCTTCCAACAATCTCCATTCAGTGGAAATATAAATTACTAGCTTCGGGGTGAGTTTACGAGCTAGTGAGTGAGCATATCACCCTAGCTTCAGCCAGCATCAAACCGTCGTGTCGTATCAAGTTAAGACTTCAGAGAAGAGTATGTGTTTGGAAATATCGCTGTTCACCTCGACTTTTCTGAATTGAGTCTGTAACCTGCCGTCCGTGCGCCATTTAAGCTTTCGTTTTGTAAACCGGGTGAAGCCGGGGCGGGTTGCTAGTTATCAATAAAGCATCATTGAAAGAATTGGCTTCCAAGCTCTCAATATTTTGCAAATCACTCATACAATATTACTTTAAACTTTCAGGAGATGGCGTTGCTATATCAGCAGTATTTGATGCTCATGTAGACTGTAAACTTGTGATTCAATTATTATGGGTGAGCTCGTGAAATGTTGGCAACTCTGATGAAACTATAATACGACACAATTAAACACACAAACTGCCTGTTGTATTAAACCACGTCGTTAATTATTCAATTTCTCATTATACAGATGTATTTCTGCCTCTAGGAGCATTGGCCCATTCCATTAATACATTCTAGGTATTTCTATTCTGTTTCTAATAAACTTTTAAACCCCACCTTCACCATCATCACATATTAAGAGTTAGGTTAAATCCTTGAGACTTTCACAGTCATACCTT
Source organism: Meconema thalassinum (assembly GCA_946902985.2). NCBI lineage: Eukaryota > Metazoa > Arthropoda > Insecta > Orthoptera > Tettigoniidae > Meconema > Meconema thalassinum. The sequence goes on from OX336397.1 coordinate 74,459,227, forward strand.
ATAATTGAACACTTTGTGGATTTTCATTTTCAATATTACCCTTGTTGGTTAAACTGAAGAACGTATCCGTATTTAATTAGAAATTAAGGGGAGCCGGAATGTCCATGCTATCCACCAAATGATTAAATTCGTTTCTTTTATCCAAATAAAATGTCGGCCCCCGGATCTTTTTCTCTTTTCTTCATTGTTTTTAACCAAGGAATCTTCAAGCTCTTTGCAAATCACTGCCTGGTTGATTCTTCCACAGAATATAGAAATAAGTTACCGCCACGATTTTTGTCTTTCAATGAGTTTTGTACATCCCTTAACAATAACGATTTGTTTGATAATCGATGAAAGTGCTGGTGAAACGCCAACGAGTTTAATACCGATGTTAAAATTAACATTAGTGAATCCCGCCCTAATATCCGGTATTGTCTTGGAGTGTTCGAGGCACGAACGAAATGCGTTTCCAGTTGAAACTATGCTCAGTTCTGGCAGCACGTGTTAAGAGGGTAAAGGTAATGCATACTGATGAGGACAGGATTATGACCAATCATCATCCAAGAAAGCTCAAGTTACTGGGAGGAGGGGTTAGAGGAGATGAGGTAAAGTACACCCACGTGATTAGATCCTACAATAGGGAAAGCTAAGGAGGAAAAAAAAAGTCAATCCGTCGGAACTAGAACATGAAATCCCCGAGAATGTGTTTCGATTATCGATACGCTATAATCAATTGCTTAAGGCTTATTCTTTTCACCTTTTGTGTTCAATAAATCTATAAATGATCGTCTCGTTTCAAAACGTTAGCACAATCTAAATCCATTTTGCCAATTTTATAATCTTCTCTCATTTTTTTTTTAAAAGCATACATATTCCATCATAGTGGACATCGGAATAACACGGTATTAGTAAACAGAATTCATGCCAGCAAAAGATTTTAAGCTCATTTCATTCATAAACGGAACAGCTGATTCAATTATGGCGCAAAACGTTATAGCGGGCTTCATAACTCTATTAGGTGATTATAAGCTGTACCCTTTGAATAACTGGCGTATGCCTGGGACGTTGAAGAGGAAGTAATCGATAATCACTCAATGGAATTGGTAATGCGGTTATCAGAACATTATTTTAAATTGGCTAAATATAATTTAAACAACAAAATAAGAGCAATCAATGCTCCGGAACGATGGCAATGCGGGGAGCTGTTTGTGTTTTGCTGGCTTCGTCACTCGTGCAGAGAATGGTTTGAGAAGCATTCGCTATGTTTCTGTTGGTGATGTTTAGTGTAGGGTATTGTGACATTATGGCCATCAGCTCCGTCAACATGAGTGTGTTGGGGTTACCCGCCTTACTGCGGTGACTATCATAATGTGGGCTAGGATTGGGAACGAGGTGACGATGGCCTACATCTAGGAACTATCCCTAAAATATTGATTCGTTTGTTTGTGTTTTTGTATATGTTTGTATATTTATAAACATATTTATTTATTCGGTTATTAATAATTAAGGAATTTATTCGTTTCCTCGTTTATTTACTGATTAGTTTATTTTCATAATCGTTTCCTTATTTTTCATTTATTTATTCTTGATTTAGGTATATATTTATTATTTATTTATTTTAGTCTTTCGCCCAGGAACCGTTATAAACGCATTACGTGATAAGCGCATTTCTTTTCGATGTCAATGAACTAGGACCTAGATCCGTTTTACGTCTCGGCATGATGTGTTAAAATCACTAACTGGACTATTAATTATATTATCATGGAGATGCATGTGCAACGAATACTTGTCAGGCGTAATTTAAGAATGGCGAGGTGCATGAAACACTAATTCCCCTTCCGTCCTATCTTAACTGGACTGTGTATTTTTCGGAAAGACAAGTTCACTGCCGAGTTGCACTTCCAGGGAAACTCCAAACACAACCACTCTTCTCTGAAGTCTTAACTCAACACGACTCGACAGTTTACTGCTGGCTGTATCTGGGGTTATAGGCTCGGCCGCCAGCTAGGCTGTAACTGGGTTGATAGGCTCGCTCCTAGATTTCTCGTAAACTGTCACCTCAGTAATTGAGTGGAGATTGTTGGAAGAAATGAAAACGTAAAAACACTTATAGTGGGCGATGTATTGAAGATAGAGACATGCTCTCAAAGACTTTTTTAGACCTTTTCATGCTGAACAATTCTTACACTCATAGAATTTGGATATATTTAACGGTTTGCCCAGCGTAAGCTTAAAAAGCGCACGGACGCCAGTTTTTTTCAACTTTTTCACAGAAATCGTTACTGTTTGGTTTCTTTTGATCATAAATAAATAATTTTCTTCAGAAACCTTCCTCGAGATATCCTTTACAGAATGGTGAAAACCACATCAAAATCCATCCAGAGGTTCTCGAGATTACCCGTGACATCCAAGAATCGGGAACTTTGTTTTATACTAAGTGGAGATTTCTTTAGTATTTCTTCATTTAAGTAGTTACATATTTAGATATTTATTTACGTATTTATTGAAGTATTTATTTATGCATTTATTTACTTACTTTTGATTGATTGAATCAACTAGTATTTTATGGATTTAGTTAGGCCTCTTTCAATTCCGTAACAAGCAGAATTCTTATCCCGCTATTTTCGGTGGACACAGTGGAACGCCATTCCTCGGAACTAAAACTCGTGCTGATTCAGGTGATCTTATTGAGTTTCCACTCTGCATAATGTATGGACAAGGTGCAGGAACTAGATAGGGCAGCTTTGATCTTTGATGGAGTCCGTCCATTAGACATGCTAATTCACCGTCCTACTCCAAGCTCGTTTATAATTCACTACCCGGACGATTACCTGCCCATTGATCCGACGCGGTAGCAGTAATGACAACCAGGTGAAGGAGGACGAGGCAACGGTACGAATTCGGATATTCAATTTCGAATTCATTAATTTAGTCAGTCATTCATTAGAATGTAATTATTTATTTATTTTCTTATAAAATGACATAAAAATGACCACGATAGCCCGATTCCTTATTGACGTATTAATTATAATAAACTATTTATTACCTTAAGTCAATATTTAGTACATTGAAACAATACATTGTGACCTTCTATAGCGTGGTATAGGATAAGTAACTGTGCAGTAACATACAACTTAACATTTTTGTCATATTAGAGGATATTATAAATATTTTTGTTCCAAAACATGTTTTATCAAGACTTTTTTATGCTTTATTAACAAGATTTTTATAACAGATCTGGTTTTTGAAATTTTACTCTGTGAGCTTTTGGAACAAAAATATGTATAGTATCCTCTATTATGTCAAAAATGTTATTAAGTTATATGTTACGGTTATCCTATACGGCACTGAAGTAGGTCACAATGTGCGGTTTCAATGAACTAAATATTGACTTAAGGTAATAAATAGTTAATTATAATTTATTTACATATTAGTTTATTTTATTCATGCTTCCATTATTATGTGTATTTATTTTTGCTATTTAATTGTTTATTTAATTATTGATTGATTTATTAATGTATTTGTTCATTCATTATTTAATGTATTTATTCATTTCTTTGTTTCTTTGATGTTTCTTTTCTAGTTTATTTATGCATTTATTTGTTTACTTTTTTATTATTAGTTCATTTTATTCATTTTATCAATCTTTTATGTTTTATTCATTCATTCCTTTATTTATTTATTTATATATTTATATTTATATTTATATTTATATATTTATATTTATTTATTTATATATTTATATTTATTTATTCATTCATTCATTCATTCATTCATTCATTCATTCATTCATTCATTCATTTATTTATTTATTCATTTATTTATTTATTCGTTGAATTTCTCTTCCATTTATTTATTCAAAGTTCCTTGGACATGTACTCAGGCCCGACTCTCCTCCAAACGATTATCGAGGGCGAAGTATTGGGAAAGAAACCTAGGGGACGATCGTGTTTGGAGGAAAGATTTTGGGGAAGAGGGGAAGAAGGGAAGAAGAAGAATTAGTATTTGGATTCTGTGATGGACAGACTAAATTTCCAGGAATATGCTGATTTGAAACTTTCGGCAGAGGAGAGACAAGTGTGGTTGCAGCGACAAAGCCTTGTCTTTAGGATATTTATTTATTTATTTATTTATTTATTTATTTATTTTATGTCTTCGGTAGTGGCGTAGTTAGGGCTCATGGCCCTCTCTTACACTTAACCACGAAATATGGTACCACTACATAGCTTATACAATTTCGAAAATACAAAAAATAGTATGATGATAAATAAGGAGTAGATTAATTAGTAAAAAAGGCACATGAATAATGATAGTAATAATTATAACAATAAAAATAATAATAATAATCACAATGTCATAGACCTTTCTATAATATCCTAGATATAATCCTAGCTCAGTCATACGTCCTATCATCCATCACCATTCACACGGGGCAATCAGCAGTATTCAACAGGTAATCTCGGCATGCGGCCTTACATTTATTTATTGTTGTGGAATTTCTGATATCGGGAGGAGTTGAATTCCATAGTCGATACCCAGCTACAGCAAAAGAGCGGTTAAACATGGATGAGTGGTTGATGGGGATGGCGAGGGAAGAGCCAGATCGAGTGCTTCGATTATGATATGAGGACAAGTAACTAAATGTTGATGACATGTACGTGGGGGTGTTTTCATTCAGAAATCGATAGATGGATGTCAACAAGTGAAATTTACGGCGTTCATCAGGTTTAAGCCATGAAAGAGCACGGTAGCTTGGGGTTATGTGGGCACCGTATCTTAGATTGAAAGCGAACCGAAGACAAGAGTTCAATGCTTGTTGGAGTTTCATTGTTTGTCCATGAGTCGCGTCAACGAGAACGATGTCACAGTAGTCTAGAATTGGTAGTATTAGTGTCTGGATGAGTTTAATCTTAATGTCTAGTGGTAAACTATTCTTATGGCGCACGAGTGGGTGAAGGGATACGTATATCTTTTTACGTGTATTTCTTATATGTGGTGACCAGTCAAGAGTTTCAGTTAAGGTTAACCCAAGGTTCCTTACTTCTTTACTAAAGGGGATGGTGATTGAATTCAGTGTTACTGGAGGCACAACGTAGTTGTTTTTAATGAGTTTAGTAATTTATGAGAGCCGATGACGATAGTTTGGGTTTTCTTAGGATTGAGCAAGAGAGAGTTGTCATCGGCGTATACACTAAGTTGATGGATATCAGTGTTTATATCCCTTATTGCATTTGATATATTGCTGATACTAGTGTGGCAATATATTTGGAGATCATCTGCATAAAGATGATATTTACTATAGTTAATTGTGGAGGAGATATCGTTGATATGATGACGTTCCAAAAAAATACCAATTTAATCATGACTGAACATTCACAATTAATAGAATCGTACTCATTTTAAAATGTGACACAAAAGCATGTTCTATAGAGACAGATATTTATATATAAATAAAACATATTTAGCTGTATTATAATCATCCAACTCACCACAATCAGTTGTTAGTTCTATTCTATTTGTGTCTGTTCCAAGCCAGAGGAGCGAGTCATTTCATCAGCAATGTTGGCTGGTGCGATAAATTAAAACGGATAATTATATCAGTTTGATGTAATTAACAGAGAAGTATTTTTTGGAAATAACAAAGCATCATATTTATTTAAGAAGAGACAGCATGTCCTATATTACTCATGTCAATGTCCTACGTTTTGTTTACCTACTAGCAGTAGTACCCGGGGATTTGATTTCTTTATTTGTTTTATCGATGATATGATGAATACTACTAATGAACTGACACAGAAAATTTACGAACTAACAGACATAGATATTTTAACAAGTAGTTCCGTGAAGAACTAAAGCCTATTTTCATATAACCTACATATGTTAATTGCCCCAATCAACATACAAAATTTCAGTTTGATTGCTGTAATAGATTCGTAGATATTGAGAACCGAATAAATATTGCGGATGGTCACCATTTTGGATTTTTATATATGTAGGTCTTAGAGGTATGTATTGTTTCATGAAGATTATTGTGTACGTGTAGAATTCAAACTTAAATCGCATGATTAGGACACAAGAAGTAAAAACGAGATTTTAAAATTTCGCACAGCTGCCATCTTGTTGTTATGGAAACAATTGAAATAAATTATATGCCAGTGAATTAACATTTGTATAAAGATTTACCGTACCTAGGGGAGTGGATCGAGCCCAACATATCAGAGAAGGATGTCACATCAAGAATGAACAAGATGGAAGTTGCCTACCAGCTAACGAAAGGAGTGTACAACAAGCGAACAGTTTCCCGCAATTCCAAACTAAGACACTATCGTACAGTTATTCGACCTGAGGCGCTGTACGCAGCAGAATGCCTGGTAATGAAAAGGAAGGGTCCGGTTGAGAAATTGGAAGCCAAGGAAAGGAAGATCCTGAGGAAGATCTTAGGGCCGTTGAGAGACGATGGTGAATACAGGAGACGGCATAACAATGAGCTGTACCATCATTTGGAAAGGATATCTCAAGTAATTCGAAAGAGAAGAATATCTTCATATGGCCACTTAACTCGTATGAAACCCGAGAGAATCACCAATCGGATATTTACCTATTTTCTTAACAAGAAAACCAAGGGACCCTGGTTTTGTGAGGTAGACAAAGGATTTGCAAGAAGTAGGGATCACCCACACAGACGTTATGGAACGTGATCTTTTGAAGGAAAATCATGGAGCACGCCACCAATTCCAAGAAAAAGCGAAATTAAAAACCGGCAAGAAGTCTGATGAAAGAAAGGAGTTTCACAGGCAGCGAATGCTTGAACACTGGGCTAAGATCAAGGCCCGAAGACGGAAGCAGTTGAAATGACGTGATCCATAGCTGGCCTAAACGAAAAAAGAAGAATTATAACAATAAAATGATATTATTAATAATAATAATAATAATAATCACAATGTCACAGATCTTTCTATAATATCCTAGATATTATCCTAGCTCAGTCGTACGTCCTATCATCCATCACCTTTCACAAGGGTAACCAGCAGTATTCAACAGGTAGGCAGGAGTTGAATTCCATAGTCGAGACCCAGCTACAGCAAAACAGCTGTTGAACATGGATGACTGGTTGATGTGGATGGCGAGGGAAGAGCCAGATCGAGTGCTTCGGTTATGATATGTGGACAAGTAACTAAATGTTGATGACATATACTGAACGTAGGGATGTTTTCATGCAGAAATCGATAGATGGATGCCAGCAAGTGAAATTTACGGCGTTCATCAGGTTTAAGCCAAGAAAGAGTACGGTACCTTGGGGTTATCTGGGCATCGTATCTTAGATTGAAATCAAACCGAAGACAAGTGTTTAATGCTTGTTGGAGTTTCACTGTTTGTCCACGAGTCGCGTCAACGAGAACGATGTCACAGTATTGGTAGTATTAGTGTCTGGATGAGTTTAATCTTAATGTCTAGTAGTAAAATGTTCTTATGGCGCACGGGAGGGTGAAGGGAGACGTACATCTTTTTACGTGTATTTCTTATACAGAGTCGTTCATATAAAGTAAGAACGGCAAGCGGCAGTTTTGTTATTCGCTACTGCGGTGGCCCTGGCCGAGCTTGTGGCGCGCCATGTGTATTTTTTCAAGTTCCGATGGACTGTATAAAAACAACAGATTGACATACCAAACTGATTTTAATACTAAATGTTTGCTTGTTTTATTCGTATGTCTCAACATAATCGCCAAAACAATTGACACATTTGTCGTATCGTTGCACCAGCTTTCCAATGCCCTCGGCAAAATAATCTGCCGCCACTGACGTGGGTACGTCTGGACAGTCTCCTGAAGTGTTTCGTTTTTGGCGAGGCGTTGCCGCCTAACCATACCTTCAATTCTCGAAAAATGTGAAAACCATTCAGTGCTGGTTTGGACTAAACGGCAGATGATTCAAAACTTACACACGAATTCTTTGTAAAAGTATATCGTAACGTTGGCACAGTGCGGTCGTGAATCTCGAATCAGGCCTCCTCTGATCGGGTCTCATTAGGATGGGGAACAGGTTAAATTAGAATTACCAAAATAGGTACTGAGCCCGAAAATACCTACCCTTTACCTGTTGAAATCCCTCGATGGTAACTGGATCGTAGGACCTGAAAACCCCCCGGCTCAGAAAAGTCCCCAGATCCTACCAACAAGGGAAGGGAGTATTAAGGTGCAGTAAATCCTGGCAGAGGTGGCATTAAGCACGACCATAGCATAGCAGCGAACTGCTCTAAGAACACGAGAATCGTGGGAAATCACCCTCTCAGGAGTGTGGGAAACTCTAGAAATATCTAGCTGTGGCCCCCCTTAATGCGACCTCTTTATACTTCTGTAATTCATCACAACACGCGATTAAAAGGAATGACAAAGTATTTATTTCCAAAAGAAAATCTGACAGATGGTCAGACCAAATTGTCCTTGACTGGACACAAAAACAAAAAAACAAAATAGGCACTAGTATCATGCCAATAAATGCATTAGCAGTCCCCATGGACCAAGAATGCATTTGACCCTCAATTGAAATTATTAATTATATGAACTATAGGTGATCCATAAAGAAGCAAAAAAAATCGCCTTAATGGTTCTTCCACCGATTCCAACATTATAAAACACGTAAATTAATTCAGATATATATATATATATATATATATATTTACTTATTTACAGCGAAATCATTATTAATGTTATTACACCCTCAGATGTAAATGCCTTCCCAAACAGGTAATTCTGCACTCCTCCTTGGTGCTTTGTCAAAACTGAAATTGCATAAATTATATTGCCTTAGCAATGTCGTCAAAATTTATTTTATCAATCAAGCACTCAAGCTAAAAAGACGTGAAATTCGTAATTCAAAATCTCTAAAGATTCAATAATTTCTCGGTACAAATGTACTTATTTAAATTCATCCAGAATTTATAATATATCGATCATGAATCATATCTAACATTCGCTTAAATCTTATAAATTGAGCACAACCGAAGAATTAATTAAATGGGGATGCCACATAAAAACAAACTCTGAGGCATGACAAAAACTAGATCCATAATTGGAATTGCCAATTTTTTCAATAAAACGTAACAAGAAATGCAAAAAAGAACAAAGACTATGTTCTTTCAAAAACATTCTGAAATTATTATAACCTTGCACTGAAATACTGTCATTATAATGGTCACTCATGACCTCGATTTCTGAATACGGGTGGGCATTACCACCAACATCACCAAGTTTATATTTTTATAATTGCATTACACATTATGATTTCACTAGCATCTTAACATTAACGTACTTCCACGAGTACCACCGTAAATATATTACACGCCCATTGACGTTTCTTCACACACTATCACCCACATGGTGATTATTTTATTCGATAACCAGTAATCAGATATATTCAGCTGTGTTTCTTAACTATTATGTTTTCTCATTCCAATGCATCATAAATTTAACATGAGTGGCTACTTAATCAAGTCCACTGGATCACAAAAAGCTTGCCTTACAGAGTTGTATTTACAGTCACATAAGAATTCACTTCCCCTTAAAGTTAATCCCTGGGATTTGTCTCAAAAGAGATTCTTGTTCATCAAATAGTACTCTAAAGCAATGTTCTAAACAAGAAAAACTCGAAAGACTGAATCAAAATTCAGTTATAGCAATATTAATTAATATAAAGATCAACGAGGTGTATCCAAGTACACGTGACTACAAAATCAAACGTTAAAGTTGATCAGACGAAAATAGAAATGTCCCCTCAAGAGAATTCACGAAAATCAGACTGGGTCTACAGCATGTATCCAGGTAACGACTCCAGTTAACTCCTGTTGACACATTAGAATTCAGTATGACAGCGTTTACTCTCAAGAGAAAAAATCCCCAATCTAAAAGAATGATCAAACTTCACATTCTATACTATATTTTAATAGTTACAATGCAAGAGCGCATAGGCAAATTCGAATCTCGCAATAGTCTAACACGAAAATAATGGAACGAGAACCCCTCAAGCCAAAGCTTGATACAAAAAAAAAACAATTCCCTTTGAGAATAACGTAGGTTTCTTCCCCTAAGTAGATCTGTTCTCCACAATCAAGAAGTTTGGAATAAATTTAATGAATTTAAATTAATAAAATTATTAATCTGAAAAATAAACAATTAATTCATAATAAAATATTATGAAATGAGTGCACCTGGAGAACCAGGCCTAAACTCGACTGCAAATGAAGTCATACAGACCATGGGACGGCCATGCATAAACTCCACTCCACAGTCATACTACTCAAAATGAATAACAGATGGCAAAGTGTTTACACTGGACTATCTACTTTGCAACGCTACGTGAAAAAATGTTCCTCTACCTGGCTGAAGACTCTCGAAGGCGATATGGAGCGTGAAGATGCCCGCCATCTGATTCCAACATGGTATAGCAGGACTACACGGTTCCATTCCAATTTCCAATGATCGCACTGGGAATTTCTTACTCCAATGTCCCAAGTCCACTGATAGTAAACAAACTGTGTTCTCGTCCCGGAAATTGTCCTAGCCCGAATTTCCAATAGTTCCAGCCCGGCTCGAAAATACATCACGCGCGCGAATGCAACAGCGCGATAAGCAGGTGGACACATGACGGTAGCCTGAGTTATTTTCGGCTGCATGTTACCAAAAGTTCATGTTGCACAAGCCAATAGCCCGCGTCGCAAGTGGGCTATGTTCCACTTCGCAAACAGCATTGTAGTCACTCGTAACGTCCACTTCATTTGCTTGGAGAGCGATGTCCACACTAAAATACCAAGCCGCACATGGCTAATATGTTTATATACATCCAATACATCTCTCCCAACACCTCGGGTTTCCAAGCACTATACATTGTTAAAAAACTTCACTCGGAATGTACTTGACATTTAATTGCAATAGTCTTGGCGTGAGAAAAGACAGCACGCCTTCTCAGAGTGCATAGACTTCAGAAACAAGCCCCCTAATGTATCACTGCACTTCGCTCCTCATCTACACATGCATTTAAATCACGTGAAAAGAGACGGATTCCTCTAACTGAATATTGCCCGCATACAATGCCAGGCGCTCTGACGATTGAAGTTCTCATTCGACACTGAACTTTAAGTATATTGGCCTTAATACGTCACAACACGATGTATAACCACGAACTGGCACCGCCGTGAACTTATGATAACTTGACACTTCTTCCAGCCGAAACAACATTGCGATACGAGTCCTTGCTTAGACGTGTATTCGTCTGAGTTTAAAAATGATCTTCTTGTCGCACGCCTACGTTTGCCTGCAGGAGAGAGCTGGCACGCTGTCACTACTGCGCATGACGTGACGATCTCTCTGAGATAGGTCGATATATTAAATTTATATTCTTGATGTTACAAATGCTATTATCGTTAAAGCAAGACCGCTCTGTCTCTCTCTGCTGTAATATCGAACTCCAATATACATTTGACATCATAACTGTGCCTTATTTCCAAATAATGTTCGAATGTAAATGTCAATCTCCCCACTACTGCAGGCTCAAGGACTCCCGCGCATCCCCACGGCCTAAAAGCGAAACACTCTTCCGAAGGTTGTTGATGAGACACCAGCTGAGCCGAATGATCACATGGCTATTCGCGCTCTCCAAACTAGGTCAAAACCTAACATTTGCGGCAGCGGTTCGCAAAGGAAAATGTACTGTCAATCAGTCCAAATAAAAGAAAACGGTACAGTACCGTGAGTCAATCAGTCTAAATAGAAAATTAAAAATCCATCGGTTCATATAATAGCTTAATAGAACCAATCTATGTATCGACAAGAAATATATTCCTGACTCCCCCTCCCCCTGAAATATTATCCCCGTTAAAAATTCTGCAAACGCGTATGCTTGTCGTATGCATTAAATGCATTAAACCCACATTTGCCACTACGTGTTGAGCTAAGCTGGTCAGTTACTACCTAGCTATAACTAATGACACCAAACTACCTTTAGGTGTTTGCTCATTTGTAGCCTGCCCCAACCCCTACAGCACGAGCCGCGACTGACATTAGTACAGGCATCACAATACCGACAACAGTGGCCACAAAGTGCCCAAATGTAAAAGAGAATAAGACATATGTTAAGAAATAATGCTGCTTTTCCTTGCAAATGATAATGGCGGAACATTAAACGAAACGTACCTCGTAAGTGCAGTACGCATCACCTGGCGTTGAAGAGGAGGTGGGATAACCCAACAAAAACAGCAGGCTACTTTGAAAACACAGCAACACTCACCTGTAACAATGGAAATATAATCTTAGACAATGGTGTGTCAAAAGTTGAGAAATTCAACTGAACGAATTGTAAAAGAAAATTTGCAATTGAAATTATAATATGTACAATGAAACTCAGGTTCATACACTATTTAGCCACATAATTAGATTCAGGCACATTTAAGGGGCTCCGGAATCCTATTAGGCTACGGACACTTAACATTCTGACGGGACATTTATTCCATTCATAACACATTCTTCTTTCCTTAAAATTTTCCTATAAAAAACCACTAGGTTAATATTTTTATTTATTTTCTCTCTTGATTTCTTATTATATAATTTTTACTACGTCTCATTTGTTGCAGTGCAGCAGGTGCCCTCAAACATGCACAGTACAAGATTTGCTTCAGGCGAGAGAAAATGCACTGGATGTCGCTAACTTCTGGGCAAAATTAGTATAGTCTCTTGTTTGTTTAGTGTGACTTTGCATAAAATGTATTTAATCCAGTAAGAGTTTTAATGTTTACATATATAGTATTAATGCTTCTGATACGAATAAATAAATATAATTTTGAACTCCAAAATGAATGCTACTGCTTGAAATGGAAGAAGAGAAATCCTATGTTAAATGCACTAAAACAAGAAAAAATAATCACATTTTCTCCTTAAAATGTATTTCTCAATATAACAAGTAGTTTCGTGAAGAACTATACAGCCTATTTTAATATAACCTATTTATGTTATTTGCCTCTATCAACAAACAAAATATCAGTTTGATTGCTGTAATAGATTGAGAACCATCTAAATATTTCGGATGGTTGCCATGTTTGGATTGTTATATATGTAGGTCTTTGAGTTATGTACTATTACGTGAAGATTATTGTGTACTTGTAGTATTCAAACTTCAATCGCATGATTAGAACACAAGACATGAAAATCAGATTCTAAAATTTCGCACAGCTGCCATCCTGTGGCTATGAACACAAATAAATTAGATACCTGTGGATTCAAATTTGTATAAGCATTTACCGTACCAAGTTCTACTGTGCTCGGATGATTAAATCGCGAGAAACGTCCATTTAAATATTTATATTTAGCGTCACTGCCATATTGGATTTGTGCTCACCAAGTTATTGAAAGTCCCATAGATGAACTTATGTTCATAGCCTCTATCAACATACGAAATTTCAGTTTGATTGCTATCATAGATCAATCGATATAGAGAACTGTCCAAAATTCACTTCGATCGCATGATTAATACGCAAGAAATAAAAACTTATTTTTAAAATTGCCCACAGCCACCATCTTGAGTTTTTGTGAACAATTGAACTAAATTGGAAGCCTGTGCATTACAATGTGTTTAAACATTCACTGTACCATATTTCACTGCGCTCTGATGGTTAAATCGCGAGAAAAGTCTATTAAAATGTTTCACATTCGCTTGGCCGCCATGTTCGTTTTGTATTTTACAGGTTTTTGTAAGTCTCATAGCTGAAAGTCTAGTAGTACCCTTTATCGCCGTACAAAATTTCAGGGTGATATCAGTAATAGTTTCGTAGACATAGAATGCTTGTGAAATATTTCGCACAGCCGCCATGTTGGATTTGTGAGACGTTATAAAATTAGAAGGGCACGGTCGGGATCCGCTAAAATAGTACTATGACTTTACCGAGTTTGAGTGAAATAGCTCCATCCATTTAGAAGTTATTATGGGGGAGTCACACACATACGCACACACACAAAAGTTGATCAAGCCAATTTTTTCATAAAAAGAAAATAGGCTAAAAATTACCTCTCTTCCTGGAACTTTTCAACATCCAAAATGAAAGTTTTAGAGATAATTCCTCTATGTGTGTTATATTTTAACATTGCTGGTTTTCTTAATTTCCGTTAGTTTAATTTTGCCCGATGAAAATTTTCATGAAAATGCTGTTAATCGTATAATTGATATATTTTTGTTATGTATTGGTTGGCGTAATTAGAACTAGGAACTCCCTATATAATACGAGTAACGACCTCAAAAATGCCTCCTATGTCATTATGTGTTAGGTTGGTAGGTTGGTTGGTTCCTCAGTTGAGGGGCTGCGACATCGCGGTCATGTAGCACCGTGTACTTTGAGTGTGTGTAGAATCTGTCTGTTAGCCGGTGTTAATTGTGCTGGCTGTATTAGTGTGTGTTATCTGTTTTTAATTCAAGTAATGACTGCAAATAGGCTATTCAATTTTTCAAGTAGTTCCTACTTTTGCTACCAAACGCCACCGTCAACGGCAACTAGTTCTGAACTTGGTTACTAGATACTGCCGCAGTTGGCTCCTGGCGACGAACGTTGAACCTTAGAGCGTTAGTCAAATCTAACCTATAATTTAGCTTCACACAAGTGTAATTTGTGGAAGGATCTTTTACATGCCAGGAATCTATGACATAGGACCGCCGGCCTGTAACCTTTCAGGGGTTATGGGGGGCCGCTTTCGGTGTTAACACTCAAAGGAAGACTTGAAAATACAATAATTTCACACTTCTACTTTCTACAGCACCCAGCTTAATCCCTCTTTACATACACGTTCATCTTTCATGATAAATTTTTATTTCAACTATCTTTCCTTGCACACATCAATCCTACTTCTTTCTTCATTTTCAAACCAAAACATAACTCCAACAAGCCTCTCGTCTTTTTTATCACAACAAGCAACTTCTGAACAACACACTATCATCCTAAGAACATTATAATTTAGAATACCTATGGCCAATCCCCCTGCCATTAGCAAAGCCACCTCCTGCCGGATCACAGAGACATCTAGTATGCAGAGATAGACCACTAAACTCCATGCAGCGCCATAGCACGAGGTGACCATGCTACAAACCTTGAAGTAAACTTAACCTACAAAATAAATAGTTACAGGCTTTACTTTCCCCTCCGAAGGAAGGCGTACTGAGGGATTTGTAACGCTCTTAAAAAATCCGACGCTTTCGGCCGGGTATGACCCTGTGACCTTGAGCATAGAAACTCAGCGTGCTGCCACCGAAGCCGCCATTATGTCTCAGATTAGAGACAGCAATATCTCTATTTAAAGCAAAAATACTGCCGATATTGACGTATGGCTTGGAAATTATCTGGCCGTATCTCTCAATGAAAAACCTCTCCACTTTAGAAAGAGTAAAAGCAGTATACATTAAGAAAGCAATTGGAATTTCAAAGACAACAAGATCCAGATTAGTTTATCTCCTGGCAAGAGAATCCTTCCTCATAGAAGATCTTAGGACACAAATACATCTACCCAACACAAATGCATCGGAGAACCTATTGGCAACACTCATCCAAAAGCGAGAAAACGCATATCCGGAGTTTTTTTTGCATCTGGCGCCATGATTGATCGATCATGGACGAAAGCAAACTTTGAAATGCGTCACGTCTATACAAGAATGGCAGTGCACGGCTTCTATCACATCATTTGTCACAACAAGACGTATCATGAGCCTTCAAATACATGCAAGTGTCAACTGTGTGGACATGCATGCAATCACTATGACCACTTGGAACTCTGTACAAAAAGAACAAGGACAATCAGTGATTATGCGAATCAAAAGAAATTCAGTTTTTGTAAATAGTAATTTTGTAAACCTATGGCCACTTGGCTGCATTAAATGTTTATGTATTGCTGTAATCAGAAAAGAGAGAGAATCATTTGAGTCAAAAGTTGATGATTGCCACTTTTGATAATTATTGTTAAATTTGTTAGAAGGACCCACAAGGAGCAATTTCTTGCCAAACGAAAGGTTAAGCGGACCCTTTCTACAACACACCTTGGTATGTCAACTTCCAGCCCAATATATATTAATCAATCACTTGCCCCAGCTAGAAGAGTTTTATTTGCAAAGGCTAAGCAACTGCAGCGGGAAAAGAGCTATAAATACCTTTGGGTTAGTAGAAGTGGAAAGATCATGATTAGGAAATTAGAAGGGAGTCCAATTCATGTCATCAGTACTAACGAGGACCTGAGTAAGTTGTGATTTCGATGTACTGGCACAGAAATGTATTTAATAGTCCGTTGGCTCCTCTTAATACTTTGGTATGCATTATTGATTTATATTTAGTTATATCAGTTTTTTATTCACTATATTTTTTATTGTATACTAATGTCTGTAAATGAATTGTCCATTTATTATCAAAATGTTCGGGGCCTAAGGACAAAAACTGACGTGTTTCTTAAAAATCTACTTTGTTGTGACTATGATATAATTGTATTAACATAGAGTTTCTTGGGTCAGGATATTATGGATAGTGAGTTATGCGATGATCGTTATGTAATGTTCAGAAATGATAGGGATATGTTTATATCTGGGAAGTCTAGAGGTGGAGGAGTAGCCGTAGCAGTTAAAAAGGGGTATAAATCCAAATTATGTTCTATCTATAATGAACAACACTGCGAATCCTTAACTCTTTATATTCAGGGTCATACTCTTAAATTATTCATAAATGTTGTTAACATTACCCCCTCCTCTAAACTCTCTGTATATGAAGGATACTTTAATTACATTGAAAACGTTGATAGTCTTATAACATCTGACTGCCTGATTGTGGGCGATTTCAACGTACCTGAAATTAGCAACGCCGGTTATAATTTTAATGAAGGGTCCACGGTCTGTCGTCGTTTATTCCAGTTCATCTCGTATCTTGGATTAACATCGCACAACAATATTCAAAATTCTAATTTCAAGACATTGGATTTGGTTTTAGGTAATATTCAAATAGATTTAAAGCACGAAGAATTCCCGTTGGTACCTGAAGACTTACATCACCCTGCACTTTATTTAGCAATACCACCCATTAAAAAGGTTCCATTGCTTCCTAGAATTAATCGTGAATATTACAACTTCAAAAAGGCTGATTTTTTGAGACTCTATTGCAACATACGAGATTTAGACTGGAGTTTACTGTACACATTTAAGGATGTTGATCATGCTGTTGATTTCTTTTATTCTTCATTCTACAAATGTTTTGAAAATTGTGTACCTAAGCAGAAATTCATTCGAAAATCCAAATATCCAGTATGGTTCTCAAGAGATATTATCCAAACCATAAAAATTAAGAAAAAATGTGCTGCAAAAAGACGTTTTTCGAAATATTATGATGAAAGATTTAGACAGCTTAGATCGGAACTAAAAACAAAATTACGAATGGCTTATGCTGTTTACATTCATAGTCTGGAAAATGGAGTTAAGAATAACATTAATCAGTTTTGGACGTATGTTAAAAGCAAGCGGGAATCACGTACACGCGACTACACATTTATACTAAACGGAAATCATTATACAGCTGGAAGTATTGCAGATGGGTTTGCTGAGTATTTCTCTTCAGTATATATCAAAACGAATTTTACTTATAACGTGGATCATTTGTCTTTGAATGAATTTCCTGTTTTGCCCAGGGTTGATATGCTGAACGTGACTCACATAACGGTGGATGAAGTAAGAACAACTATAAATAGAAAATTAAAGCCTAAGAAATCCTGTGGGCCTGATGGCATACCACCTTACATAATCAAGGGCTGTGTGGACTTATTGGTTTCTCAGTTGGCCTTCATCTTTAATCTTTCTTTAACGACGTCAAGCTTTCCTGGAAAGTGGAAAATGTCTAGAATTATTCCAATCCTAAAGGGAGGCAACTCTGAAATGATATCGAACTACCGCCCTGTCTCAGTGATAAATGCTATAGCAAAAGTATTTGAGCACATTTTATATTCTAAGATTTACAATCATATTAAGGCTGAGCTCTCACAATATCAGCATGGCTTTATGCCCGGCAGATCAGTTATTACAAATTTGCTGGGTTTTACTCAAAAGGTTTACAATGCATTAGATACCAATAGAAGAACTGACGTGATATACATGGACTTAGAAAAGGCCTTCGACAAAGTAGACCATAAAATTCTGGTGACAAAGCTGTACCAGTTTGGTGTTGCTAAACCATTACTTCAATTGTTATGCTCCTACTTAAAATTTAGACAGCAATTTGTTTGTTTCAGAAGTGAAATTTCAGGTAATATTGTTAGTTCTTCTGGTGTCCCACAAGGATCTAATCTTGGGCCTCTTCTATTTCTAATTTTGGTTAATGATTTGCCTAATATTCTATGTTACTCTGACTGCTTATTGTTTGCTGACGATGTAAAGCTATATAAGACCATATACAACTTGAGAGACGAGAATGACCTTCAGAGGGATGTTAATAATATTGTAGCTTGGTGTGTTAGTAATAATTTAGTCCTTAATGTAAAAAAATGTAAAGTCATGGTATTTACAAGGAAGAAGGAGTATATAAATCCTAAATATTGTATTGGAGAAACAGCACTCGAAATTGTACCGTCGACAAATGATTTAGGAATTATTTATGACAGCAAATTAACCTTTAATAACCATATTGCAAATATAATTAGTTCGGCCAACAAGATGCTTGGTTTTGTGATTAGAAACTCCAAATTATTTACTAAAACTGGAGTAATTGTTAAGTTATATGAAAGTTTAGTTCGAAGCAAGTTAGAATATTCAGCAGTAATCTGGGATCCCTTTTATAAAGATCAAATTCATCACATTGAGATTGTGCAAAATAAATTTCTAAGATACATGTATTATAAGACGTTCAATGTATTTTGTCCATTTGATACTTCGACTCAGTTTTTACGAAATTTGTTCAATTTCAAGTCCTTGAAAAGTAGAAGGTCTTTAAGTTCTTTGCAACTGCTGAGGAAAATTTTAACTGGAAAAGTTGACTGCCAAGAATTATTTCAATTCATCACTTTTCATGTACCACAAGTAAGATCTCGACAGCAAGCACTCTTTCACATCCCAAGATCTAAAAGTGTTCACCATTCTAATTCGCCTTTAGTTAAAATATTATCATTTTATAATTCAATTGATGTTCAAGTAGATTTATTCGCTGGCGCTAACTTATTCAATAAACAAGTAAAAGCAGCTGTTCCTTGAATACTGGGTACTCTTTTCTCCTTTATTTTTTATATTCTTTTTTTCTACTTTGTACAGTTTTGTTTTCATTTTATGGTTTATATTTTCACGATCTCCTTTGTAGTATTTATGTTCTGTTCTTCATTTGTGTAATCTGTTTTTCTCTATTTTCCACTGATACATGTTGTTATTTAATCAGATAATGTCAAGAAGGAATGTATTTGGGCTGGTGCCTGTGTTCCTTCATATTGATAAATAAATAAATAAATAATTCCTCACTGACCGGTTCCCTAATCTGTGGGTCTTAAGCAATTGGACTCCCTTTTACGTTGAATATATTACAAATGTCTTCGCATTCTAATTATACAATTTATAGGGGGTTAAATAAGGTTCCCTTTGTCTGGAATCGAACCAGGTCCATCTTGGTGAGAGGGAAGCAGCTTGAACACTCACCACCACGTCCTCTTTATTGTATTAATGCATAGTGACGTTTCCATGTATCACAAGACAATAACGCACATTCCACTGAGTAGACACATCAATATGGGAGAGATTCTTTCATTAACTTAAACTCGGACAGAGTTTAATTAAACTGTTACCATATATGCCATTTATGGAATTCAATTAGAAAAGATACAGACAGTAGTTACATTAGATAGAGTTCCGTTTTCTATGGCCTTGTTCATCGCAAAAATAGTTCCAACGCAATCTACGGGATAGATATCATATGGAATTCCAACTAAGCGGCTTCGGTGGCGTAGTCGGTAGCAAGCTGAGCTTCTATGCCCAAGATAGCGGGTTCAAACCCGGCCGAAGTCGTCGGCATGTTAAAGAACCTTCCACTAATTACACCTGTGTGAAGCTAAATTGGATAGGTTAAGAATGTAAACAATGCTCTTAGATTTCTACGTTCGTTGCCAAAAGCCGACTGCGATGGCGTCTAGTAGCTAAGTTCTGAACTTGGCCTTGTAGTCGTTGATGGTGGAACTTGGTGGCAAAAGTAGGAACTATTTGAAACATTCTAAGTTGCAGTCTGTACTTAAATTAAAAAACAGATAACATACACTAATACAGTCATCACAATTAACACCGGTTATCAGAGAGATTCTAAACACACCCAAAGTACACGGGGCTACATGACCGCGTTGTCGCAGCCCCTAAACTTAAGAACCAACCAACTGGGAAAAGATGAGTCCAAAAGATCTAATGACTTTGGAAGCAGTCAAATCACGATTCTTGAAAGCCATCCTAGGTGTTTCGAAACTCACTAAGTCGAGGCTAGTATACAAGCTCGTCAGAGAACACTTTTTTATAGAGGACCTACGTATGAGGCTCCCATTCACCGTAGGATGAAAAAAACTGCTACTTGAAAGAGAAAGGAAAAGAAGGGAGATTTGGCTGGACTTTTATACAACAGAAGCCACGATAAATCAGGAGCTCTGACACCTGGTGTCCTCAATGGCTGTGCATGGGTACCGCCACAAGGTATGCAAGACGAAGTGTTTTCACGTCCCCGGGAATACCTGTGTTTGTGAATTGGGCGATCAGCCCTTTGACCGTTACCACGTGACCACCTGTAAAAAGCGAGTGAAATCCCAGGTCGATTTTTGTGAACAAATTAATAATTAAAGTGGAACATACGATCCACATCATTGGGTTGCTTGGAACATGTTCACATACTGTACCTTTATGGCCGTATGGCAGCAATAAATTCTTATTAATTATTTCGTATTAAATGGCAATGATAATTGTTGTTTTAAGGGGCCTAACAACTAGGTTATCGGCCCCTAATGGTTTGGGTGATAGTGAAAGATGAGATGAGAATGAAAACTATAACTAATACTAACTACAAACTTACTGACTAGAAGAAGACGTGGTAAACAAATAAAGGATCAGGCAAATAAAGGACAGGAAGAAAATAAATGCCCTCAGCCCTCGAAGAATGAGGATTGAGGGACTTGTAAGGAAGGAGAGCCATGAAAGGCAGATAGGAAATAGGAGAGGGCCCGCCCCAAGGTCTGAGGAAAAAGGGGACAAAAAGGACCCAGCTCAGGAATCCCTCGGGGTCGCCAACTCCCAAACTCACCAGCCGTGAGCCCTTGAGAGTGTAGCACTATCCAGGGTGCACCAAAACTGATCGGGCTACACACACCCTGCATCTTTAAAGCCTTGATCAGGAGGCAGGAGATAACATGAAAAGAAAAGAAGGCTGACCCCTCGCAGAAGGAGGGTGAAAGGAATGATGAGACAAGGGCCAATTAAGGCGGGAAAGTGAAAGACTCCCTAGGCCTCGGTTACCCTAATACCGTCGGGGTCGGAAGAGAAAAAGAGTTGACCAAGAGATGTCGACAGGAAAGAAGACGGAGAGGAGCCCAGTACAAGTAAGTGGAAGCAATGCCGGACTCTGCTGGGGTCCCGTGGTCGCCAACTCACGTCCCACTAGATGTGAGCCCCTGGGGGGAAATTAATAATTAAAGTGGAACATAAGATCCACAACATTGGGTAGCTTGAAACATGTTCACATACTGTACCTCTATGGCCGTATGGCAGCAATAAATTCTTATAAAATTATTTCGTATTAAAAATTAAACATTTAGTACATAGAAATAAATAGGACATTCAATGTGACTCTAAGAGAGCCTCCGTGGCTTAGGCGGCAGCACGCCGGCCTTTAACCGCTGGGTCCGTGGTTCAAATCCCGGTCACCCCATGTGAGATCTGTGCTGGACAAAACGGAGGCAGACAGGTTTTTCTCCGGGTACTCCGGTTTTCCCTGTCAAAATTTAATTCCAGCAACACTCTCCACTATCATTTCATTTCATCTGTCATTCATTTAATCATTGCCCCAGAGGAGTGCGTCAGGCCTCGGCAGCCGGCACAGTTCATATCCTCGCCGCTAGATGGGGGCTTCATTCATTCCATTCCTGACCCGGTCGGAGACTGGAAGCAGGCTGTGGATTTTCATTTTCAATGTGACAGAGAGAGATAAAATCTAGGACTGAACGGGCCCGGAAACATTTCATCGAGATGAGAAAGTTCTTCAATCGATCAGACCTCAGCTTACCACTAAGATCATAATGATCCGTTGCTACATTTTCCCTATCCTCCATTACGGCGTGTGAAAGTTGGAGCTATGTGGAACAAGATGGGCCTCTAATGCTTCAACTCTTCTATCTTTTGCAATTAGCCTCGTTCTATCTGTAGCTGAATATTGTGCCCCTGTGTGGTTAAACAGCCCTTACTGAACCCATCTGCAATTGGTTCAAGCGTCGAATCCATATTTTATTTGCAAAGGAAGAGAGGAAATAATGCAGTTTTTAGAATGTATTGGAAAGATTTTAAGAAGTGGGCTGTTATAATGTGATGCAAGAACGGGTGACTACTAGTCATGCGGGCATGAGATCACGCTTGACGCATCGATAAGGAGCAGGCGCATAGTTATTATTAGAACTAGAAAAACTTTCCACGACGAGTGAGGGAGAATGAGTTTCGGAAATAGACCTTTCTCAGCTATAAAACGGCAACCTTGCAATGACGCAAGAAGAGAAATAATTAAAATTAAGCCATTTGCAAGAATTTAATTAATGAAATGAACACATCATTGTTGATCATTCTGGAATAGAGATTTTTGTGTGGGGAACAAGTTTATAATATTTGCACAGGAAAGAACTGCATACGCGGCAATACGTCGATAGTTATTCCCCGAGCCCAGAAATGGGAGAGAGGGAAAAATAAACCTCACCACCCACATATCTGAGGAGCCAAATTATTTAATATCTTGGAATTGTGTGATCGATTTTCATGATCAAAGAAACCACTTAACGTTTAAAACAAGAGCTTTCAAGAGATATAGTTTTCAAAATTATACGACAATTATTTTAGAAGTTAGTACTGGAGAAGAAGCGGATCTGATCTTTTTGCCGCAGATTTGGATGAAAACCCTGGACGTGCCAGGAAGAGCATTCAGTTTACCAAGGGCGCGGGAGCGCATGGTTCTGTTTCAACCAACAATGCAGTATCATTCAGCCCAGAGGGGCGTGACGTTGGAGCATCAACAATCAGTCAGTCTTACGAACCCTAGGAGGGGGTCGTGCTGTTTCAACCAACTACAAGACAATCTACAAGTAAACTCCTAGTGCAGGAGTGCTGCATCAAAGTACATTCAGTTTATAGAAGATGCCGGAGAGCGGGATACCGTTTCGCAAAGTACAAAAAGAAATTTTTTAGTGAGCGCTTAGACGCTGCACGCAGGAACAATCATCGTTAAATGCAGTCTTTACCAGACCGTGAGTGGTCGTGTTACGCTGTATCGCAGACGAGCACCCCATATGGGAGTGGCCGTTCAGTATCGTCATTAGTATCGCCGTGTGAAGACACATCAGAATCCTGTTATAGGAATAATATCATCAAGCTTCAGACTTTATAAAGTTCATCAGCACAGCCAAAGTTTAGGCTGTGGACTTAAGAAATAACCGGCGATAGGTACTCGAATATAATAGTTCAGTTAAAGAACCGACGCATCATAAGGTTTCGAAGTACCCAAGGATAGTGAAATATACAGTTCTATCTACGTTAAGTAACCAGATCAAGGTAGAACGAAATAGTAACGCCTAGTGTTCCTGAATTGAGGGGGCTAGAGCGAAGTACGATAAAATTTAGGAATCGAGGTTCCAGGCTTTGTCTAGGTGGACAAATGAACAGTCAAATATTGGGGAGTACTCCAATAAGACACGAATCAAAGTAACAGAAAGTAATTCAAGGAAATTACTAGGTCACCGATATACAAGTTCGAGCGATCATAATAGTAATACATCAGGGACAGACTTTTATTAGACGAACAAGTTAGCGTCTAGCAAGATACGACATCGTGCAGTAAAGTTAAAGAAGCCGATAGTCAAACCCAGAATTAGAAGATCAGCCGTTCCAGTGAGGTTAGTTCGATCGAGACTTTCAATCATCTCATCAGAGTAGGAAGCCGACGTGCATATAGTGCAACCCTTGGAAACGGGAAAGGGAAAGAAATCTCGTGTGTTGAGGCGAATAATTAACGCCAGAGTGATAACATTTTTATGTAATGTAAATATAGTGAAATGTTTAAGTGTAGTATATTTTTCGTGAAATTGTACTGTGTTTAAGTGAAAACTAATCCAAAATGGTATTCCTTATATTCGAAGTGATTAGGGTATATATTGTATGTGCTGTTAGAAAAGTGTTAATGAGTGTGAATATAACCATGATTATGGCTTAAGAAGAAATTGGTGGGTGAAAATGTTCCATCGTTGGAGAATTCGGTCTTTGACCGTATAGTCATGTGAGTAACAATTTCATTATTATGTGTTTTGGGAAGATTTGCGTATAATCCTCATGAGTGGAAGTAGGGATGTTTGATAACAGGTGAAATAAAGATTGCGCGATCTGAACGATTAATTTGATGGAAATATAATAAATATGTGAAGTATTAATGAATCCCTTGTGGAATATATTCAGTGGAATATCAGTTAATTGGTAAATGATATAAATATGGTAAAGCAAGCGTAATAATAATAATAATAATTATTATTATATAAATAAATATTGTGATGAATCTTATATTGAGAAGTGGTAGCTTTAAGAGCTCCTTTAGATGAATTAATAAATGTTGTGAATACATGTTGTTTATGGCATAAATGATTATTGTTAATGGAGGCTAAGTAATATATATTTTGAGACGTAGATCAAACTTTGATTTGAATTTATTTGGTTCTTTGAAGGCAACTTGGCTAATTTATGTATGAGGGCCATGTCGCGCATTGAAGTAATTTATCACGCTAGGAATGCGTTGAAATGCTCGGTAAAAGTAATTATGAGGGACAGTTAGTTGCGGTAATGAACTGTTGTAAGTCCTCAAAGTTGTGATATGGATCACGAGGCATTGTATGTTGTATGTTAAAAAGGGTGCCATTTATGTTGTATTATGAGCGCTGGTAATGGGCGAGGCCTGCCTTAAGTCGCAAATGTTGTAAGTCCTCAAAGGTAGGGATATTGCTCCCGAGGCATTTTAAAGGATCGAACTCAAGAGTCGTCCGTGTTGAAGCCCCTTAATATTGGTTGTTTTATTGGATTTTCTTACCCGCTAATGAGGACACTTCATAATTATACTTTACCGAAGCTAAAAGAAAAGGTCTGTGAAACCTAATAGTTGTCTTGTGGTTAATTTGTATTGTAAGCCTTGCCATTCAGAGAAATGCATTTGAAACAGCTGTATTAAAGCTGAATAACCAGTCCCTTGTGTAGGCGAGACGGTACTTTCTCCCTCACTCCATGCAATAAATCAAGCCAAGTAGTTAAGACAGACCATTACCCTCTTTTAGTGTGGTAGGCTAGGAACGGGATGTCTGA
Organism: Meconema thalassinum; assembly: GCA_946902985.2. Lineage (NCBI taxonomy): Eukaryota > Metazoa > Arthropoda > Insecta > Orthoptera > Tettigoniidae > Meconema > Meconema thalassinum. The sequence continues at coordinate 74,484,802 of OX336397.1, forward strand.
GTCACAGTACACGGAAGAGTTTGAGATTATTTTAACGACCCGGTATTTGAACCGAGGTTCCTTTACATTCATTATTATCGCTTGCAGAGTTCAGATCGTTGCTTTCTTTAGATATAATTGTCTTAGAAGACAAGATGATAAATCCCTAACTTTATTATTTAATGATTCAGTGATTCACGATTTTTTATGGAGACATTAAGATTCCGGGAGTAATCTTAAGTTTGACTTGCTCAGTAGTTTCTATAGCTCGGGAATGCGCAAATTTTTCCAATCACTGTGGTGAGTTGGTAGCTTGAGAGAGAGTGATGGTAACAGATGAACATTGTGAAAGCCCAAAATAAATTAATGATTAGCCATACTTTGATATTATTATTCAAACCAGATATACTCATGTAAATATTAATTGATGTGTGTTTAATGGTTAGCACAGTGTATGTAAACTTTACCGAGCCATTTGGAGCTCGTTATTTTAAAGAATTTGAATTGACACCATAGGGGAGTGAAACTTAGTTGAAGTTTTGTTGGTTTTTGGAAAACCAGTAATCATTATTTTGTAATTGTTTAATTTGAATTCCTTGTTCAACTTTGGACAAGTGTGAAGTGTAGTGTCAGTATTATCATTTGTTTGATTTTTGTAGCGCCATATTTTGGGTAATTAAATGTTTTGATAGTAGGATTTGATATTGTTTATTTTTGGAAGTGTATCCTATGCTTAATCCAAAGTGTGTAAGTCACAGAGTGGGAGAACAAACCATGAACCCCGATACTCCCGATTGAGCATTGCTGGCAAACTGTGATTTGCATATTTCATTGTTGAAATGGGCACATTACATAGGGAAGATCGATGTTGAAACCAACAAGACCATGCGATTTATATCTGGTACCATTAAATGCACCCCTATTCAATGGCTTCCTGTTCTGACCTACATTCCTCCACCCCATCTCCGCTGGTGTAATATCCTGGTCAAAACATACCACAAGATACTCCAAAATCAGTATCTCCATATTCATGCCGATATACCTGCTGCTTGTCTACCCAGACTTCGCTTAAGGCAGCCCCATGTGAAGACAGCTACGAGACTTATCAATGAGAAATTTGACATAGTCCAGCAGTGGTCTTATGATGGAAGATTTTTGCTCCACAGGAGTGCCGAGACATGCCATCTGTCGTATCTAAAGTACCTGGCTTTGATATTCCTCGTCGCATATGGTCGAAATTAAACCAGATCAGAACCAATTCTGATGTTTGTGCGATCTCTTTGTTCAAGTGGAACAGGTTACCCTCTGCAAAGTGTGACTGTGGAGCCGATAGACGAATGGTGAAGCACATCATTCAGGACTGTCCTCTAAGATCCTATATGATTTATGGCATGTTAAAGAACCTTCCACTAATTGCACCTGTGTGAAGCTAAATTAGATAGGTTAAGAATGTAAACAACGCTCTTAGGTTTCTACGTTCGTTGCCAAGAGCCGACTGCGGTGGCGTCTAGTAGCTAAGTTCTGAACTTGGCCTAGTAGTTGTTGACTGTGGCGCTTGGCGGCAAAAGTAGGAACTATTTGAAAAATTCTAAGTTGCAGTACTTAAATTTAAAAAAACAGATAACACACACTAATACAGTCATCACAACCGGTTATAAGACACATTCTACACACACCCAAAGTACACGGGGCTACATGACAGCGTTGCCGCAGCCCCTAAACTTAAGAACCAACCATCCAAGATCCTATGGAGGCAACATAATGGATTTTCTCTCAGTGACTCCTGCATCAGTGGACTGTATTTTGAATTTAGATAATAAATTATGATACTATCTGTTCTCTTTTTTCTTTTTCTTTCTTTTTAAATATTTCATTCAGATCATGATGTATTATCATGTATTATGATGTATGTGTGTGCCATACCATACGACAAATAAATAAATGCATCAGATATGATTAATTTCATACAATATTTATTAATCTCATGTTAAAAGAAATAATTTTATAAGTTTAAGAGTGAAAGTTGTTAATATTCCCTTAAAAGAATTATATCCACAAATGTTTCATGGACCAACTATTGTTACTCAGCGGATATGAAGCGCTGTGTGATGTGCGGTCCTCAAACTGTCACTTCTACTACAACGACCACTTTGGCGCTGACCGCAGAATCCGACGTGGAATGTCCAACTGTCTGTCAGTAAGCCGCCATTTGACATAGAAATGTTGAAATGTCAAGTGGGTATTCACATACTGTAAACTAATCCCCCACCTCATGCGGTAGTGATTAGCGTTCTTGACAGTCACTCATGAGGCTCGGGTTCGATTCCCAGCTCCGGCAAGACATTTAATCATGGTCTAATTTCTGTGGTTTTCAACTTCTCCTCCAGGAAAAACATCAATTTATACTATTCAATCGGCATACCCATGAGAATTAGATTAGGCAGGATAAGACACTATTTCGTCCCCCAGGGGCTCACAACTAATGAGATATGGGTTGGCGATCACGGGACCCCAACTGGGTCCGGCATTGCTTACTTATATCCGGCTCCTCTCTATCATATTTCCTGTCAACCTCCCTTGGTCAACTAATGTTCTCTTCTGATCCCGACGGCAATAGGGTATCCGAAGTCTTTGCATTTCCCGCCTTAATTTGACCTTGTCTCATATTTTCTGATCCCTCATTCTTCGAGGGGTCAGTCCTCTTCTTTCCATGATATTTCCTGCCTTCTGCTCAAGACCCTAAAGGTGGCAGGGTGTGTGTAGCCCCAACCTCGATAGTGCTACAGCCTCAAAGGGCTAACAGTATCTCCTGCATTCTGCACAAGGCCCTCAAGGGGGCAGGGTGAGTGTAGCCCCACCCTCGACACTGCTATGCTCTCAGGGGCTCACAGAATCTCGTGTCTTCTGCACAAGGCCCTCAAGGAGGCAAAGTGTGTGTAGCCGCACCCTGGAGAGTGCTTCACCCTCAAGGGCTCACAGCATCTCGTGCCTTCTACACAAGGCCCTAGTTTGTAAGTCTATAGTTAGTGGTTAATTATAGCATCCGTTATAATATATTCACTATCACCCAAACCATTAAAGACCGGTAACCTAGATGTTAGGTCTCTTAAATCAACAATCATCATGAACAAAATTCCTGAAAAAAAATTAAAAATATATTTATTTAACCCACCCATCATGCCGAGAAGGAAACCATTGATTTGTCATTTTAGACTGATGTCAACAATCGAAGTCGATAACAATGGGTATCTGACAATGTAAGTATAAATAAATAAATAATGAATATATGTACTGGCAAAAGAAATAAATTATATTATTATTATTATTGTTATTATTATACCGACAGTACTGGCTACGCGGGCTAAAGCGCAGCGTTAGGTCAAGGGGCCAAGCTCTCTGCTGACTCGGTAGACGCGCGGGTTCGAGCCCCACGGTCGGCTGTCCTTGAAATGGTTTTCCGTGGTTTCCCATTTTCAACACCAGGCAAATGCTGGGACAATACCTTCCGACAGGCCACGGCCGCTTCCTTCCACATCCTTGCCCAGTTTCATTCATCTTCATCAATTCCATCTCTCTTCCCGACGCGCAGGTCGCCCACGGGCGTCGACTAGTAAGATCTGCACTCGGCCTCTCAGGAGGCCACACGACAATAACAACAAAATATTATTATGACTATTTAAATCGTTAACAAGAAGTTCCGTGAAGAACTATACAGCCTACTTTTCATGCCAATGATTATTCTACAGAATATGAACCTATCTAGAATAATGACGAAATTAAGTTGCTAATATCGAAATTTCCAATTAGTTCGAAATACTGTATACCTGGCATAGTATCCTAATAGAGCACTACAGTTGGCAGCCCTGATGACTGAATATATTCTTAGTTCCGTCTCTTACGGTACTAAATACAAAATTTGGTTGAAGTCCACTGGATAGCATGGACGTTACATGCAGTTAAACATTGGATCTAACAGCGCGCGTAAACTCATGTTGGCAACAATGTCATGCATGTATTGGTCAGAAATAATCTGAAATAATATGATCTATTGTTGTGCCAATTTTGAATGAAATCCATTAGTTAGTATAGAAGTTACATGCATTTTAAAATTGGACCTATCAGCAGGCTTAGAATCATGTTGGCAGCACTGACGTATATTAGTTACTCCAAATTCGTCTAGAATGCCAGGTACTATACGTGTGCAAAGTTTAGAGCTATTGGCTTGCATACTTTCTGATATATTGATATTAGGGTAACAAAAATAGGGACAGCACATATTAACAGTTGGCAGCCCTGGTTGCTCCTTAGAATACGCATAGTCATATCTGTTATGGTACATAGAGCACATACGATATTTGGTAGAAATCCAAATGATAGTATGGAAGTTACATGTATTTAAAGTTGGACCTGTCAGCAGGCTTAGAATCATGTTGGTAGCACTGACGTATATAAGTTACTCCAAATTAATATAGAATGTCAGGTACTATACGTGTGCATAGTTTAAAGCTGTCGGCTTGCATACTTTCTGATATATTGGTATTTGGATAAAATAAATTAGGAGCATTTATTAACAATTGGCAGCCCTGGTAGGTCTTAAGAATACGCTCAGTCATATCTGGTTATGTACACATACAACATACGAAATTTGGTTGAATTCCGCTTGATAGTGTAGAAGTTATATGCATTTAAAAATTGGACCTATCAGGAGGCTTATAATCATTTTGGCAACACTGCCATGTTTGGCCTCCTGGAAATTAAACTGAAATATTATGATCTGTACGTGTGCCAATTTTGAAATAGCTCCCATTCATACTTTCCAAGATATCCAACATGGAGCTCAAATTTCAATTGCGATTTTTTAGCAGTTGGTAGCACTGACATCATTTTCAAATATGGCCGCGAGATATTCAGGTATAGATCTTTACTCCTACCAAATTTTGTTTCGATTGCTGCAGCCGTTTAGGAGTTGATAGGGGGACACACACACACTCACAGCCAGACAGACAGAAGGACAGACAGACAGACAGACAGACAGACACACATTTGCCCGATCTCATAAGTCTACTTTTTCCTCATTTTTGCAAAATGTGAAAAGTAGGCTAAAAATAAATATACACAGTTTACAATATTCAAAAAGACTGTACACATTTTTAAAATGTCCTTAGAATTCCTACTCATTGGTTTAATCTGTACATTTACAATTATTAAATTATTGTGTATTACTACAATATGATGAGAATAATAATAATAATAATAATAATAATAATAATAATAATAATTATAATAATGAACACTGAAAACCAATTGAGCAAAAGAAACCGTGGAAGACCTCAAGAAACTAAACATCTCTACAGAAGACGTGGCAGACTGTAAAATATACAGAGAAAAACTCAGAAAGCACAAATTTGAGAGGAGAGAAAAATTAACAGGAAAGAAGTGGACAGAGAAGAGACAGAAGAAGCATATTGAATATATGAGAGGTTTTTGGGAAGAGAGGGTCAAAAAAATGACAATTGATTGTGTTTTAACGCTCACGAATATAATAAAAATAATGTTATTAGTTTTACGTCCATTTTAACTACTGTGGCTTTTAGAGACGCAGGGGTGCCGGAACTTTTCCCCGAAGGGGATCTTTAACGTGCCATTAAATCTTCTGGCACTGCTCCCTCGCATTTGCGCACCCTCAAATGCCAGCTGACTGCGCCAGGATTCAATCCTACAACTTGAGAACAGCAAGCGAGAACGTTACCACTGACCCACGCAGCCAGTAAAAGTAATAATAATAAATTGATGGAATCCTGAAAACAATCATAGAGGGGTGTTTTGATTGAAAAAGATCTAAAGTAAGACCACGCCTGAAGAAGGCCTATATGGACTAAATTAAGAAAGATGTGGGATGCAAGGTTTCGGAAAAATTAAGAAGAAAGCGGAAGGAAGCGAAGAGTGGAGATTTGTTGCAATCCAATCCTCGGATTGTACACTAGAGAAGAGAAAAATAATATTGAGTTGGGGTATACGGACTTTATGCGCACGCTATACAGCAGACTGTTCCAGACGAGCAGCTCGCTTGTGAACAGCGGAGTACTCGCCGCCTTTCTTGAGTAAACCTGCAACATGCAATACAGCTCTGTTGTGGGGGGCTGCCGTCACTTCACGGTGGATACATCAAGACTGGCAGGAGCACATACACTTGTGCTATGACCTTCGCCCAGTGACGTATTGGCTCTCACCTCCAGTCCCTCTCCAACCGTGCTCCGAGCATTACTGCAGAGAACTCGCGTGTACGCATACTCAAACTCATGGATTTGGAACAGCCTGCTATACAGGGTGAGGCACTTAATACTGTTTTTCAAAATATTTGGATAATTCAAATCGGATTAAAAATAAGTTGCTATAAAAGTTGTTCACCTTGAAGAGGGGCATCAATTAACAATAAGCTCGACCCCTACACCACCCCCGGGGGTGGGAAGGGGGTGACTTGGAAATCTTAAATAGGAATCCCTATTGTATTGCAGATTTGAATTCTCCGTGAAAAAATATGAAACTTTAATATAAAACATTCTTTTCGTTTCATGATGGATGGCAATGAAATCGACAATCCCCTTGTAACCAAGCACCCCGAGATAGTGAGAGGCAAGGGGACCCGCAGTAACCAAGCACCCCAAGATAGTGAGAGGCAAGGGGACCCACAGTAACCAAGCACCCCGAGATAGTGAGAGGCAAGGGGACACGCAGTAACCAAGCACCCGAAGATAGTGAGAGGCAAGGGGACGCACAGTAACCAAGCACCCCGAGATAGTGAGAGGCAAGGGGACCCACAGTAACCAAGCACCCCGAGATAGTGAGAGGCAAGGGGACTCACAGTAATCAAGCTCCCCGAGATAGTGAGAGGCAAGGGGACTCACAGTAATCAAGCTCCCCGAGATAGTGAGGGGCAAGGGGACTCACAGTAATCAAGCACCCCAAGATAGTGAGAGCCAAGTAGACTCACAGTAATCAAGCACCCCGAGATAGTGAAGGGAAAGGGGACTCACAGTAATCAAGCACCCCGAGATAGTGAGAGGCAAGTAGACTCACAGTAATCAAGCTCCCCGAGATAGTGAGAGGCAAGTAGACTCACAGTAATCAAGCACCCCGAGATAGTGAAGGGCAAGGGGACTCACAGTAATCAAGCACCCCAAGATAGTGAGAGCCTAGTAGACTCACAGTAATCAAGCTCCCCGAGATAGTGAGAGGCAAGTAGACTCACAGTAATCAAGCACCCCGAGATAGTGAAGGGCAAGGGGACTCACAGTAATCAAGCACCCCAAGATAGTGAGAGCCAAGTAGACTCACAGTAATCAAGCTCCCCGAGATAGTGAGAGGCAAGTAGACTCACAGTAATCAAGCTTCCCGAGATGGTGAAGGGCAAGGGGACTCACAGTAATCAAGAACCCCAAGATAGTGAGAGCCAAGTAGACTCACAGTAATCAAGCTCCCCGAGATAGTGAGAGCCAAGTAGACTCACAGTAATCAAGCTCCCCGAGATAGTGAAGGGCAAGGGGACTCACAGTAATCAAGCACCCCAAGATAGTGAGAGCCAAGTAGACTCACAGTAATCGAGCACCCCAAGATAGTGAAGGGAAAGGGGACTCACAGTAATCAAGCACCCCAAGATAGTGAGAGCCAAGTAGACTCACAGTAATCAAGCACCCCAAGATAGTGAAAGCCAAGTAGACTCACAGTAATCGAGCACCCCAAGATAGTGAGAGGCAAGGGGAATCACCAAAATCAGGCACACCGAAGGGAACAAATTAAAATTCAACATTATGAATAAATTACTATTACGTCCACGTCGTTGTTCCTGGGTAACGAAGGGGTGTGGTGGCTCAGCGGTCTAGCTGTATGCCTCTCACCAAGGCGGTCCTGGTTCGATTCCCGGTCAATGCATGTGAGATTTTCGAAGTGAAATGTCATGTCCTGTGGTTGGAATTCCACGTAAAAAGGAGGTCCCGTAGCTCATGATCTTAAGATTAACGGTCACGTTAAACTACCAGCTTCCTTTTGTTCCTGAGTAACGCTAAAATTAGTCTAAGAAAGCATTGCGGGAGGGTTGACGGTATAATAAGATAGTCTTTTCAAAAATATCAAAACATTACCTTGATTTTCCTAATCTGATGTGCATTTTTTTTATATATTACCATTTTTCAACAATTTTCAACTCATTTTTATTTTTGCCGATTACAGTGCCATCTATCGTGAAACGGGCGGCTTCGGTGGCGTAGTCGGTAGCATGCTGAGCTTCTATGCCCAAGATAGCGGGTTCAAACCGGGCCGAAGCTGTCGGATTTTTAAGAGCGTTAAAAATCCCTCAGTATGCCTTCCTTCGAAGGGGAAGTAAAGCCGGCGGTCCCATGTCATAGATTTATGGCATGTTAAAGATCTTTCCACTAATTACACCTGTGTGAAGCTAAATTGGATAGGTTAAGAATGTAAACAACGCTCTTAGGTTTCTACGTTTGTTGCCAAGAGCCGACTGCGCTGGCGTCTAGTAGCTAAGTTCTGAACTTGGCCTAGTAGTCGTTGACGGTGGCACTTGGCGGCTAAAGTAGGTACTATTTGAAAAATTGTAAGTTGCAATCTGTACTTGAATTAAAAAAACAGATAACACACACTAATACAGTCATCACAATTAACACCGGTTATCAGACAGATTCTACACACACCCAAAGTACACGGGGCTACATGACCGCGTTGTCGCAGCCCCTAAACTTAAGAACCAACAAATCAACCTTCGTCACGGAACTATTTGTTTTTAATCCCATTTGTATTTATCCAAAAATTTCGAAAAACAGTTTTAAGTGCCTCGACCTGTATATCCACACATTTTAAATGGACCGACTCTGGTCACGGAATGAACGCAAACCATTGTGTGATGTGTGGTCCTCAAACTGTCGTTCACACTACTTCAACCACTTTGTAGCAGACCGCACTATGCGGTGTGGACCGTCCCAACTGTCGGCCAATAAGCTGCTGCCTCTTGACAAAAGAATACTGTATTTTCAAATGTCAAGTGGGTATCCTCATAAACCATTCCATGGTCACTGTTTGTATAAATAAACATAATAGAAAATGCATAACAATGACGGAGGAATGTTAATAATTCACACAAGGGGCGTACAAATACTATACACCCCCAGGGGCTCACAACTTTTGGGATGTGGGTTGGTGACCACGGGGCCCCAGCTGATTCTGGCATTGCTTACATTTACTTGTGCCGGCTCCTCTCTGTTACCTGGTATAATTAAATGCACCCCTATTCAATGGCTTCCTGTTCTGAGCTACATTCCCCCACCCCATCTCCGCAGGTGTAATATCCTGATCAAAATATACCACAAGATACTCCAAAATCAGGATCTCCCTATTCATGCTGATATACCTGCTGCTTGTCTACCCAGACTTCGCTCAAGGCAGCCCCCGGTGAAGACAGTTACGAGACTTATCAATGAGAACTTTGACATAGTCCAGCAGTGGTCTCATGATTGGAAGATTTTTGCTCCACAGGAGTGCCAAGACATGCCATCTGTCACATCTTTGAGTACCTGGTTTTGATCTTTTTCGTCGGATATGGTCGTAATTAAACCGGATGAGGGCCAATTCTGGTGTTTGTGCGAACTCTTTGTTCAAGTGGAACAGGCTACCCTCTCCAAAGTGTGATTGTGGAGCCGATAGACAAACGGTGAAGCACATTATTCAGGACTGTCCTCTAAGAGCCTATGGTGGTAACATAATGGATTTTATCTCAGTGAATCCTGCATCAGTGGACTGTATTTTGAATGTAGATATTAAATTATGATACTATCTGTTCTCTTTTTCTTTTTGATGTGTAACATCTTTCCGCTCGGTTGCTGGATAGTTTTGTGGGAGTGATTTTGAAAATTGGGGACGGAAGTGGATCGGAACGATCGAGCTGGCAGTGGTGGATCCAACGGAAGTATGCACTGCCCGCTCGATCGATCAAACGGAAGTGTACTAGCTGGCAGTGGTGGACAACGGAAGTATGCACTGCCCGCTCGATCGATCAAGCGGAAGTGTACTAGCTGGCAGTGGTGGAAAACGGAAATATGCACTGACCGCACGATCGATCGATCCAGCTACCAGATTATCATTTAAACGATATTTATCATATCAATATGACTCATTTTAACAGAATCCATATGAAATTACGTGTTGGTCTGTGAATGAAGAAGACCTGTTTATAAGGAATTTAAGGTTATGAGCGGTGTCGCGTCTATTAATCCAGTTGATCCATATCGTATTCTTTATTTAGGCTAATGCTGGTGGAAGCTACAAATCATCTAATAAAATGAGTTCCGTATTATAATCTACAATATCTGTAAAACACTCCCTTTTACAATAACAATAACAATTGAAAATGTGTGTATTGGAAACAAGGCAGTGTGTGCTCTGTAGCGCGAGAATATTATGGTAATACAGTAGGCGGTGCATTTAACAGGCACTGGTTTGACGAGCACAGTGGCAAATGTTTCACCAACTTTCATTTGTCATTGAACAGTTTATGAAGCTTCACGTTCAAGGTTGAACATCACATGGGGTAGGACAAAGACGACAAATGACATTTAAGTAAGCGGCATTATTGTCAAGCTGTGGTTGAGTAGGCTAGTCAAATATTAAATGCATACCGTTAACAGAATGTTGTTATATGAGTGGACTACTGTAAAAGGTGAGACTAGGTCATTTCATGATTGTAGGAAGGCATGTTTTGATTGTTTACGACGAACTGTATGAGAGTCTTGAGAATAATGAATGATATAGTTACTGAGGAATGTGCTCACAGTATTTGAGAGTACAGTCGACGTTGTGTGTCACTTTGTTATTATGAATTATGAACGAAGGAAGGAAGCGTGTAGTTTTGCGTGACCGTTAATCTCACAATCATGATCCAAGGTACCTCCCTTTTACGTGGAATGCGAACCACAGGACATTGCATTTCAATTCGAAAATCTCACATGTATTGACCGGGAATCAAACCCGGTGAGAGACTAACAGCTTGACCGCTGCGCCACAAGTGTGACAGTAGCATATCTCCAATTCAATCTATACATTCATCATAGTACCAGTCTGAAAATGGAGCGTAAATTAACATTTTAAGAATGTCCAAGCTGTGTAGTTTTTTTTTTAGCGTATGGCTGTTAGTGCCGGGAGTGTCCGAGGACATGTTCGGCTCGCCAGTTTTGTAGCTGCTTCAAGACGGACACCCAATGGGTGAGCTACAAGTACCGTTGGGGAGGGAAGGAGGGAAGTGGGAATGTAACGACGAGGAGTTGGAAGGTAGCGGCTGTGGCCTATAGTTAGGGACCAACCCCGGCATTTGCCTGGAAGGAAGATGGGAAACCACAGAAGACCATCTTCAAGGTTGCCGGTGGGGGGATTCGAACCTCCTCGCCTCCCGGATGTGAGCGACTGCCATCAGTCATGCCATAACCACCACGGCTAACTCACCCGGTAGCTGTGTAGTATACGAGTAGGATAACATGTCAGATGTTACACATCATATGCGACTACTGTAAGGCTCGTATCTTTTTTTTTAATTTGAGGGGCTTGTAGTCATTTAACCCCCTGGACTTGGCTGTATGAATAGAATTTGTCTGATAGCCTAACCTGTGTTATTTTGTTGTCCATAGAATTTTCTGTGCATTCGTGATGCAGGTGAAGATTGGGTAGGAAGTAAGGAACCACCTCGACATTTACTTTGACGAAGTGGGGAAACCACGGAAAACCATTTCTAGGATGACTAAGGTGGAAATCGAACCCATCTCTTCTCAGTTCCGCAGTGCGCGAATACAAGGGAGCCGTGTGAGTAGATTTACCGGCGTTAAAAATCCCTTGGCGGCTCTAAGAGTTTCAGTAGTTGAAAGGGATGTGAAACAAATAAAATTATTATTACTATTATTTCATTCACCATCATTCATTTCATCTCTCATTAACTCCTCTCCTGAGGTTGGCGTCAGTAAGGGCATCCGGCCGTAAAAATCATCGCCACAAAGACTTCCATCGCATCTCATCCCCGACCCCGTTGGAAAACAGGAATAATAAGGGGTAGTCATACATACATTACTATTCTTTCTTCGAATGAGCCAACTATGGACTACGTAGGTTAACCAAAATGGTTTTCAGCTTGATGAGTTGGGATTGGTTTCACGTTCTTAAGAGTCTTCTCCTTAGAAAATCAGCATTTATTATGAGCAACTTCAATTTTTTCTTTAAAATTTTTCTTGAATTTGTAGGCCTATATTTCTTCTTGGTCTTTTCGGCTACAATTTACACCCGGTAAAATCCTTAAGCATGCTCATACTTCTTCGTCACTGAAAAGGCATTCTGGACAAATGGACTCACTGCGCTGCAATAACATAAATCACTGGGCTATATCAGTAGCCCGCGCGAGTATCTGAGGGTTAAAACAACTAGCTAGCTACACTTCCCTATCAACAATATATTGCACCAACAATGACCTTCATCTCAAATGTCCATTGTTGTCTTTAGCTGTTACTTTTGGTCACAGAGCAGCTGAAGGTCAAAGCAGAGTTGCCAACATCTTGGATGAATCCATAAATCAAGTGGGAACTGTTATTACTCATTACACACAGACGGCAGGGAGTTCAGCATCCAAGCTAGCTGTTCGCCACTACTCCAAGCGCCGATTTCCTTCGTCAATTGATGCAATCGATGCTCCACCAGCCCTGCTTGCCGTGCCTTCGATAACTCCTTCGAGAAGCCCTACCGAGCCGTTCGCTGCTGCTGCCTGATCGACCGTTCTCTGCGCGGTCCGACCTCTTCAGCATTTAAGAGGGCTGATCCCGTAACTTTGGTTAGTCTTCCGAACATCGCTGTCGAGGTAACATCGAGCCTGTCGGCCCCTCCCTTGCCCAACAATCCCGTCCTGATCCCCCGCCAAGCAGCCGTTAATTGATTATTTTATTTAATTAATTCCAAATTTATCAGCTCACTCATCTTTACAGCTCCAACTGTTCAATCTGGAAACTTTGAGTGACTGATACTTTTCTTTTTCTGCCCCACTGGTCTGCCCAGGTATTTGACCACTATCTCCATGTATCATTCTAACAACTCCACTCACTCATACAACATGAAACCCAAATCACCACCTGTCTCAAACACGATATCAAACTTAAACTGGATAGAGAAAATGGACAGATTTGAACCCCTCTATGCCGCTAGGCATAAGGTTATCCCTATGGATAGCAATATGATCATGATCCATCCAGCCCCCCCTCAGATTCCTCTTACCAGATACAGGCAGATTATCTTGCAATTACTGGCCCTACACTCTGACATCATAGCCTGTATAGAGGAAGCAGCCCAGCACTACAATACCGTCATTCCTACAGACAATGAACACTTTTCCACTGTAGACACTGCACTTTATGAACACCCTAATATACCCCGGAGACTGGTCATTTGCCCAGATCCAACACACTATGATAGGTTATCAGATCCGGGCTCGTCAGAGTCCAGCTCTGAATCAGAGGATACACTCGAAAGTGATCAAGAAGAGTACACGCAGAAAGCTCCAGTAACTAGCGACCATTGGACTCAAACCTCTAAGTCCCTTATTCGACCTCCTGCCAAGCCAAGGAGGAAAAATAAGTGCATTCAAACCTCACGTGACACAAGTCCAGTTGCCATTGACACAGCCGCAGTAGCCAATCCCTCAGATAGCTCTGCTACTCCTTCGTCTTCAGCGTCTTCCCCCTCCACATCTGTGCCTTCAGCGTCCCCACCGCCTACACCTTCAGTAACACCGGCGTCGCGACGCCCTCCTCCCAGACAACATTCTACCCTCATCATACAATGCTTCCGTTGCCAAAGGCTAAATCACTCTGCTCACGAGTGCATTCGCGACGTCAGGTGTAACCTCTGCGGCGGGCCGCACCGGCATAGTGAATGTTTAGTGCCTAGGGACTCTCCCACGTGTATAAACTGTAGGAGATCCCATGCCGCGTCCTATTTAGGATGTAAATACATCAAGGACGCGCTAAAACATCAACACTGGCAACGACAGCACACAAACATCCTTAGAAACATCCCCTCTCTCCTCGCCATGCCCACTTCCCCGCCAAGCCCAGTTAAACTTAACAACACTGCCCTCACAAGCATACTACATATCCTGCAACAGCTAATTACTTCTAATTAGCTCCCCCACACTCCATGTACTCACTCAAGTCCCCACTTGCCCCGTGGTTCTGCTGTGCACCTGCTCGAAAAATCGGCCACGGCTGTCCCCTTCCGGGATGGTGCCCAGTGGGCCGCGGGCCCTCTGCACGCCACTAGATGCGATGGTGACTGTCTTTCTGCTGCTTTCTTCCTGTCTACGCACGAGCTAGGGCTCTCCTTGATTTATATGCCAACTGCATTCTACCTCTCCCCAACCTTCCCCCCTTCCAAATTCCTAATCCTTCCCCACTCAAAAATTCCCCCCAGGCGATATTCTGGTCAGTTTGATTCCAATGTATCTACCCCTACATTTAACCTATTAAGTTTCAAGTCCTATTCCCCGCTGATAAAGCTCTAAAGACTCCAAAGGGAGCCGACAGGCTAAAATGCACGCAGCGAACTGGAGATATTCCGGTATACATCTTTACTCATACTAAATTTGGTTTCGATTGCTGCAGCCGTTTAGGAGTTGTTAGGGACACACACACACACACACACACACACACACACACACACAGCCAGACTGACACAAGGATAGACAGACAGACAGACAGACAGACAGACAGACAGACAGACAGAGGGACAGACAGACAGACACACATTTTCCCGGATCGATCTCATAAGTCTACTTTTTCCTCATTTTTGCAAAATGTGAAAAGTAGGCTAAAAATCACTTTGATTGCTGTAATAGATTCGTAGATATTGAGATCCGTCTAAATATTTCGGATGGTCACCATGTTGGATTGTTATATGTATAGAGTCGCTTGCTTGGGTCCTGATTGCTCATTACATCAACAATCTGACAAGAAAATTCTCTTTCATAAACAGCTATGTTGAAAACAGCTTCGGTGGCTTAGACGGTAGCATGCTGAACTGCTATGACCAAGATCGCTGGATCAAACCCGGCTGAAAACGTCGGATTTTTAAGAGCGTTAAAATCCTTCAGCATACCTTCCTTTGGAGGGGAAGTAAAGCTGGTGGGCCCATGTAATAGATTTATGGCATGTAAAAGAACCTGCCACTGTAATTTATAGTGTGCAGCAAAATTTGTAAGTTGTAGGCTTTTTGGCTATTTGGAAACGCTCTATCAAGTTACAACGTTCACCGCTAGGTGTTACTAACAGTAGCATCTGGTAGACAAAGTTGGAACTACTTAAAATTTAACTTGTTGGGAGCCCACGGGCGTTCAATCAAAAATGCCCAGCTATGGCCATTGGCTGCAATTCATATAATTATAATCTATTTAACAAGTAGTTCCCTGAAGAACTAAATAGCCTATTTTCATAAATCCTACATAAATTA
The DNA here is from genome assembly GCA_946902985.2 of Meconema thalassinum. Taxonomy (NCBI): domain Eukaryota; kingdom Metazoa; phylum Arthropoda; class Insecta; order Orthoptera; family Tettigoniidae; genus Meconema; species Meconema thalassinum. Next base: position 74,500,315 of record OX336397.1, read on the forward strand.
ATTGCGTCTATCAACATTCAGAATTTCACTTTGATTGCTGTCATAGATTAGTAGATATTGAGAACTGTCTAAATATTTCGGATGGTCACCATGATGGATTTTTAATATGTAGGCAATAGAGATATGTACTATTCGATTTCGATTATTGCGTAGGTTCATTATTCAAACGTTGACTTAGAACGCATGAGTAGGACACAATAAATAAACACTTAATTTTAAAATCTCGCACAGGCGCCATCCTTAGGTTATGTAAACAATTGAACTTAATTAGATGTCAGTGCATTACAATATATAGAAACATTTGCTGTACCATGTTTCACTGCACTAGGACGGTTGAATCGCGAGAAAAATGTATTTAAATATTTCAACTTCGTTTCGCCGCCATGTTCGTTTTGTTGTTAACCGGTTTTAGAAAGTCACTTAGGTGAACTTCTAGTAGTGCTCTTTACCACCGTGCAAAGTATCAGCGTGTTATCGGTAATAGTTTCGGAGATATACAATGCCGGTGAAATATTTCGCACAGCCACCATATTGGATTGGTAAGACGTAATAAAATTTTAAGGGCACGGTCGGGGTCGGCCAAAATGGTACTATGACCTTAACGAGTTTCATTGAAATCGGCCCAGCCGTGTAGAAGTTATTAGGGACACACACACACACACACACACACACACACACACACACACACGGACAAAAGGTCATCTCATAAGCCTATTTTTTCATATTTGAAAATAGGCTGAAATTGGTGGAAATTTGTGTGTTGAGTGTCATAATTTGAACAAATCTGCATGTTTCGAACTTGCCTATAGATTATGCTATGGCACTTTACCACCATTAACTGTGTACATTCTTCTTGTATGGACTCATAAAATACCATCTTGAATTTACTAGCAAACAGCGGCCCAGTTTACTTATTTTGTATTCATGTCAGCCACAGCTGAGACTGAAGTCGATACGACCCTGCTGTTCATTAATAATTTACGAGACATTATTTAACATACCTTACACAGATTTGAATGTGTTAACAATGTAAATTATGTTGTTAATCCTTATTGCTAGCAGCGGGTCCTGAATTCTGAAGAGCTAATTGGCATTCGCGTTTAATTCCTGTAATAAACATTGGCACAATCTCTCTTTATTGTTGACAGGATTTGATGATGATGATAATTGTTGTTTGGGGTGACCTAACAAATGGAAACTACTGCTACAACTAATTATTATTATAATTTTATTTATTTAGCGTGTGGCTTTTAGTGCCGGGAGTGACCGAGAACATGTTCGGCTTGCCAGAGGCTGTAGCTGTTTCAATTCGGACACCCATGGGGTGAGCTACAAGTTCCGTTCAATTTCAAGTAGTTCCAACTTTTGCTACTAGATGTCACTGAAACCTATTGGTGAATGCTAGAACTTTGATAGAGCCTTCCAACAAAATTAACCTGGAAATTTAGCTTCACACAAATTTAATTAGTGGAAGGTTCTTTTATGTTCGACTATGGCGAAATGTAAATATTATATGTCAGAATACTGTACTATAATGAGGCTCATTATAGTACAAGTTTTCATTATGGTACAGTTTCTCCAACCAATCAGAGCTCAAGATGTATGATATGTGACCAATTAGGTACTTGATAACTTCGCACTTGAACACAGAATCCAACATGTCGGACATGAATTACATGATTTGAAAGTTGACAATGTAAAATATATCCGATCGACCATTGTAGTTATAATGGCAGACACAAAGACAAAATCTCCGACATGGAAAGTGCACCGTCCCATATCTTCGCGTAAATAAACTGGCAAATATGGGACAAGAAATAGCACTGTACCTTAATATCCCCAACTCCAATTTCTACACAGGGCATTCTTTCATACAACTTCGGTGACAGTTTGAGTGAATGCTGGTGCTGACGGCTGGCTGTAAACATATGGCATTGCCAAGCAGACAGAGCGCATGCGTGGGTCAGCGGTCTTGGAAAGCAAAGAGAGCAAACTCGGCGCTTGCACTCTGATCACTAAATTCAAGTGACTGAATCTCGACAGATATTTATGAATATTTGTGTTCGAACATAAAATAAAATAAAGTTATAATTATTGTCGAACATAAACAGTCGTATGCAACTCGCCTAAAATGGTAGTTAAGACACTCGTATGTAAATTATGAAACTCGCTACGCTCGTTTCATAAACATACTCGTGTCTTAATTATTGCCATTATAGGCTCGTTGCATAATGTACTATTACATGCCATAATTCTATGACAGGGGATCGCCGGCTTAATATCCCCTCCGAAGGAAGGCATACTGAGGGATTTTTAATGCTCTTAAAAAATTCGACGACTTCGGCTGGGTTTGAACCGCGATCTTGGGCATAGAAGCTCAGCATGTTGCCAATTACCCCACCGAAGCCGATTGCTACAACTAATAATATTAGCCTTTCAACACACGAGTACCGCTGAACTTGGTCTGCGTCAGCGTTTGTTATTTATAGCAGTAGGAGCCTTGTGGGATGATGAGGGGCACAAAGCGATGACGGAATACAGTCTACACTTAAGTCTAGCAGCATTTCGCGCGCTACTTGTGTCAGACAAGAAGTTATATAGGGTCATTATCTATGTGCACGCGAATAAACACGGCAATCTAAGCTGGATGTGACTGGCACAGATCGCGGGCACGCGTACCCGGTTCAGCCGGTGCTTTGGGAGACACATTTACACTTTTACCAAACATGTTCAATAATGTGTACATACAGTGCTCATAGGCGATGCTGAAAATGTCCTCCCTCTCTCGTAACACACACCTGACGTCTTCTGATGAAAGAATGTCTGTCAACTCTTTTATTATTTACAGAGCCTGTTTCCTTGAATAGTTTAGCGAGCCTCCTAATTGTACTGGCATTAGGCACAGGTCTTCCGGGATACTTGATTCGAAATATTCGTCTCGTTTCAGAACAAGATTTTCTGCTTCTTATACTAATTATGGACATACACACGTTCGCGCAATGTGATTTGGTGTCTAGGCATGACCAGCAATCACAATACTCACCAAACGTGCAACACTAACGTCAAAGCTTTGTAGATACACGTCCATATGAATGGCATAAAACGTGTGAACTAACGATATGTGTCAGCTGAGCGCACCAATCACCGGCTGAACAGCGTAAGCGCGCCCGCTATCTGCGCCAGTCACAGCCGGCCTAGCTTGCCGTGTTTACTCACGCGCACATAGGTAATGACCCTGTATAAAAAATAAAATTGTGAACGGAAAAAATAATTATAATGGGGAAATTAAGAATCGTGCGTTTCTAAATGTGTCGCACCAACACAGATAAGCTTAATAGGAGCTCATGTCACCACGGAGTGTAAAACGATGACGGAGGCTAGTGGAGCTGATTCGAATCTTACCCGCGCGACTGTACCTGTCAAGCAATTAAGCTGACTTCGGAACCCAGGTAAACAAAGCATTGTTCCCATCTCGACCACCAGCATTCGTGTATTGAAAGGATAATTACTGTCAACCACGCAGACTGACAGCGTGACACAAGTAAACAAAGCATAGTTTCCATATCGACCACCAGCAATCATATATTGAAAGGCTAATACCTGTTAACTACGCAGACTGACAGCGTGACACAAGTAAATAAACATAGTTCCCATCTCGACCACCAGAACTCGTATTGGAAAGCTAATCCGTGTCAACCAACAGACTGACAGCGTGACACAAGTAAATAAAGCATAGCTCCCATCTCGACCGCTAGCACTCGTATATTGAAAAGCTAATACCTGTTAACCACGCAGACTGACAGTGTGACACAAGTAAATAAAGCATAGTTCCCATCTCGACCGCTAGCACTCGTATATTGAAAAGCTAATACCTGTTAACCACGTAGACTGACAGCATGACACAAGAAAACAAAGCATAGTTCCCATGTCGACCGCTAGCACTCGTGTATTGAAGAGCTAATACCTGTTAACCACGCAGACTGACAGCGTGACACAAGTAAACAAAGCATAGTTCCCATATCGACCACCAGCACTCGTATATTGATAGGCTAATACCTGTTAACCACCCAGACTGAGAGCGTGACACAAGTAAACAAAGCATAGTTTATATATCGACCACCAGCACTCGTATATTGAAAGGCTAATACCTGTTAACCACGCAGACTGACAGCGTGACACAAGTAAACAAAGCATAGTTTCCATATCGACCACCATCACTTGTATATTGATAGGCTAATACCTGTTAACCACGCAGACTGAGAGCGTGACACAAGTAAACAAAGCATAGTTTCCATATCGACCACCAGCACTCGAATATTGAAAGGCTAATACCTGTTAACCACGCAGACTGAGAGCGTGACACAAGTAAACAAAGCATAGTTTCCATATCGACCACCAGCACTCGTATATTGAAAGGCTAATACCTGTTAACCACGCCGACTGAGAGCGTGACACAAGTAAACAAAGCATAGTTTCCATATCGACCACCAGCACATGTATATTGAAAGACTAATACCTGTTAACCACGCAGACTGAGAGCGTGACACAAGTAAACAAAGCATAGTTCCCATATCGACCACCAGCACTTGTATATTGATAGGCTAATACATGTTAACCACGCAGACTGAGAGCGTGACACAAGTAAACAAAGCATAGTTCCCATATCGACCACCAGCATTCGTATATTGATAGTCTAATACCTGTTAACCACGCAGACTGAGAGCGTGACACAAGTAAACAAAGCATAGTTTCCATATCGACCACCAGCACTCGTATATTGAAAGGCTAATACCTGTTAACCACGCCGACTGAGAGCGTGACACAAGTAAACAAAGCATAGTTTCCATATCGACCACCAGCACTTGTATATTGAAAGACTAATACCTGTTAACCACGCAGACTGAGAGCGTGACAGAAGTAAACAAAGCATGGTTCCCATATCGACCACCAGCACTTGTATATTGATAGGCTAATACCTGTTAACCACGCAGACTGAGAGCGTGACACAAGTAAACAAAGCATAGTTTCCATATCGACCACCAGCACTCGTATATTGAAAGGCTAATACCTGTTAACCACGCCGACTGAGAGCGTGACACAAGTAAACAAAGCATAGTTTCCATATCGACCACCAGCACTTGTATATTGAAAGACTAATACCTGTTAACCACGCAGACTGACAGCGTGACACAAGTAAACAAAGCATAGTTTCCATATCGACCACCAGCACTTGTATATTGGAAGACTAATACCTGTTAACCACGCAGACTGAGAGCGTGACACAAGTAAACAAAGCATAGTTCCCATATCGACCACCAGCACTCGTATATTGATAGGCTAATACCTGTTAACCACGCAGACTGAGAGCGTGACACAAGTAAACAAAGCATAGTTTCCATATCGACCACCAGCACTCGTATATTGAAAGGCTAATACCTGTTAACCACGTCGACTGAGAGCGTGACACAGGTAAACAAAGCATAGTTTCCATATCGACCACCAGCACTTGTATATTGAAAGACTAATACCTGTTAACCACGCAGACTGAGAGCGTGACACAAGTAAACAAAGCATAGTTCCCATATCGACCACCAGCACTTGTATATTGATAGGCTAATACCTGTTAACCACGCAGACTGAGAGCGTGACACAAGTAAACAAAGCATAGTTTCCATATCGACCACCAGCACTCGTATATTGAAAGGCTAATACCTGTTAACCACGCCGACTGAGAGCGTGACACAAGTAAACAAAGCATAGTTCCCATATCGACCACCAGCACTTGTATATTGAAAGGCTAATACCTGTTAACCACGCAGACTGAGAGCGTGACACAAGTAAACAAAGCATAGTTCCCATATCGACCACCAGCACTCGTATATTGATAGGCTAATACCTGTTAACCACGCAGACTGAGAGCGTGACACAAGTAAACAAAGCATAGTTTCCATATCGACCACCAGCACTCGTATATTGAAAGGCTAATACCTGTTAACCACGCCGACTGAGAGCGTGACACAAGTAAACAAAGCATAGTTTCCATATCGACCACCAGCACTTGTATATTGAAAGACAAATACCTGTTAACCACGCAGACTGAGAGCGTGACACAAGTAAACAAAGCATGGTACCCATATCGACCACCAGCACTTGTATATTGATAGGCTAATACCTGTTAACCACGCAGACTGAGAGCGTGACACAAGCAAACAAAGCATAGTTTCCATATCGACCACCAGCACTCGTATATTGAAAGGCTAATACCTGTTAACCACGCCGACTGAGAGCGTGACACAAGTAAACAAAGCATAGTTCCCATATCGACCACCAGCACTTGTATATTGATAGGCTAATACCTGTTAACCACGCAGACTGACAGCGTGACACAAGTAAACAAAGCATAGTTCCCATATCGACCACCAGCACTTGTATATTGATAGGCTAATACCTGTTAGCCACGCAGACTGAGAGCGTGACACAAGTAAACAAAGCATAGTTCCCATATCGACCGCCAGCACTTGTATATTGAAAGACTTTTTTTTATTTATTTAGCGTATGGCTTTTAGTGCCGGGAGTGTCCGAGGACATGTTCGGCTCGCCAGTGTTGTAGCTTCTTCGAGACGGACACGCAATGGGTGAGCTACATGTACCGTTGGGGAGGAAATTTTGGATGTAAGGACGAGGAGTTGGAAGGTGGCAGCTGTGGCCTATAGTTAGGGACCAACCCCGGCATTTGCCTGGAAGGAAGATGGGAAACCACAGAAGACCATCTTCAAGGTCGCCGGCGGGGGGATTCGAACCTCCTCGCCTCCCGGATGTGAGCGACTGCCAACAGTCATGCCGTAATGACCACGGCTAACTCACCCGGTATTGAAAGACTAATACCTGTTAACCACGCAGACTGACAGCGTGACACAAGTAAACAAAGCATAGTCCCCATATCGACCACCAGCACTTGTATATTGAAAGACATATACCTGTTAACCACGCAGACTGACAGCGTGACACAAGTAAACAAAGCATAGTTTCCATATCGACCGCTAGCACGTGTATATTGGAAAGCTAATACCTGTCAACAAAGCAGACTGACAGCGTGACACAAGTAAATGAAGCATAGTTCCCATGTCGACCGCTAGCACTCGTATATTGGAAAGCTAATACCTGTCAACCAAGCAGACTGACAGCGTGACACATGTAAACAAAGCATAGTTCCCATGTCGACCGCCGGCACTCGTATCTTGAAAGGCTAATACGTGTCAACCATGATGAATGACAGCGTGACACAAGTAAATAAACCATAATTCCCATCTCGACCGCCTGCACTCTTACCATGAAAGGCTAATACGTGTCAACCAAGAAGAATGACAGCGTGACACCAGTAAATAAATCATAGTTCCCATCTCGACCGCCAGCACTCGTACGTTGAAAGGCTAATACGTGTCAACCAATAAGAATAACAGCGCGACACAAGTAAGTAAACTATAGTTCCCTTCTCGACCTCCAGCACCCGTACCTTGAAAGGTTATTACCTGTCAACAAAGCAGATTTATTTATTTATTTATTTATCGTATGGCATAAGTAGTGTGTTTTGGGCAGTTCTATATCCTCCACCTCCACATTCCTCCACACAAGATGGCGACGGTGCGGTATCTCTCGAACCCATGGTTGGATTTTAAAAAATGAGGTGTTGTTGAACTCGGGCTAACACCCCCTTTCCAATGGACAACATATTTCCACCCCAAATATAAAACCTACCCAACTAGGGGTGAAAATTGTAATTTTTAGAGAATCTCTCTTTCCAATTGCAACATGTGAGAGTTTGAATGCCGATATGGATTTAAACGTTGTTCCACATGAAGTGCATATGTTCGGTGGAAAGCCACTATGAATTAACATGCTTGTTTTCTGTTTTTTACACACATGTCCACTCATAGCTTTTGTAAGAGGGCGGGCTTTTTAAAGATGGTGGCTGTAGTGTAACCTAACTTAACCCAACCCACGAGGGGTGATCAAAACGTTTTCCAAGTGGTGCTTGTCGATCGGCAAACTGATAAACAAAGAGGGGCATGTTAGGCCTTGAGGTGAGAGCCCCTGTTATTGTTGATGAGCCCCTGTGGTTGGGCCCCTGTTGATGAGTTATTGTTGACAGGTCATTGTTGACAGGTCCTTGTGGACAAGTCCTTGTTGACAGGTCCTTGTTGACAGGTCCTTGTGGACAAGTCCTTGTTGACAGGTCATTGCGGACAGGTCAATGTGGATGAGTCTGTGTGGACAAGTGCTTGTGGACAGGTCCTTGTGGACGAGTCCTTATGGACAAGTCCTTGTGGACGAGTCCTTGTGGATGAGCCCCTTTGGACTGGTCCCTAATGCTATGATGAAATTAAACGTTGTTCCACATGAAACGCAAGTGAAGTATCGATCGCTACTATGAATTAACATGTTTGTTTTTTTGTTATTACGCATTTGCACTTGGGTTTTTTGTAAGAGGGCGGGCTTTTTGAATACAGATTTATAGATGAGTTATTTTTTTTAAATTAACCAAAAGATCCAAAACTAATAGGTCATTAGCTTTTAATATCTCATGAATCAATAAGGCTAGGGACTTGTATGAGAGGTCGTTGGACTTGGGGTGACATTCTGTTCCTTAATGTATTATTCATTTGTGTCAAAAGGGCCTAACTGCACGTTTGTTAATATCTCGTTAACTAATAATCAGAGAGGGTCAAGTGAGGTGTCATGGGACTCAAGATGGTCAACCCTTTTCCATGACCAACGAATTTACCCAAAATACCTAAAACAGCAAGGTCATTGACCTATGATTTTATAAACTAATAATCGGAGAGGGTCATGTGAGGTGTCATAGGACTTAGAATGGTTATCCCTTTCCCATGAGCAATGAATTTACTCCAAAAATCCTAAACAGTAAGGCCATTGACCTGATATTTTATAAACTAATATGGGGTCGATAACCTAGATGTTAGACCCCTTAAAACATCAATTATCATTATTATTATTATTATTATTATTATTATTATTATTATAAACTAATAATCAGATATCAACATGTGAGGTTTCATAGGACTTAGAATGATCAACCCTTTCCCATAGCCAATGAATTTACCCAAAATACCCAATATATCAAGGTCATCGACCCGAGATTTTATAAACTAATAATCGGATACGAACATGTGAGATGTTTACCATGTGTGATGAAACATAGCTTGGTAGAGAAAGAATTAGTGTAGGCTAAATGTATGGTGACTGACAAGTCTTTTACCATTGGAATTTGTTTTCGGATCAAACTGCAGTACAGAGATAGTATAGGTTGCAGGTATGGGTTAATAAATGACAAACGGTGTACACAAACTCTGATTTATCGATTCAAGAATTAAGAGTAGACTACCTTTAATTGATTGGTTAAAGAGGATAGCTAAAACACAAAATAGTGATTACATTGTACTAAACCGAACCAAACCTAACCGAAAACAAGCCAAGGGTTTAAGTGTAAAACTTGTGGGTAAATGTGGTCATTGGTAATGTCAAAAAGGAAAGGGATAACGCTCTACCTACAGAGGGTAAGGTTTTTAAAAGTTTTTTTTTTTTTTGACATTTTGACAAGGGCCTTAACTATACTTTTGTTGATATTTCCTGAACCCATGATGGGATTTTGACCTGTGAGGTGTCGTTGGACTTGGGCAGACACACTATTTTTGAATGTATTTTTGACATTTTAACAAAGGGCCTAACTATACTTTTGTAAATATCTCGCGAACCAATAAGGCTAGGGACTTGTATGTGGGGTCCTAGCACTCGGGGTGACGCTCTGTTTTTAGCCTATTTTCAATTTTGAAAAAATAGGCTTATGAGATCACCTTTTGTCCGTGTGTGTGTGCGTGTGTGTGTGTGTGTGTGTGTGTGTGATTCGTGTGTGTGTCCCCCCCTAATAAAATCTAAACGGCAGGAGCGATTTCAATGAAACTCGGAACGTTCATAGCACTATTCCCGGTGACCTCGACCGTGCCCTTCAAATTTTGTTACGACTCACCAATCCAACATGGCGGCTGTGCGAAATATTTCACCAGCATTCAATATCTCCGAAACTATTACCGATATTACCCTGACATTTTCTATGGTGATAGAGGGAACTATTATAAGTTCACTTATGTGACTTTGGAAAACCTGGTATCTACAAAACCAACATGGCGGCCAAGCGAATTCGCGACTTTTAAATTGACGTTTCTCGCGATTTGACCAACCAAACGCAATGCAACTTGGTACAGTATATGTTTATATACATTGTAATGCACCGACATCTAACTTCGTTCAATTGTTTACATAATCACAAGATGGCGGATGTGCGAAATATTTCACCGGCATTCTATATCTCTGAAACTATTAGCGGTATCTCCCTAAAATTTTGTACGGAGATAAAGGGCACTACTGGAATTCCATCTATAAGATTTTCAAAAACCGGTTGACTACAAAACGAACATGGCGGCCAAGCGAATTTGAACATTTTAAATAGACCTTTCTCGCGATTTAATGTTCCAAGCGCACTGAAACCTGGTACAGGAAATATTTATACACATTGTAATCCACTGGTATCTAATTTAGTTCAATTGTTTACATAACCTCAAGATGGCGGCAGTGCGAATTTTAAAATTAAATTTTTATTTCTTGTGATGTAGTCATGCGATCGAAGTGAAAGTTTGAATAATGAACCTACGCAATAATTTTCCTTTAATGGTACATGACTCTATGGCCTATACATTTCACAATCCAACATGGCGACCATCCGAAATATTTAGACGATACTGAATATCTACGAATCTATTTTAGCAATCAAACTGCATTTTTTAATGTTCATAGGGGCTATGAACATAAGTTCACCTATAGGACTTTAAATAACCTGGTGATCACAAATCCAACATGGCGGTGACGCGAATTATAAATATTCACGTGGACGTTTCTCGCAATTTAACCATACACGTGCAGTGAAACTTGGTACAGTAAATCTTTATCCGAATGTTAATCCACTGGCATCTAATTTATTTCAATTGTTTCCATAACCTCAAGATGGTAGCTGTGAAAATTTTTTAAATCTCCTTGTTTTTTCTTGTGTCTTAATTATGCGATTGAAGTTTGAATACTACACTTTCACAATAATCTGCATGTAACAGTAAACTCTAGGACCTACATATATAAAATCCAACATGGCGACCATCCGAAATATTTAGTCGGTTCTCAATATCTACGAATCTATTACAGCAATTAAACTGAAATTGTGTATGTTGACAGTGGCAATTAACATAAGTAGGATATATGAAAATAGGCTGCATAGTTCTTCACGGAACTACTTGTTGAATATATATTTAATGTTTGTCAAAAAGGCCTAACTGCACTGTTGTTAATATCTCGATAACTAATAATGGGAGAGAGTCAAGTTAGGTGTTATAATACTTACGAAGGCCAACCCTTTCCCATGACCAACGAATTTACCCCGAATATTCAAAACAACAGGGTCATTGACTTGAGATTATATAAACTAATCATCGGATATCAACATGTAAGGTGTCATTAGACTTATAATGGTCAACCCTTTCCCATGGCCAATGAATTTACTTAAAATATCCAAAACATTAAGGTCATTGACCTGAGATTTTATAAATTAATAATTGGATACGGACATAAGAGATGTTTACCGTGAGTGATGAAACATAGCTAGGTAGAGAAAGAATTAGTGTAGGCTACATGTATGACGACTGACAAGTCTTTCACTATTGGAACTTGCTTTCAGATCAGACTGTAGTAAGAGAGAGTATAGGTTGCAGGCATGGGTTAATAAATGACAAACGGTGTACACAAAATCTGATTTATTGATTCAAGAATTAAGAGTAGACTATCTTTAATTGATTGGTTAAAGAGGATAGCTAAAGAAACAAAATAGTGACTACATTGAACAAAACTGAACCAAGCTGAATCAAACCCAACCAAACCGAATCGAAAACAAGCCAAGGGTTTAAGTGTAAAACTTGTGGGTGAATGTGGTCATTGGTAATGTCAAAAAGGAAAGGTATAACTCTCTACCTATAGAGGGTAAGGTAAAGCTAGAGCATAGTGCTAATCCACACACCCAAGTACATGAACCACACACAACTATCTTATGCAGTTTTTATGGGTTGACTGTTAAAACTTGCTCAGTGGTTACTGGGACAAGATGGTCGCTACACACAACAAGCTTTAAATACCTGAGGCTAATAATCTATACACACACTCACACACACTTGTTCTAAACTAAACTGTCTTGCTGGCAGAGCTCACACAGTAGGTAAATGACAGAAATGCTTGGCTAACAGAAATACAATCACTTTCGGTTGTCTAATGTTACCAGCTAAACATTACGTGCTATAGTGGTGAGCACATGTGCCTCTTTCACTGGAGATCATAACTCGATTTCTAGCTCTAAGGCCTAGAACGAATCAAACTAAGAAAAAAGGGTATGGTGACGCAGTGGTTAAACTGTTAGCCTTTCACTAAGGTAGACTAGGGTTTGATTTTAGGTTAATATGCATGTCATAAACAAACAAATAAAAGCAGAGATAATGTTTAAAACTGATTACACTTGTCTCTTTTCAAATTATTACTTAGATTACAAATACAAACGTGGACTGGGTTTGACATACAGTTAATGCTTCCTATCACATACTAGACTGTAAGAAAGCCAAAAAAGCAAAAGGCGTAGGTAGAGCAGTGGTAAAATCGCTATGTGTAGAGAAATACCTAACAGTTTTATGAACTGGCAAAGGTATGTCGCATAAACAGTGCAGGATACAATCCAGCAACCATAATTTTTATCTTGTGGACAAGAGAAAACATATATATAGAGAGAGATATTTATAAAGCTTGTGTTTGTGTGTGCGTGGATAGCATTGGTTGTTTGACCAGAGAAAATACGGTGAGGTAGGGTTGGGAGAGGGAGAATTAGCACTTATATATGAATGGAAAATAGATTTTTTTCAGTCGTTTTGTTTTTCAAATGCAGTGGTAGATAGTCGTTATTTTGTAAAACATTCTTACTTGCAGTAGTAATAAGCCTCTATGGTTCCGCTAACACATAGATAGACTGTATTATTGCCATGGTCAAGCTCTCACATTAAGATGATTTACAAAATCATAAAATGAAAAATAAAAAATCTTGTTTTGGAAATATCGTTTTTCAACATACACACAAAATAAATATATAAAAAATTTGTAAACAGCAAAATGGAAAATCCATGTTTCCATATAGACAAAATTTAAAAACCTTAAACGGACATTTAAGAAAATATATGCAAATGGGAAATTGACAAATGTGTAAATATGAAAATGGAAAAATCCATGTTTCCATATCATGAAATTGGAAAACATCAAACTGTCATTTTAAAAAATGCAAATGGAAAATTGACAAATTACAATGTGTGAAATGTGAAATTGAACAAATGGCTATCATTATTTAAAAAAAAAGAACATGGTGCTCTATGGTTGAGGTGTGAATCAAACCCTCTCTACTTATTTGGACCACTCGAGACTGAGAAGACTAGTTTTAGTTGTCATACCACTTTTAAAAGTTTGTGTTAAATCTAGGAATTGAACCCAAGAGCTTGTAGGGGAGATCCAAGGTTATAATATGTTAAACAGATAGCCTTGAATGTAGGGTGTGGTAGTTATATAGAGATGAGACGTTTCGCTCGGGGCAGGGAGGCATGGAGGTCTGCATCAAACCTGTCAAAAGACTGACGACTCAAACAACAACATGTAGAGCTCACCAAAATAATGTTGTGTAACGGTAAATGTTAGTCAACGAACAGTAATGCATTACTAAAACCCATGACACGATACCTAAGAGCTTTTCTAAAATTATTTTAAAATGCCTTTAACCCTATATTAAACACCCAGTTCACAAGACTCATAACTGCAATGTTATGGTGAAACAAAACAAAATCTATATTTCAAAACAAACAAGTGGTTTAGTCAATGTATACTGGAAAAAGTTTTATAAACACTCAAGTCCACAAAATTAATTAAATTAGTTACTGTCAGGTTGACCGAGTGGTTATGGTGTTTGACTTAAGTTCAATTTTTCTGTACAAGAAAACAAGGGTTCGAATCCCTTACCTGATATAACTATTGCCTCAACATGACTTGACCACACTGTATTATTGTGTACTCGGTACACAAACCATAGATAGAGTGTATTGTTTAAGGTCACTCTCTTTGCGAACATAGTCAGAGACTGTTGATGGTTAACAATTGTATTAATAGTGGGACATAGGGATAGCAATTAAGAAAAACAGACAATACCCATACACTATTTTTATTTATTTAATGTAAGTACTTGTACAATAGTTATATACAAACTACAACACTCTTTTGCCTATTACTATCTAGTCCTTTTCGATCCACTTGCATAACATGGCAGATGACTTTGTAGTTCAGCCCCTTAAAACAACAACAACACTACCTCTTGCATAGTCAGTGATGTTGATGACTCTTGAGGCGTGGAAGATGGATACAACATAACTTTTACAACAGGGGTTAAACGTTGCTCAACAAACAATGCACTATTTTGAGTAGCAACATCTTTCTCTTGTACTAACTTATTAGCATTCTGATGATTTTTTGCCAACACCATTAGTGTTTTGTCTGGAGCACTACATTGATGATCACTCACACTTAAAACCACACCATTTCTACTTTTCATATTGCCTCGACATCTTGTTGACTTTTGTTTTGAGCATTGCCAGAATATTATTCCTTTTACATTTTGTCGTCTATAGTTATAAGAGTAGCCTTTATAGAGTACACGTTGTTTACCTCGGTTAGTTGTATTAAGTTCCATAGTAGTAACTAACCTGTTAGTATGATTTGCACACTACAAAGGTTATCTCTGTTCTGGTAATAGAATTATTTAGCGTTGGCTTTTATATTTAATATGTACAGTTAAAAGTGATAGAAAAGTGGTAGAAACGTGGTAGCAAAGTGGTAGACAAGTGGTAGACAATTGGTAACATCGTGGTAGAAAAGTGGTAGAAAAGTGGCAGAAAAGTAGTAGAAAAGTGGTAGAAAAGTGGTAGAAAAGTGGCAGAAAAGTAGTAGAAAAGTGGTAGCAAAGTGGTAGAAAAGTGGTTGCAAACTAGAAAAGTGGTAGCAAAGTGGTAGGAAAGTGGTAGCAAAGTGGTAGAAAATATTACATGTATTGTTAAGAAATAGTTTAAGCGGTTACATGGATTCATTACACTATAATTTTAGCATCGCGAAGCTCATTTTCTATATCCAAAAGTTCTTCCTCATATTTAGTATGACCAGCCATTTTACAGGTATGCAAGTACTGAAGCCGCTGGATTAGCTTACTGGGATTGTTCCAGTAAACAAATTTAACAAATGATTTTTTGGATGTAAACCATTATCATCATCATCATCATCATAATCATCATCATCATCATGGTTATCATCATCAATATAATTATCATCAATATTGACCCGTTTCTATTTTAAGTCCGTGATTTTGACGCTATGTCCATCTAGTGGGCACTAGTAGAATGTCTGAGCGATCATTTATCGGCTCGTCTTGTCAAAAAGAAAGCGCCCCATAGCGAATGTCTTCTCGCCTAAAGGAACGGATAACAACAATATGCGTCAGAGAGATTTGTTGGATTCGGAGAGATGAAAATCGACAATCATGATGGCTGGTTTAAAGTCAGTAAGATCCAAAAAGGTTTTAAAAAGAAGTTTAGAAATTATATATAAATATGTGTACTTCGTTCTCGCTCTCGAGTCTACTCATCATACTTATTCTAAAGGAGACCTGGTTGTAACACGAAAATGAATAAGTATTTTAAAAGCTGTCGACGAGATCTTCAGACCGTCTCTGGAAAAGATAAGTCCTTAAATATTTTTGAAGTGTCAACATGTATAAATATGTGTAACGTGAAGTTGGTTAGGAATACATTGTCCACCAACTTTCAGTGTTAACATGTCCCTCTCTAGATTGGAGATCGCGTTTCTTATATTACGTTATCTTGGTTATGTTTATGTTCTTCCCTCGTGTAGATATACGTATTGAGGAATCGTGTTGGTTTTGGGGTTAATCGTTTTGGGGTCTCTTGTTGTTATTCGCATTGTATTTTCTTTGTCCCTTTTTCCCTACGCGTGTGTTACGTTTATTTTTGCTGGATAATTAAATGACTAGGAGCATGGGAAGCTGCTTCGGGCGTTACCTGGAGGTGATGATGTAATATGTATTTTGTTTTGTTGATGATGATGAAGCCACGATGGATGAATGCCGTGAGCTAATTTATTGTTGTTGTGTAGTGTTATTTATTTGTGTAATGGGTAAATGATTTAGGGCCTCGACATACTTCTGGTCATTTATTTATAAGCAGTGTCCTAATGTTAAGGGTGGGTTAAGATTAATTGCTTAAGTGGGCTCGACTGAACGCCTAGGGTCATGTCAGTTTGTTCTTGTTTTTTTGCGTGGCTTCAGTCGAGAAACAACACGTGAACTCATTACGTTTATTAAATGAGACGTATGGGTTACCCTTTCGAGATGATAGAATGTGTGTGCATTGTGTGTACCCGGGACTACAGTGCACCCTCATCTTGTCTTTCGCAAGATAACCGAGTCTCGTACTTCTTCCGGAAAGGGGATTTATTCAGGAAGTAAACGAAGTCATTGATATTTACGTTTCCTTGGTGTGTTGCTGTTCGGTTGAACTAGTCTCGGGTAAAGCGTTTTGTTTTTTGTATTGTATGTCAAGTGTACCTGTAATCTTTCGATGGGGTAATGTCAGGTTTGGATTTGATTGCATTGATGTATGCGTTAGGTTTGCGTTTGTTCTTGGGTTGTATTTCTGTAAGTGACATACTTGTTTAAGGGTAAGGTTTTCTGTTCTGGGGTTTCGTGACATCGTAACTTCCTAGAATATCTCTCCTAACTACGATTTGTAGTTAGCCTGTGGTGGGAAGAAAGATACTATTTGCCCTATTATTAACTTGTTTTTTTGCTACCCCGTTTTAATTTGAGTTTAGCTTTGAACGATCTCTAATCTAGAACACGTTAGGCATCTCGGAATTATTCTCTTTACTACTCGGTTTATTTTTATACTATTTTTATTTGTTTTTGATAATATGTGTACCTTTATTCCAGACCCATCATCCCTCATTATATCATTTCATGCGCTACTCATGTCCCCTTTGTTATGTGCTTTGCTGTTGTTATTAAATTTGTTCAATCACCACTCGAAAAGTGTAGTCATTGGATGGTCGGTGCTCCATCTAGTTCGGAATGTGTGAAAGAGTTCGATAAGGTCTCTAGGTCCGCGTTCTATAACATCTGCACGCCTCTCAATTGGTAGCAGAGCTCGATCGAAGCGCTTTCACATTTTGAACATTGTGAGATTGATCATGTGATGACTGCATTTTTCGTGTATTGGTTGTGATGACCGTGGGTACCTTAAATGTCTTCCTATTCAGAGATGTCCTAACATTTATCGCCCCTTCAGTTTGGCACTTAGTGTTGATTGTTTATCATACGTTAGATAGTTGGAAATGTGAACAACTAACGAGAGCATTGAGAACCTAACTTACAGCCAACTGTAACTGAGAAGTGTAAAAACTTATGAACTTAGACGCGAACATTCTCTACTCGACAATATATACGACGATTACCATCTGAAACCTTTAACGTCTTTGAAATATGCTTCTATGTACTCCGTCCTACCTTTATTACTATCTCCTTGGCCAAGTATTGCTAATCAGCTGTGACTTGTTATGACGTCTTACCATTGATAACATCCACAATGCTTTGCTCCGTGTCGTATCAGGGCCTGAAACGACACGTGACATATACAATTGACGATCGCCATATCAGCTGATACTTATGTCAACATAACCTCAGGCATTGATATTCACATGTAATATTGGACTTCGCAAAACTATGTCCAAGATTGGTGGTGGGAGGTTGACCCGTTTCTATTTTAAGTCCGTGATTTTGACGCTATGTCCATCTAGTGGCCACTAGTAGAATGTCTGAGCGATCATTTATCGGCTCGTCTTGTCAAAAAGAAAGCGCCCCATAGCGAATGTCTTCTCGCCTAAAGGAACGGATAACAACAATATGCGTCAGAGAGATTTGTTGGATTCGGAGAGATGAAAATCGACAATCATGATGGCTGGTTTAAAGTCAGTAAGATCCAAAAAGGTTTTAAAAAGAAGTTTAGAAATTATATATAAATATGTGTACTTCGTTCTCGCTCTCGAGTCTACTCATCATACTTATTCTAAAGGAGACCTGGTTGTAACACGAAAATGAATAAGTATTTTAAAAGCTGTCGACGAGATCTTCAGACCGTCTCTGGAAAAGATAAGTCCTTAAATATTTTTGAAGTGTCAACATGTATAAATATGTGTAACGTGAAGTTGGTTAGGAATACATTGTCCACCAACTTTCAGTGTTAACATGTCCCTCTCTAGATTGGAGATCGCGTTTCTTATATTACGTTATCTTGGTTATGTTTATGTTCTTCCCTCGTGTAGATATACGTATTGAGGAATCGTGTTGGTTTTGGGGTTAATCGTTTTGGGGTCTCTTGTTGTTATTCGCATTGTATTTTCTTTGTCCCTTTTTCCCTACGCGTGTGTTACGTTTATTTTTGCTGGATAATTAAATGACTAGGAGCATGGGAAGCTGCTTCGGGCGTTACCTGGAGGTGATGATGTAATATGTATTTTGTTTTGTTGATGATGATGAAGCCACGATGGATGAATGCCGTGAGCTAATTTATTGTTGTTGTGTAGTGTTATTTATTTGTGTAATGGGTAAATGATTTAGGGCCTCGACATACTTCTGGTCATTTATTTATAAGCAGTGTCCTAATGTTAAGGGTGGGTTAAGATTAATTGCTTAAGTGGGCTCGACTGAACGCCTAGGGTCATGTCAGTTTGTTCTTGTTTTTTTGCGTGGCTTCAGTCGAGAAACAACACGTGAACTCATTACGTTTATTAAATGAGACGTATGGGTTACCCTTTCGAGATGATAGAATGTGTGTGCATTGTGTGTACCCGGGACTACAGTGCACCCTCATCTTGTCTTTCGCAAGATAACCGAGTCTCGTACTTCTTCCGGAAAGGGGATTTATTCAGGAAGTAAACGAAGTCATTGATATTTACGTTTCCTTGGTGTGTTGCTGTTCGGTTGAACTAGTCTCGGGTAAAGCGTTTTGTTTTTTGTATTGTATGTCAAGTGTACCTGTAATCTTTCGATGGGGTAATGTCAGGTTTGGATTTGATTGCATTGATGTATGCGTTAGGTTTGCGTTTGTTCTTGGGTTGTATTTCTGTAAGTGACATACTTGTTTAAGGGTAAGGTTTTCTGTTCTGGGGTTTCGTGACATCGTAACTTCCTAGAATATCTCTCCTAACTACGATTTGTAGTTAGCCTGTGGTGGGAAGAAAGATACTATTTGCCCTATTATTAACTTGTTTTTTTGCTACCCCGTTTTAATTTGAGTTTAGCTTTGAACGATCTCTAATCTAGAACACGTTAGGCATCTCGGAATTATTCTCTTTACTACTCGGTTTATTTTTATACTATTTTTATTTGTTTTTGATAATATGTGTACCTTTATTCCAGACCCATCATCCCTCATTATATCATTTCATGCGCTACTCATGTCCCCTTTGTTATGTGCTTTGCTGTTGTTATTAAATTTGTTCAATCACCACTCGAAAAGTGTAGTCATTGGATGGTCGGTGCTCCATCTAGTTCGGAATGTGTGAAAGAGTTCGATAAGGTCTCTAGGTCCGCGTTCTATAACATCTGCACGCCTCTCAAATATAATCATCATCACTATTACTATCTAATCCTTTTTGTTCATCTTGCAATGCAACAACCTTTGGCATAGTTTGTGTTGTCTTTGATAGTGTTAGAGGTTTCTTAGACGTTAACGACTGTCCTAACATGTCTTTTTCAGGAGATAATAAATGCTCTTTAACAAACAAAGCACTATCTTGAGCCACACTATTTTTTTCTTGGTCTTGCTTTTTTACCATGGTTAGAGTATTTTGTCCATTTAAATGAGTATTATTTTGAGATTTACATTGATGATCGATTGAAATAAGTATGTTGGAGCCTTTTGATTTTAATCATTCCTCGACACTTTTTAGATCGTTGTTTCGAACAGCACCAAATAAGAGTTCCATTTTTATTAGTTCTTTTTACAATATATGCATATCCTTTATAGTAAGCACATGGCTTACCATAGCTAGTCGTTGATACTTCCATGTCAACTGTTAAGCATAAACTAATCTCTAGTAAAGATAACTCGATAATAAAAATGATAGTTTGTATTATGTGCAGTTTAAAGTAAGAGCAAAAGTGAGAGTCAAATGGTAGAAAAGTGTTAGCAAGGTGGTGTAAGAGTGGTAACAGTTTATAGTAGCCATGGTCTTTTTTACCAGAATGTGATTTGAGTAAATGTAATTTCTAAACCTTAGCAGTGAGTAGTCAGTTAGTCTTGGTTCAGACAAGCGAAAACAGTTCTCCAATGAATCAGAGATCAAGATTTTCATTTTGAAACAGTTGTGTAACCAATTAGGTATCGGTAGGCCTACTTGATAGCTTCACACATGAACAAAAATTCCAACATATTTGACAAGAATTACATGATTTGAAAGTTGACAAAGAATATCCAATCAACCATTGTAGTTGCAATGTCAAACAAAAAGACAAAATCAGCATGAACTTTTAAGTTACAGGAAAATTCTATGAAATAGACTATGCAGGAAATTTGGAAATACACATCAGAAGTTTGCAACACCATCCTTCTAGCCTATATAAATTATCGACATGGAAAGTGTGCACTGCCCCTAACATTAAACCAATTTATCAATAACACAAGTCAACAATCAAAACATTTTGTGTTGAGTCTATCATCTAATGCATATATTCTGTCTACATTGAACAGTAACACAAAACGCCATTCATAATTAATTAAGTTTGCTTTAATTCTTTATGTAATGATAAATTCATATTTAAAGTTTTGGCTGACTGTTCAGGGTGAATCGGCTTTGAACACATAAGAGAGGGAATATTTTAAGACTTAACCTCAGCTCACCTAACATAACCTAAATTTACCTAACCTGACCTTGTCATATAGGTAAGAAACGGGTCAAGCTATGCTTTCGACTACCGAGTTTCAGCTACTTTTCAAGGTTACTCTCCCGAACATTGCCGGAGACTGCTGATAAACACCTATGTTCCCACGGCGGCGGCGCGCAACGACTTACATGACGCGCTTCCCCCTTTTCATTGATCCCTGTTGAATTGTCCCTTTGGACTGGTCCCTGTTGACTAGCCCCTTTGGAAGGGCCCTTTTTGAATGGAGTCATTTTTGACGGGTCCCTGTGGACAGATCCTTTTGGCTGATTCCTTTAGACCGGTCCCTTTGGACTGGTACCTATGGACTGGCCCATGCAATTATCCAAATTATGTCAAAGGGTCCGGTCCAAAGGAATCAGCCAAAAGGACCTGTCCACAGGGACCCGTCAAAAATGACTCCATTCAAAAAGGCCCTTCCAAAGGGGCTAGTCAACAGGGACCAGTCCAAAGGGACAAATCAACAGGGATCAATGAAAAGGGGGAAGCGCGTCATGTAAGTCGTTGCGCGCCGCCGCCGTGGGAACATAGGTGTTTATCAGCAGTCTCCGGCAATGTTCGGGAGAGTAACCTTGAAAAGTAGCTGAAACTCGGTAGTCGAAAGCATAGCTTGACCCGTTTCTTACCTATATGACAAGGTTAGGTTAGGTAAATTTAGGTTATGTTAGGTGAGCTGAGGTTAAGTCTTAAAATATTCCCTCTCTTATGTGTTCAAAGCCGATTCACCCTGAACAGTCAGCCAAAACTTTAAATATGTATTTATCATTACATAAAGAATTAAAGCAAACTTAATTAATTATGAATGGCGTTTTTCGTTACTGTTCAATGTAGACAGAATATATGCATTAAATGATAGACTCAACACAAAATGTTTTGATTGTTGACTTGTGTTATTGATAAATTGGTTTAATGTTAGGGGCAGTGCACACTTTCCATGTCGATAATTTATATAGGCTAGAAGGATGGTGTTGCAAACTTCTGATGTGTATTTCCAAATTTCCTGCATAGTCTATTTCATAGAATTTTCCTGTAACTTAACAGTTCATGCTGATTTTGTCTTTGTGTTTGACATTGCAACTACAATGGTTGATTGGATATCCTTTGTCAACTTTCAAATCATGTAATTCATGTCAGATATGTTGGAATTTTTGTTCATGTGTGAAGCTATCAAGTACCGATACCTAATTGGTTACACAACTGTTTCAAAATGAAAATCTTGATCTCTGATTCATTGGAGAACTGTTTACGCTTGTCTGAACCAAGACTAACTGACTACTCACTGCTAAGGTTTAGAAATTACATTTACTGAAATCACATTCTGGTAAAAAAGACCATGAATACTATAAACTGCTACCACTCTTCCACCACTTTGCTAACACTTTTCTACCATTTGACTCTCACTTTTGCTCTTACTTTAAACTGCACATACTACAAACTATCATTTTTATTATCGAGTTATCTTTACTAGAGATTAGTTTATGCTTAACAGTTGACATGGAAGTATCAACGACTAGCTATGGTAAGCCATGTGCTTAGTATAAAGGATATGCATATATTGTAAAAAGAACTAATAAAATTGGAACTGTTATTTGGTGCTGTTCGAAACAACGATCTAAAAAGTGTCGAGGAATGATTAAAACAAAAGGCTCCAACATACTTATTTCAAACGATCATCATTGTAAATCTTAAAAATAATACTCATTTAAATGGACAAAATACTCTAACCAAGGTAAAAAAGCAAGACCAAGAAAAAAATAGTGTGGCTCAAGATAGTGCTTTGTTTGTTAAAGAGCATTTATTATCCCCTGAAAAAGACATGTTAGGATAGTCGTTAACGTCTAAGAAACCTCTAACACTATCAAAGACAACACAAACTATGCCAAAGGTTGTTGCATTGCAAGATGAACAAAAAGGATTAGATAGTAATAGTGATGATGATTATATTGATGATAATTATATTGATGATGATAACCATGATGATGATGATGATGATTATGATGATGATGATGATAATGGTTTACATCCAAAAAATCATTTGTTAAATTTGTTTACTGGAACAATCCCAGTAAGCTAATCCAGCGGCTTCAGTACTTGCATACCTGTAAAATGGCTGGTCATACTAAATATGAGGAAGAACTTTTGGATATAGAAAATGAGCTTCGTGATGCTAAAATTATAGTGTAATGAATCCATGTAACCGCTTAACTATTTCTTAACAATACATGTAATATTTTCTACCACTTTGCTACCACTTTGCTACCACTTTTCTAGTTTGCTACCACTTTTCTACCAATTTGCTACCACGTTTCTACTACTTTTCTGCCACTTTTCTACCACTTTTCTACCACTTTGCTACCACTTTGTTACCACTTTTCTACCACGATGTTACCAATTGTCTACCACTTGTCTAGCACTTTGCTACCACGTTTCTACCACTTTTCTATCACTTTTAACTGTACATATTAAATATAAAAGCCAACGCTAAATAATTCTATTACCAGAACAGAGATAACCTTTGTAGTGTGCAAATCATACTAATAGGTGAGTTAGTACTATGGAACTTAATACAACTAACCGAGGTAAACAACGTGTACTCTATAAAGGCTACTCTTATAACTATAGACGACAAAATGTAAAAGGAATAATATTCTGGCGATGCTTAAAACAGAGGTCAACAAGATGTCGAGGCAATATGAAAAGTAGAAATGGTGTGGTTTTAAGTGTGAGTGATCATCAATGTAGTGCTCCAGACAAAACACTAATGGTGTTGGCACAAAATCATCAGAATGCTAATAAGTTAGTACAAGAGAAAGATGTTGCTTCTCAAAATAGTGCATTGTTTGTTGAGCAACGTTTAACCCCTGTTGTAAAAGTTATGTTGTATCCATCTTCCACGCATCAAGAGTCATCAACATCACAGACTATGCAAGAGGTAGTGTTGTTGTTGTTGTTTTAAGGGGCCGAACTACAAAGTCATCTGCCTTCATATGCAAGTGGATCGAAAAAGACTAGATAGTAATAGACAAAAGAGAGTTGTAGTTTGTATATAACTATTGTACAAGTACTTACATTAAATAAATAAAAATAGTGTATGGGTATTGTCTGTTTTTCTTAATTGCTATCCCTATGTCCCACTATTAATACAACTGTTAACCATCAACAGTCTCTGACTATGTTCGCAAAGAGAGTGACCTTAAACAATACACTCTATCTATGGTTTGTGTACCGAGTACACAATAATACAGTGTGGTCAAGCCATGTTGAGGCAATAGTTATATCAGGTAAGGAATTCGAACCCCTGCTTTCTTGTACAGAAAATTTGAACTTAAGTCAAACACCATAACCACTCGGTCAACCTGACAGTTACTAATTTAATTATTTTTGTGGACTTGAGTGTTTATAAAACTTTTTCCAGTATACATTGACTAAACCACTTGTTTGTTTTGAAATATAGATATTGTTTTGTTTCACCATAACATTGCAGTTATGAGTCTTGTGAACTGGGTGTTTAATATAGGGTTAAAGGCATTTGAAAATAATTTTAGAAAAGCTCTTAGGTATCGTGTCATGGGTTTTAGTAATACATTACTGTTCGTTGACTAACATTTACCGTTACACAACATTATTTTGGTGAGCTCTACATGTTGTTGTTTGAGTCGTCAGTCTTTTGACAGGTTTGATGCAGACCTCCATGCCTCCCTGCCCCGAGCGAAACGTCTCATCTCTATATAACTACCACACCCTACATTCAAGGCTATCTGTTTAACATATTATAATCTTGGATCTCCCCTACAAGCCCTTGGGTTCAATTCCTAGATTTAACACAAACTTTTAAAAGTGGTATGACAACTAAAACTAGTCTACTCAGTCTCGAGTGGTCCAAATAAGTAGAGAGGGTTTGATTCACACCTCAACCATAGAGCACCATGTTCTTTTTTTTTAAAATAATGATAGCCATTTGTTCAATTTCACATTTCACACATTGCAATTTGTCAATTTTCCATTTGCATTTTTTAAAATGACAGTTTGATGTTTTTCAATTTCATGATATGGAAACATGGATATTTCCATTTTCATATTTACACATTTGTCAATTTCCCATTTGCATATATTTTCTTAAATGTCCGTTTAAGGTTTTTAAATTTTGTCTATATGGAAACATGGATTTTCCATTTTGCTGTTTACAAATTTTTTATATATTTATTTTGTGTGTATGTTGAAAAACGATATTTCCAAAACAAGATTTTTTATTTTTCATTTTATGATTTTGTAAATCATCTTAATGTGAGAGCTTGACCATGGCAATAATACAGTCTATCTATGTGTTAGCGGAACCATAGAGGCTTATTACTACTGCAAGTAAGAATGTTTGACAAAATAACGACTATCTACCACTGCATTTGAAAAACAAAACGATTGAAAAAAATCTATTTTCTATTCATATATAAGTGCTAATTCTCCCTCTCCACACCCTACCTCACCGTATTTTCTCTGGTCAAACAACCAATGCTATCCACACACACACAAACACAAGCTTTCTAAATATCTCTCTCTAAATATATGTTTTCTCTTGTCCACAAGATACAAAATATGGTTGCTGGATTGTATCCTGCACTGTTTATGCGACATACCTTTGCCAGTTCATAAAACCGTTAGGTATTTCTATACACATAGCTATTTTACCACTGCTCTACCTACGCCTTTTGCTTTTTTGGCTTTCTTACAGTCTAGTATGTGATAGGAAGCATTAACTGTATGTCAAACTCAGTCCACGTTTGTATTTGTAATCTAAGTAATAATTTGAAAAGAGACAAGTGTAATCAGTTTTAAACATTATCTCTGCTTTTATTTGTTTGTTTATGACATGCATATTAACCTAAAATCAAACCCTAGTCTACCTTAGTGAAAGGCTAACAGTTTAACCACTGCGTCACCATACCCTTTTTTCTTAGTTTGATTCGTTCTAGGCCTTAGAGCTAGAAATCGAGTTATGATCTCCAGTGAAAGAGGCACATGTGCTCACCACTATAGCACGTAATGTTTAGCTGGTAACATTAGACAACCGAAAATGATTGTATTTCTGTTAGCCAAGCATTTCGGTCATTTACCTACTGTGTGAGCTCTGCCAGCGAGACAGTTTAGTTTAGAACAAGTGTGTGTGAGTGTGTATAGATTATTAGCCTCAGGTATTTAAAGCTTGTTGTGTGTAGCGACCATCTTGTCCCAGTAACCACTGAGCAAGTTTTAACAGTCAACCCATAAAAACTGCATAGGATAGTTGTGTGTGGTTTATGTACTTGGTTGTGTGGATTAGCACTATGCTCTAGCTTTACCTTACCCTCTATAGGTAGAGCGTTATCCCTTTCCTTTTTGACATTACCAATGACCACATTCACCCACAAGTTTTACACTTAAACCCTTGGCTTGTTTTCGATTAGGTTTGGTTCGGTTTGGTTGGGTTTGATTCAGCTTGGTTCAGTTTTGTTCAATGTAGTCACTATTTTGTTTCTTTAGCTATCCTCTTTAACCAATCAATTAAAGATAGTCTACTCTTAATTCTTGAATCAATAAATCAGATTTTGTGTACACCGTTTGTCATTTATTAACCCATGCCTGCACCCTATACTCTCTCTTACTACAGTCTGATCTGAAAGCAAGTTCCAATAGTGAAAGACTTGTCAGTCACCATACATGTAGCCTACACTAATTCTTTCTCTACCTAGCTATGTTTCATCACTCACGGTAAACTTCTCACATGTCCGTATCCAATTATTAATTTATAAAATCTCAGGTCAATGACCTTAATGTTTTGGATATTTTAAGTAAATTCATTGGCCATGGGAAAGGGTTGACCATTATAAGTCTAATGACACCTTACATGTTGATATCCGATGATTAGTTTAAATAATCTCAAGTCAATGACCCTGTTGTTTCGAATATTTGGGGTAAATTCGTTCGTCATGGGAAAGGGTTGGCCATCCTAAGTATTATAACACCTAACTTGACTCTCTCCCATTATTAGTTATCGAGATATTAACAACAGTGCAGTTAGGCCCTTTTGACAAACATTAAATATATATTCAAAAACAGATCGTCACCCCGAGTGCTAGGACCCCACATACAAGTCCCTAGTCTTATTGGTTCGCGAGATATTAACAAAAGTAAAGATAGGCCCTTTGTTAAAATGTCAAAAATACATTCAAAAAGAGTGTGTCTGCCCAAGTCCAACGACACCTCACAGGTCAAAATCCCATCATGGGTTCAGGAAATATCAACAAAAGTATAGTTAAGGCCCTTGTCAAAATGTAAAAAAAAACATTTAAAAACCTTACCCTCTATAGGTAGAGCGTTATCCCTTTCCTTTTTGACATTACCAATGACCACATTTACCCACAAGTTTTACACTTAAACCCTTGGCTTGTTTTCGGTTAGGTTTGGTTCGGTTTAGTACAATGTAATCACTATTTTGTGTTTTAGCTATCCTCTTTAACCAATCAATTAAAGGTAGTCTACTCTTAATTCTTGAATCGATAAATCAGAGTTTGTGTACACCGTTTGTCATTTATTAACCCATACCTGCAACCTATACTATCTCTGTACTGCAGTTTTATCTGAAAACAAGTTCCAATGGTAAAAGACTTGCCAGTCACCATACATGTAGCCTACACTAATTCTTTCTCTACCAAGCTATGTTTCATCACATATGGTAAACATCTCACATGTTCGTATCCGATTATTAGTTTATAAAATCTCGGGTCGATGACCTTGATATATTGGGTATTTTGGGTAAATTCATTGGCTATGGGAAAGGGTTGATCATTCTAAGTCCTATGAAACCTCACATGTTGATATCTGATTATTAGTTTATAATAATAATAATAATAATAATAATAATAATAATAATAATGATAATTGATGTTTTAAGGGGTCTAACATCTAGGTTATTGACCCCATATTAGTTTATAAAATCTCAGGTCAATGGCCTTACTGTTTTGGATTTTTGGAGTAAATTCATTGCTCATGGGAAAGGGATAACCATTCTAAGTCCTATGACACCTCACTTGACCCTCTCCGATTATTAGTTTATAAAATCATAGGTCAATGACCTTGCTGTTTTAGGTATTTTGGGTAAATTCGTTGGTCATGGAAAAGGGTTGACCATCTTGAGTCCCATGACACCTCACTTGACCCTCTCTGATTATTAGTTAACGAGATATTAACAAACGTGCAGTTAGGCCCTTTTGACAAAAATGAATAATACATTAAGAAACAGAATGTCACCCCAAGTCCAACGACCTCTCATACAAGTCCCTAGCCTTATTGATTCATGAGATATTAAAAGCTAATGACCTATTAGTTTTGAATCTTTTGGTTAATTTAAAAAAAATAACTCATCTATAAATCTGTATTCAAAAAGCCCGCCCTCTTACAAAAACCCCAAGTGCAAATGCGTAAAAACAAAAAACCAAACATGTTAATTAATAGTAGCGATCGGTTCTTCACTTGCGTTTCATGTGGAACAACATTTAATTTCATCATAGCATTAGGGACCAGTCCAAAGGGGCTCATCCGCAAGGACTCGTCCACAAGGACTTGTCCACAAGGACCTGTCCACAAGCACTTGTCCACACAGACTCATCCACAATGACCTGTCCACAATGACCTGTCAACAAGGACTTGTCCACAAGGACCTGTCAACAAGGACTCGTCCACAAGGACTTGTCCACAAGGACCTGTCAACAATGACCCGTCAACAATGACCTGTTAACAATAACCCATCAACAGGGGCCCGACCACAGGGGCTCAATTACAATAACAGGGGCTCTCACCTCAAGGCCTAACATGCCCCTCTTTGTTTATCAGTTTGCCGATCGACAAGCACCACTTGGAAAACGTTTTGATCACCCCTCGTGGGTTGAGTTAGGTTAGGTTACACTACAGCCACCATCTTTAAAAAGCCCGCCCTCTTACAAAAGCTATGAGTGGACATGTGTGTAAAAAACGGAAAACAAGCATGTTAATTCATAGTAGCTTTCCACCGAACACATGCACTTTATGTGGAACAACGTTTAAGTCCATATCGGCATTCAAACTCTCACATGTTGCAATTGGAAAGAGAGATTCTCTAAAAAATTAAAATTTTCACCCCTAGTAGGGTAGGTTTTATTTTTGGGGTGGAAATATGTTGTCCATTGGAAAGGGGGTGTTAGCCCGAGTTCAACAACACCTCATTTTTTAAAATCGAACCATGGGTTCGAGAGATATCGCACCGCCGCCATCTTGTGTGGAGGAATGTGGAGGTGGAGGATATAGAACTGTCCTAAATACACTACTGGCATACATGAAAATTACAGTATTTATAAGTTGACGTCAAGGTTAGAAATATAATGAAGTGCCTGCGGTGTCCCTAGGATGAGGTTGCTGAATTCACCACTGTAAGATATTTGTGGGCATTCTTGAACTAGGTGCCGAACAGTCTGTCAGCACCGCACTCACAACATGATGAAGATATTTTCCTCCACTTGCACAGGAGATCTCCACATATACCGTGATTGGTCCGGATTCTATTTAATTTTGACCAGGTCTTTCTAGGCTGTGTGAACCCTAGCCCGTTCTCAATTATACATGGCATTACTAAACTCCCTGGAGGGACAAACGAATTCCAATCAGAAGACCATCTCTCAGTCAGGTTGAATTTGTTGGTTGCAAGATTCTCCACTGTGTCGATAGGTGGATGTCTTGAGCGTAATCGTTTCACATGTAGATCAGCAATGTCTCCATGGATAGGTAGTTGTTTGTTGGTCTGGATCTTTCGACATTCTCTTATCAAAATGTTGCATCGCCGCAAATGAGGTGGTGGGATATGGCTTGGAATAGGAAGCAGAATGACAGCGTGATATAAGTAAACAAAGAATAGAGAATAGAGGAGAGATAGGTTGGTAGGACACTTACTAAGGCACCAAGAAATAGCAAATTTAAATAATGGTCGATGTGTAGGCCTAAGATAGAATATGCTAAACATATTTCTTCGGACGTAGGGTATGGTACGTATATAGACTTAACACGATTAGCTCAGGACAGGGAAACAGGGGAGGCTGCATCAAACTAGCTTAAGGACTGAAGACTCAAACAGAAATACAGTATAGTCATTACTAGGGCCCGGATTTTGATGAAAAGTCATCTCTTTTCTGAGTACAGGGAGACGATGCTTAGTGGTAATTAAGTGTATTCTACTATAATTATGTTAGATATATGGGGTTTTTAAAAGTCATCAAAAGGCATTTATCCTACATTTTGCAGAATAAAGTCATTTTCCAACATTTAGGGGTATTTCAGGTCATTTTTCATGTGTTATACGTTTATAGGTCATTTTGTATTGAATATGGTTAAATACTCATTTTAAAGTTGTGTTTTAGTATCTGTATTTCTAAACATGTCAGCGTTAACATTCTTGGACTAACCCATATACTGTAGTTCTGAAGTACTCATCTGTATTCATTACCCGTTTCTTATCTACGCAGCTGGTTTAATTTTTCTCGACGATGCATTTGTGTGTATGGTTTGCGTCACTGATTTCTTCACGTGCACATGAGTAATGCGTCAGTCTGAGAAAAGAAACGGGGTAATCCCCTCAGCGCCATGTGGTTTGTGTCGAGTTTATCTTTATTAGAAGTGTTGACAGTTCTGACGGCAGCTCTGGCCGGCTCTGGCTTCTGATCGTTTACTCAGTTACCCGCCAACTATAGGACTTTTAAGGTGTGTTTGTGTTGTAAGTGTGTGACGTTTTGTTGGGCAGTGCAATTTAAATGACAAAACAAAATCAGTCAACTGCAAGCCCTTTAAAACAGTATGTGTCAGATTTCGGTGAAAACATATCCCCAACTGATGGAACTATTTTGTTCTGTAAAGTGTGCGAAATCAAAGTCGCTGCAGATGAACGGTTCACCGTACAACAACACGTCGGGCGCGATAAACATTTGCGAGGTCTTGGAAATGTGGAAAAAAGGAAAGTGTCTCAATTACTGTTAAAAGAAACTGCTTCGACATCAAATAACAAGTCATCTTCCTATAATAAAGAATTATGTGAAGTGTTTGTAAGTGCTAATATTCCACTAGGAAAACCAAGCAATCCTAATTAAGTGATTTCCTCGAACGCCACACTGGTCATAATATTCCAGCCGAATCAACATCGCGTAAAAACTACCTTTCAAAATATACGAAGACACGTTAAACCGAATACGTGAATGTGTGAATGGGAAAAAATTTACGTATCAATTGACGAGACTACAGATTCAGAGGGACGTTATGTAGGAAATGTAGTGATAGGGACCCTAGAAACAAACAGTCCCGTGCAAACTTTTCTTTTGACCCCAGAGGTTTTGGAAGCGGTTAATCACACTCAGATATGCAAACTGTTCGATAAATCTATGTGTATAAAATGGCCTGTGGGAATACAACATGAGAATGTGCTCCTCTTCCTAACAGATGCAGCACCTTACATGGTAAAGGCAGCAAAATCTATCAAAGCATTTTACAATAAGATGGTGCATGTTACTTGTCTGGCCCATGCTTTTCATCGAATTTCAGAAGAGGTCCGATCAAAATTTTCAGAAGTAGATAGACTAGTTTCCACAGTAAAGAAAGTCTTTGTCAAAGCACCATCCCGCATTGAATATTTCAATGACAAGGCCCCTGATGTAGCTTTGCCCCCTGCACCAGTTTTAACACGCTGGGGTACCTGGTTAACTGCATGCATATACAATTGTGACAATTTTCATATATTGGGAGAAGTACTGAATGGCTTTGATAGAACAGATGCTAAGGCTATTGGGAGTGCACAGGACCTGTTTTCTGTTCCTCAAATGGAAGGTAAATTGGCTTGCATAAAATCAAATTTTTCATTTTTACCAGAAACCTTAAACTGCCTAGAAGAAAGTATCATGCTGTCGGCCAGGTCAATAGAGTTAGTCAGGAATGCTGAAGGTTGTATAAAACATTTTAAAGGTGAGATTGGGGACTCAGTCATATAGAAAATAAAATTTGTATTGGACAAGAATAAAGGGTATCAGACAGTGTGTCAAATAGCCAGTATTTTGTCGGGAGAAGACTTCAGAATTGACATATTTGAAGAGGATTTAACAGCCAGTGACATAGTGTTTTTCAAATATGCTCCTATTACATCAGTGGAAGTGGAGAGAAGTTTCTCGAAATATAAAACAGTATTAGCTGACAACCGCCGTTCCTTCACCTTTGATAACTTGAGGATGACGATGGTGGTGGATTGCAACGCCAACTAAGGTATGTTTATTTAGCAATATTTTTTTTCACTTTGTAGTAGAAATGAAAACGACGTATTGTTAATCTATTGATTAATAATTTAGACTAATTATACTAAGAATGTTTGTTATTCGAACCATTACTTGTCAAGACAATCATGAAATTGATCATTTTAGGTAATTTTTTAATGATAAATTTTAGGTCATTTTTTTAAATGAGGTCATTTTTCGATAATTTTAAAGTCATCAATATCCGGGCCCTAGTCATTACAATAAAAGCGCTGATCATACAGAGCCACACACACACACGACATCCAAGCATACGGAGCTACAATATCACAATGTCGCAAAGAACCCGTAAGGGATCAACAACGACTACATAAGCTAAACAATGAGCTTCTAACGAAGTGTCGTCCACCTAATGGTAAAACACTTGACACCATCTGGCGGCGCAACATATGCAGTACTAGCAGTAGTACCCGGCTTCGCCCGGGTGGATTTATTTGTTTGTTTTATGAATGGTAATGAATACTACTACAGAACTGAAACATCAAACTTACAAACTAGCAGAAAATAAAATCAAAATAACAGTCGAGGAAGACTTTTTATGGTAGTTATAAGTAGTGTAATGCACTTAACAATCAGGTCATTTCCCCTAATGATAATAATGAATATGGAAAGGGCTAATTACTAATTACTGACGAATGTAATTTGCTAACGAATTGAAAGAAATGATTAGATGAGTAAGTGAAATAAAAGACGCTGCCTATATCTCATTGGCTGTTAGAAAAGTAGAGAGCAATAGTGTCGTCCTTTGCCGCACAGCGCTGTAGGAAAAAAATCGGAGCACTTCGGAAAACTTCAGCAGTCCCAAGCGCATGAGGCAGCAATAGTGTTGTAATTTGCCGCATAGCGCTGTAGGAAAATAATCGGAGCACTTCAGAAAATTTCGGCTGTCCCAAGCTCCTGAGGCAGCAATAGTGTTGTATTTTGCCACATAGTGCTGTAGGAAAATAATCGGAGCATCTCGGAAAACTTCAGCTGTCCCGAGCACTTGAAGCAGCAATAGTGTTGTAATTTGCCACAAAGCGCTGTAGGAAAATAATCTGAGCACTTCGGAAAACTTCGGCTGTCCCAAGCTCCTGAGGGAGCAATAATGTCACTTTTCGCCACATAGTGCTGTTCGATATTTCGTCCATGTACCATACGGCCTAAATCTAGGGAATGGACAGGGCTGTCCAAATTTCAAGAAGACAATGTTACCTGCAGTGTTCCAAAAGGTGTAAGTACGTTAAATTTGGTTCAGTTCGGTGAAACGGTGTAGATTTGAATAAATAAGAGACAGACAAACTAATAAATAAAACCAACGTTCAGCTTTATATAGATAGATAGGTAGTGCACCACAGTGGCACTATACGGCCAGTCCAGGAACTTATTGACTCGACTGCGCATGTTATCTCTGTATACTCAGCTGGCACACATACACACAGCTACTTGAATCAACACATTAATATCCTTGAATATTCAGTTGCAGTTTGTACTCCACACGATTCTACCTTCCGTCCCGCCACTTAATCGCACCCTTTTGAGGGGGAGGAAGCGAGTAAGAGGGGAGTGAAGGGGTGAAAGTCGACAGGTAAGAAGATTGATGCTTACAGCACCCTCATCACAAGGAGCAGTCCCAACCACTTAACTCCTAGTTTAAACAGATATATCAGTAACTTCGTGCCGCTAAATCGTCCTTAACAACCGTGATGGGGCGTCTAGGGATCAGAGGTTTGAATCCAGCCACTGACGGATTCTTTCCACATTCCCTCCAGGTAAATACCAAAATAGTAGTTTATTTTCGAGCCTCAGGGCACCTACCCCATGCCTGTAACATGCATATATCTGTGATTAGCGTGGACAAAAATCCGACTTGGTGGTTACCATAGCAACAAGTATTCCGTCATTCTAGGCCCATGCATTCTAGTTTAGTACAGACATCTACAGGGTCATTATATATGTACGCGGGGGTAAACACGGCAAGCTAAGCCGGCTGTGACTGGGGCAGATTGCGACCACGCGTACCCGGTTCAGCCGGTAGTGGCGCGCTTCGCTGACTCATATCGTAAGTTCACTCGTGTTTTGTCATTCATATATGCAAAGCTTATACGTTAGTGTTGCATGTTTAGTGAGTATTGTGATTACTGTGATTGTTGGTCATGCCTAGACACCAAATCACTTTGCGCGAACGTGGCTATATCCATAATTCGTATATGAAATGCAGAAAATCTAGTTCTGAAACGAGACGAAAATTTCGAATCAAGTTTCCTGGAAGACCTATGCCTAATGCCAGGTTCACTAAACGATTTAAGGAAACAGGCTCCGTAAATAATAAAAGAGTTGACAGACATTCTTTCATCAGAAGATGTCAGGTGTATGTTACAGGAGAGGGCGAACATTTTCAGCATCGCCTATAAGCACTGTCAGTACACATTATTGAACATGTTTCGTAAAAGTGTGAAAGTGCATGTCACCACCGTCTGAACCGTGTACGCGCGCCCGCGATCTGCGACAGTCACAATTGGTTTAGCTTACCGTGTTTCTCGGGCCGCACATAGATAATGACCCTGTGTAGGCCTACGTTGCTATAAAAACTGTTATTGAACGTTAGTACGCATATCGGTCGCGAGATGATACGAACTCGTAGTGTTGAACTAAAAAGTCCCTAAAGTTACTAAAAGTCATTCAAAATTTCCATCGTTTTTCTTCTAGCGTCTCAGAGTGTCGTTTTAAATTTAAGAAAAACAGTGCTACCCTCATGAAGGTTTAGTGCCAACAAACAATCCCTAAGAAGCTACTTTATTCCAATTTCTTTGAAATTTGGTTCCCAAGGCAATAATGCTCTAAATGAGAGCCATTACTAGGAATTACATTAAATGTTGCCTCATTAGACTATAATCTTCTTCTTTTCCTTTGGCGATTGTCCCGCCTAGTGGCAGGGTCCGCTATGTGGGAACGTAGTCTTTATTTCCTTCGGTCTTGGGCCATGTCTGGATGAAAATTGACAGTCTTTAGGTCATTGTGCAGTGTATCGGCCCACCGTTGCCTTGTGGAAATTACGGAAATGAATGCCTCGTGATAATAGTAGTATTAATAATGCTATAGAAATTTTAAAAGACAACATAATAATAGTAACAAGAAGTTCCGTGAAGAACTATACAGCCTACTTTTCATGCCAATGATTATTCTATAGTATATGAACCTATCTTATGTAGCCTAATAGAGCACTAGAGTTGGCAGCCCTGGTGACTGAATATATTCTTAGTTCCACCTCTTAAGGTACAGAATACAAAATTTGGTTGAAGTCCAATGGACGTTACATGTAGTTAGATACTGGATCTATCAGCACGCGTAAAAGCATGTTGCCAACAATACCAAGCGTGTGCTGGTCAGAAATAATCTGAATTATTATGATATCTTGTTGTGACAATTTTGGATGAAATCCATTTGTTAGTATAGAAGTTACATGTATTTTAAAATTGGACATATCAGCAGGCATATAATCATGTTGGCAGCACCGCCTTGTATTAATTACTCCAAATTAATCTAGAATGTCAGGTGCTATACGTGTGCAAAGTATAGAGCTGTTGGCTTGCATACTTTCTGATATATTGATATTAGGGTAAAAAGAATATAGACAGCATTTATTAACAGTTGGCAGCCCTGATTGCTCTTAACAATACTTATAGTCATATCTGTTCTGGTACACATTGCACATACGAAATTTGGTTGAAATCCAACTGATAGTATAGAAGTTACATGTATTTAAAAATTGGTTCTATCAGCAGGCTTATAATCATGTTGGTAGAACTGACGTATATAAGTTATTCCAAATTAATCTAAAATGTCAGAATATACGTGTGCATAGTTTAAAGCTGTTGGCTTGCATACTTTCTGATATATTGGTATTTGGATTTTAAAAAAATAGAGAGCGCAATTATTAACAGTTGGCAGTCCTGGTGGCTCTTAAGAATATTCTCAGTCATATCTGTTTATGTACAGATATTACATACAAAATTTGGTTGAAATCCAGTTGATAGTAGAGAAGTTATATGCATTTAAACATTGGACCTATCAGAAGGCTTAGAATTATTTGGCAACACTGTCATGGTTGGCCTCCTGGAAATTAATCTGAAATAGTATTATCTACATGTGTGCCAATTTTGGAATAGCTACCATGCATACCTTGCAAGATATCCAACATGGAGCTCAAATTTCTAGTGAGTTTTTTCAGCAGTTGGTAGCACTGACATCATTTTCAAATACGGACGTGAGCTATTCCGGTGCACATCTTTACTCACACTAAATTTGGTTTTGATTGCTGCATCCGTTTAGGAGTTGATAGGGGGGGACACACACACAGCCAGACAGACAGAAGGACAGACAGACAGACAGACAGACATTTTCCCGGATCGATCTCATAAGACTACTTTTTCCTCATTTTGGCAAAATGTGAAAAGTAGGCTAAAAATGATATATTCAAATTGTGAGCCTAGGAGAGGTCTACTAAAATTTCAAAAATCACTTCCAACCTAAATACAGTTCCTGAAAAACAGCTTGTTTCTTTACTCGTTTTTTTAGCATATTTTCTTTTATGAAAGAAAATGGACTTATGAGATCACCTTTTGTACGTCTGTATGCGTGTGTGTGTCTGTCTGTCGGAGTGTGTGTGTCCCCAAATAACTTCTAAACGTCTGGACCGATTTCAATGAAACTCGGTAAGGTCATATCACCATTTTGGCCAACTCCAACCGTGCCCTTGAAATTTTATTATGTCTCACCAATCCAACATGGTGGCTGTGCGAAATATTTCACCGACATTCTATATCTCCGAAACTAATACCGATATCACGCTGAAATGTTGTACGGTGATAAGGAAACTACTAAAAGTTCACCTATGAGACTTTCAAAAACCTGTTAACTACAAAACCAACATGGTGGCCAAGCGAAGTTGAAACTTTTAAATAAACTTTTCTTGCGATTTGACCGGCCAATTGCAACCAAACTAGGAACAGAGAATGTTTATAGACATTGTAATGCACTGGCATCTAATTTAGTTCAATTGTTTATATAACCTAAAGATGGCGGCTGAGCGAAATTTTAAAATCTTGATTTTATTTCTTGTATTCTAATCATGCGATTGAAATTTGAATACTACACCTGCACAATAGTTTTCGTGTAATAGTACAAAACTATACGACCTACATATATAAACATCCAACATGGCGACCTTCCGAAATAGTTAGACGGTTCTGAATATCTACGAATCTATTACAGCAATAAAACTGAAATTAGGAATGTTGATAGAGGCAATTAACATAAGTCGCATATATGAAAAGAGGCTTTAGTACTTCACGGAACCACTTGTTTTAATTTAAATCGCAGCCAAATTAACTTATTTACATAATTCTTTCTTTAATGTGTTCTTGGTTCAATACCATCAGGCATTTTTTGAAACATCTTCACAACGAAAGTAGTTACAAGGGCATACGTGAAACTCTCAACTGACTCACACTAGCGCTCGTATTGGTAGAAAAGGTAAACTGCTAATCTAATCACCCGCATATGGTTGAGTTGCATTGGCTCACTTTAGCGCTCGTAGTGGTAGAAAAGCCAAACTGCTAATCTAATTGACCGAATATGGTTGAGTTTTAATGAGTTACTCTAGCGCTCGTAGTGGTAGAAAAGGCAAACTGCTAACCTAATCGACCGAATATGGTTGAGTATCATTGACTCACATTAGCGCTCGTGGCGGTAGAAAAGCCAAACTGCTAATCCAATCAACTGGATATGGTTGAGTTTCATTGACTCACTCTAGCGCTCGTAGTGGTAGAAAAGGCAAACTGCTAATATAATCAACCGAAAATTGTTGAGTTTCATTGACTCACTCTAGCGCTCGTAGAGGTAGAAAATGCAAACTGCTAAACTAATCGACCGGATTTGATTGAGTTTAATTGACTCACACTAGCGCTTGTAGTGGTAGAAAAGGCAAACTGCTAATCTAATCGACCGGATTTGATTGTGTTTCATTGACTCACACTAGCGCTCGTAGTGGTAAAAAAGGTAAACTGCTAATCCAATCGACAGGATATGGTTGAGTTTCATTGACTCACACTAGCACTCTTAGTGGTAGAAAAGGCAAACTGGTGATCTAATCGACTGGATATGGATGAGTTACATTGACTCACACTAGCACTCGTAGTGGTAGAAAAGGCAAACTGCTAATCTAATCGACTGGATATGGTTGAGTTTCATTGACTCACACTAGCACTCGTAGTGGTAGAAAAGGCAAGCTGCTAATCTAATCGACTGGATATGGTTGAGTTTCATTGACTCACACTAGCACTCGTAGTGGTAGAAAAGGCAAGCTGCTAATCTAATCGACTGGATATGATTGAGTTTCATTGACTCACACTAGCACTCGTAGTGGTAGAAAAGGCAAGCTGCTAATCTAATCGACCGGATATGGTTGAGTTTCATTGACTCACACTAGCACTCGTAGTGGTAGAAAAGGCAAACTGCTAATCTAATCGACTGGATATGGATGAGTTACATTGACTCACACTAGCACTCGTAGTGGTAGAAAAGGCAAACTGCTAATCTAATCGACTGGATATGGTTGAGTTTCATTGACTCACACTAGCACTCGTAGTGGTAGAAAAGGCAAGCTGCTAATCTAATCGACTGGATATGATTGAGTTTCATTGACTCACACTAGCACTCGTAGTGGTAGGAAAGGCAAACTGCTAATCTAATCGACAGGATATGGTTGAGTTTCATTGACTCACACTAGCACTCTTAGTGGTAGAAAAGACAAACTGGTAATCTAATCGACTGGATACGGATGAGTTACATTGACTCACACTAGCACTCGTAGTGGTAGAAAAGGCAAACTGCTAATCTAATCGACTGGATATGGTTGAGTTTCATTGACTCACACTAGCACTCGTAGTGGTAGAAAAGGCAAGCTGCTAATCTAATCGACTGGATATGATTAAGTTTCATTGACTCACACTAGCACTCGTACTGGTAGGAAAGGCAAACTGCTAATCTAATCGACAGGATATGGTTGAGTTTCATTGACTCACACTAGCACTCTTAGTGGTAGAAAAGACAAACTGGTAATCTAATCGACTGGATACGGATGAGTTACATTGACTCACACTAGTACTCGTAGTGGTAGAAAAGGCAAACTGCTAATCTAATCGACTGGATATGGTTGAGTTTCATTGACTCACACTAGCACTTGTAGTGGTAGAAAAGGCAAGCTGCTAATCTAATCGACTGGATATGATTGAGTTTCATTGACTCACACTAGCACTCGTAGTGGTAGAAAAGGCAAACTGCTAATCTAATCGACAGGATATGGTTGAGTTTCATTGACTCACACTAGCACTCTTAGTGGTAGAAAAGACAAACTGGTGATCTAATCGACTGGATATGGATGAGTTACATTGACTCACACTAGCACTCGTAGTGGTAGAAAAGGCAAACTGCTAATCTAATCGACTGGATATGGTTGAGTTTCATTGACTCACACTAGCACTCGTAGTGGTAGAAAAGGCAAGCTGCTAATCTAATCGACTGGATATGATTGAGTTTCATTGACTCACACTAGCACTCGTAGTGGTAGAAAAGGCAAACTGCTAATCTAATCGACAGGATATTGTTGAGTTTCATTGACTCACACTAGCACTCTTAGTGGTAGAAAAGACAAACTGGTAATCTAATCGACTGGATATGGATGAGTTACATTGACTCACACTAGCACTCGTAGGGGTAGAAAAGGCAAACTGCTAATCTAATCGACTGGATATGGTTGAGTTTCATTGACTCACACTAGCACTTGTAGTGGTAGAAAAGGCAAGCTGCTAATCTAATCGACTGGATATGGTTGAGTTTCATTGACTCACACTAGCACTTGTAGTGGTAGAAAAGGCAAGCTGCTAATCTAATCGACTGGATATGATTGAGTTTCATTGACTCACACTAGCACTCGTAGTGGTAGAAAAGGCAAACTGCTAATCTAATCGACAGGATATGGTTGAGTTTCATTGACTCACACTAGCACTCTTAGTGGTAGAAAAGACAAACTGGTGATCTAATCGACTGGATATGGATGAGTTACATTGACTCACACTAGCACTCGTAGTGCTAGAAAAGGCAAACTGCTAATCTAATCGACTGGATATGGTTGAGTTTCATTGACTCACACTAGCACTCGTAGTGGTAGAAAAGGCAAGCTGCTAATCTAATCGACTGGATATGATTGAGTTTCATTGACTCACACTAGCACTCGTAGTGTTAGAAAAGGCAAACTGCTAATCTAATCGACAGGATATGGTTGAGTTTCATTGACTCACACTAGCACCCTTAGTGGTAGAAAAGACAAACTGGTAATCTAATCGACTGGATATGGATGAGTTACATTGACTCACACTAGCACTCGTAGTGGTAGAAAAGGCAAACTGCTAATCTAATCGACTGGATATGGTTGAGTTTCCTTGGGCCGATAACCTAGATGTTAGGCCCCTTAAAACAACAATTATCATCATCATCATCATGGTTGAGTTTCATTGACTCACACTAGCACTTGTAGTGGTAGAAAAGGCAAACTGCTAATCTAATCGACTGGATATGGTTGAGTTTCATTGACTCACACTAGCACTCTTAGTGGTAGAAAAGACAAACTGGTAATCTAATCGACTGGATATGGATGAGTTACATTGACTCACACTAGCACTCGTAGTGGTAGAAAAGGCAAACTGCTAATCTAATCGACTGGATATGGTTGAGTTTCATTGACTCACACTAGCACTTGTAGTGGTAGAAAAGGCAAACTGCTAATCTAATCGACTGGATATGGTTGAGTTTCATTGACTCACACTAGCACTCTTAGTGGTAGAAAAGGCAAACTGCTAATCTAATCGACAGGATATGATTGAGTTTCATTGACTCACACTAGCACTCTTAGTGGTAGAAAAGGCAAACTGCTAATCTAATCGACAGGATATGATTGAGTTTCATTGACT
Organism: Meconema thalassinum; assembly: GCA_946902985.2. Lineage (NCBI taxonomy): Eukaryota > Metazoa > Arthropoda > Insecta > Orthoptera > Tettigoniidae > Meconema > Meconema thalassinum. Next base: position 74,541,861 of record OX336397.1, read on the forward strand.
CACACTAGCACTTGTAGTGGTAGAAAAGGCAAACTGCTAATCTAATCGACTGGATATGGTTGAGTTTCATTGACTCACACTAGCACTCTTAGTGGTAGAAAAGGCAAACTGCTAATCTAATCGACAGGATATGGTTGAGTTTCTGGTGAACAATCACCAGTCTACCGCGTGTCATCATACCGTAAGAAACCTTTAGTGTGTTCTTTACGTTTGGAAAAGTGAAGAAAACAAGGAAAATTAATTATAAATGCACCAACAATGAGATTCAGTGATGAACCATGTTCTAGATTATGACATTGAAGGATGTTTTCATTATAATATTCGGTTGTTGTCTGACGGGCTAGAACTGTGGATTTTTCATGTAGTGGTGAAATTGTAATTTGATTTTTGGAAATATGACGTATGCCGTCATACTGTCACACTTGTTCATCGGTGGTGCAGCCGGTAGCATGCTGAACTACTGTACACAAGATCGTGGGTTCAAACCCAGTCGAAGTCGTCGGATTTTTTAAGAGTGTTAAAATCCTTCAGTATGCCTTCCTTCGGAGGGGAAGTAAAGCCGGTGGGCCCATGTCACAGATATATGGCATGGAAAAGAACCTATCACTACATTTGGTAGTGTGTAGCCAAATTTGTGGGATAAAAACGGACTCGTTCGAGAACTCTCACATAAGGGGTTGTGTGCGCCCCATGTGTACAGACTACCCACCCGGCGCTAGTGCTATACGGGCTGAACGCGACACAGTTCTGCCAGGGGCTATCGTCTTGTTTATTTGTTTAACAGCACTTTATAAACAAATAAATATATTTCCGTTGACTTTTCAAGAAATGCAAGATTTTTCCTCTAATTGAGACGATTTGGAAGATTTTGGATAATAAGCTTGAGTTTTGTGACACATACACTTATTATATACTAGCTGAAGTACCCGTGCTTCGCTACGCGTCATAAATAAATTAAAATGTGAAGATGACAGTTAAAACAGGGGATAGGCGAGGTGCTGCGCAGAGGGAGATTAAGGATGGAACATTTTGTCCAACGACACCGCTCGGCGTTGACCGTGTTTTATAGCACAAATTTAGGTTTTACTCGCTAACCGTTGGAGATTCCTTTCGGATAGAAAATGTAATTTTAAACCTCGTATATGCCATCAAACGTTTGCTATTTCTTAGCGTTCTCTTTTTATTTGAAATGGAAATATGAAAGTTTGAAACCAAAGGGTGATTGACATCACTAAAATGGTCGCCATCTTTAAATAGTGCAAAGTATTGAAATAAAAAGTAACCTATATGTTAACCAGGTAAATCAGCTACTTCCATGTAAAATTCATGCAACTCGGACCAGTGGTACTTGCGTGATTGAATAATACACCGACACACACCATCTCATTTTTAGCCTCGCTTCGCTCGCGTCATAGTCGTGTCATATTGTTATTCAATGAAATGCAGGTTTAACCCGGTTAACAACCCTTTAGAACCTGAATATATAAAAATCCCTCCTTAGTAGACGTTTTCGACACACAACAGACATATCCCCAAAATATCATTCTTCTAACTTTAATAGTTTTGGTTGGTCGATGAGAGTGAACATCCAAAAATTCTCCCTTAGTGGACGTTTTTCTTCCAGAATTTCACCCCTCCACATAGGCCCCTTAAATTGGATTTATAAAAAAACGGTCGAACACCTATTATAATTTTTTTAATTTTTTACTTTATTTTGAAGCTGATTGATTTCCTCCGAGTTTCATACTCCTCGCCTGTATCGTTTAAAAGATACACGCTCCATTAGGAATCTTTCAACCCTCACTTTTCATCCCTTTCACCTCATAATATACACTGCATCGAAAAACCATAAGATATGTGTCAGCTTATTTTTAATTATTAGTATATATGCCAAGTATCACATCCCCAAATGAAACCACTCGTGAGATATTGTTATTCAATGAAATGCAGGTTTACCCCCCTTAACACCTCTTTAGAACCTGAATATCCAAAACTCTTTCCTCAGTGGACGTTTTCGACATACAACGAACATATACCCAAAATTTCATGTTTCTAACTTCAATAATTTTGGCTGGGCGATGTTGAGTGAGTGAGTCAGTCAGGACATTTTCTTTCATTTATTTTTGATAATTTCACCCCCTCTCCAAGAACCCCTTAAATTGGATTTATGAAACAAACGGTCGAACACCTATTTACTTATTTAAAGCTGTTTCCCCCTGGGTTTGATGAGTGAGTGAGTCAATCATTTAGGACACTTTCTTTCCTGTTCCCCCCCCCTCCCTCCCAGAGTTTCACCCCTCACCAAGAGATCCAATTGGATTTATGAAAAAACGGTCAATCACCTATTTACTTCTATTTTAAGCTGTTCTTCTTCGCCGAATTTCAAACTTTTCGCCTATGTCGTTTCAGATATACACGCTCCGTTAAGAATCCCTCAACCCCCGATTTTCACCCCTTTCACCTCATTATATACACCACATCGATAAATCCTTAGACATATGACTGATTACTTTTAATAATTAGTTTATATACCGAATATCACATTCCCAAAGAAACAACTCATGAGATATCGTTATTCAATGAAATGCACGTTTACCCCCTTAACACCTCTTTAAAACTCGAATTAACAAAAATCATTCTTTAGTTGACGTTTTCGACATACAGCGAACATATTCCTAAAATTTCATGTTTCCAACTTTAATAGTTTTCGCTGGGCGTGATGAGTGAGTGAGTCAGACAGGATATTTTCTTTCAATTATTTTTACCAGAATTTCACCCCTCCCCATGAGCCCTGTTTGCTTTTGCGAATGTTTTTTGTAGGCTATGTTTCCCGTACGGTTTGAAACACACGTTCAATTTTTCTGCCCCATTTCGTTATAATTGCAGTATGAACGCGGTGTTCTGATTATTTATTTATTTAACTTATGTTTCATTTGAATTGTTGTTCTTTATTATTCTTGTCAACTCACCTTTTTTCTGAAGTGTCTTTCTAGACGCACCATACTGTCACACTTTCTCATGAAGTACTGTTCTCACCTCAGCGGCAACCCTCGCAATGTGCATGGGGCTGTGCGTTGATTGGCTGTTTGACACCCCTCCTCCCTTCTGGAACGTTCGGCGACTTGTTGTCATTACCACTATATATTTTCTGCATCGCCGAACTGCGGTGTCAGTCTTCACCTGCCCACGGCTGTCTGACCACTTCAGTGCAGCCTGCTCGGCGCACTGTTTACCAACACTGTTTGACCTGAAGCAATCTACGTGGCATGCCTCACTGCTTAAGACTTTGTCGGGCTGAGCAGTCCGGGGTCAGCAACCTTCATCTAGGCGACAGCTTCGCCACTTAAACTCTCTACAACTCGGCACGATGGAATCGTAACAGCTCGCACCTGCTAAACCAGGTCATTCCCAAGAGGCCTGGCACAGCTGGTTAAGTTTCGCTGGAGGAATTATCATCTATCTCCTTAGGAAGCCACATCACGGCTTCTTGGAGAATAACTTCACTGGACTTCACGACCCGCTCTACGCGGGCCAGCCAATTCATGGTCTACTCTCTGACCTTGGATTCTCGATGAACTAACTTGCCCTGCCCTGACAATCATCATCGCTTCCTGCTATTGTCAGCGGGGTCTCCGCAGGATTACTTATGGAAGATACTCCCTGTATCAAGTATCGAACTGGTGGTAACCAATCACTTATTTTACATAATACAAGGCCAAGCCTTTAATATTTCTAACTTTGTTGTCATGAATTTTTCTCTACGATTTTTTATCGAGTTGCCTGTTATTAGTCTTTCTTCATTCATTTTTTTCTAGTCAATGCTACTTGCAAGTTGTTTTTGAGTTTCCTGGAGAAACAGGCATTTTTGAATTGCCTCTTTTAAATAATTCTTTTAATGCAAATAATTGTTACTATTTATCTAAATGTTTATAATAATCAAATAAATGTATCAACAGTCAAGTAACTTTTGGTCTCTTCCATAAAGTCCTATTACAGTCCCCTGTGTGCCCTAAACCTAATCCAATGCTATTTCCCAGTTGGGGTGATATCATAACAACAACAAATCCATGGTACCTCAACTCCGGGATCGAATCCAGAACTTTAATTCTGAGACCACATATTCTATTTCAAAAAAAACTTGTGCAATCTAACATTTGTCTTATACATGTCAGTATACAGTGGCTAGCGCAGGAGATCCGCGGGAAGGCGGAAACAATCCCAGCATGTTGTACAACTGTTCTCTTTCCGGAAAGCGGGTCTCAGTCTGGTGCTGCAAGCGGCTTTGGTGATTGAGTTATTCCAACTTTCCAGCCATGCCAGTAATAATAGATGAAAAACTGTTAAACTCTCGGGCGGCCTACAAGGGCCAACTCACCCGTTTTCAAAAATATTTAGCTACTCTACCTAAAGAGGAGCAAAACCTTGATATAATATCTCAGCGTTTAAAAGCTTTTGAACAGCCGTACGAGAAATATGATCTCGTGCAACTTGAAATTGAATCCACAAGTCCGGAACATCAGTCGGATAGGGAAGAAGTAGAGAGTAATTACTTTGACACTCACGCTCAGGCTGTGGCATTAGTTAGAACTTTGACCCTGGCGTTGAAGGTAGAAGAAACTCAAGGAAGAATTAGCGACAATGGGAATAGTGTCAAACCATTGCTACCTAAAATCGAAATTCCGCATTTTTCAGGAAAGGAGGAGATGTGGCAATCATTATTTGAATTGTTCAGTTCATTATTACAAGATAATGCCACACTTCCAGAAATTCGGAAATTCCATTACCGGTACATAAAATCCAATCTGCAGGGCCCACCCCTTCAACTTATAAGAGAACTCCCCTTTTCAGGAGAAAACTATAACATTGCTACAGAGCTTCTTAAAGGCCGTTATGGCAACGAAAGATTATGTATACAAAGGCATATTCAAGCCTTATTCAACCTGCCCGCCTTGCGTGCTGACAATTTGACAACACTGCGAGCCTTAAGTGACACGGTCCACCTACACATCAGAGCATTGGCACGGTTGAATCAACCAGTCGAGCATTGGGATCTATTCTTAGTTCACTTGGTTACTTCTAAATTTGATCCAGCAACCTTAAAGGCATGGGAGAGGGAAATAACAAATGACACTTCATATACCTATGATTCACTGCTTACGTTTATAAATAATAGATGTCAGGTTTTGTCAGCCGTAGCCTGTCATACGTCAGGAAGTGCAGATAACAAATCTAATGTTGTCAAGACAGTCGGTACTAAAATAAACAAATCTGCTGTCTTTACTGTTCAACATAATTCAACAGATTGTATTCTCTGTAAAGCGCCTCACAGGTTATATTCCTGCGTTGCTCTTAAAGCTCTTTCTACCGACGAAAGACGCATATTAATAGCTCAAAAAGATATTGCTACAACTGCCTGTCAGCTAGGCATATGGTGCCTGATTGCTTATCTAAAAATACTTGTTCCCATTGCAAGGCTCAACATCACACCTTGCTTCATTGGTTTGAAAAGCTACGTCAGGCTCCTTGCCCTGGAAGTTCCAAAGATACATCCCCAGGAGCCAATGCGCAATCTTATACTCAGAGCTCTAGCTCTATTCGTAGTTCCCAGGTGCTACTATCAACCGTGTTATTAAAGGTTCAAGATTCCTCTGGTAGATGGCTTGAAGCACGTGCCTTATTGGATAATGCTGCCACCCATGACTTCATAAGTGAGCGTCTCATTAAGAAACTTGGCATTCCTAAGCAACCTACATTAATTCAGATTACCGGTATTAACAATAGCAATGTTAAATCTTTGCATTTTGTTCGTATTCATATCTAAGATGCAGTTAATTGTAACATAACATTTCAGTTGAATTGCCTTGCCGTTGATACTATTGGCAGTAATACCCCTAGTACTTCTTTTGAAATTAGAATTTGGCAATTTCCTCATAACATTCAGTTGGCAGATCCAACATTTAATACGAGCGCTCCAGTAGACATACTTCTCAGTGGCCAAGTATTTTGGCAATATTTCCTTAGCTCTAAGGTCAAAATATCACCAGGAGTGTTTGTTCATCATACCAAGCTAGGTTGGTTAGTAACGGGTCAAGTCCCTCGTAAGTCATTTCAAAATTTCTCACAATGTCATTTCGTCAATGCAAGTCTCGATTACAACTTAGAAAGATTTTCGAAAATCGAAACTATAGATTCAGTTTCACCTTCCTCAGTTGAAAATGAAATGTGTGAAAAACTGTTTCGCGAAACAACCAAACGCAATTCAGAGGGTAGATTTGTCGTAACAATGCCCCGTGTGGATAATCCACATCTTTTATTTGAAACACACCCTAGGGCTCTTAGAGCACTCTATGCAGTGGGAAGCAAATTTAAACGTGACCCTGTTGTTAAAACTCAATACTCCACATTTATGGAGATGAGGCGCTCGATCACATGGAGGTTGTTACCAAGAAAGATGATGCTTCCTATACCCCATCTGAAGTCATTTACCTCAATCACCATCCTGTTTGGAAGAATGAAATTTTAACGGAAAACATAAGAGTGGTCTTTAATAGCTCTGCATTGGATGCCAACGGAACTTCTCTGAATGACACTTTATTATCAGGCCCTCCAATTCAATCTGACATTTCTTCTGTTTTGATGAATTTTCGCTTGTTTCCTATCGCAGTGATATCCGATATCAAACAGATGTATAGACAGATTTTGGTCGACCTTCAGAGAATTCTTTGGCGCGACGAGCCTACTAAACCTGTCAAGTTTTTTCGACTAAAAACATTAACATATGGACTAAAGCCTTCTGCTTTTTTAGCCTTACGTTCGTTGAAATTACTTGGCCCGTTGTATTCTCCTAAGGCTTCTGAAGTGTTAAAATCATCATTTTACGTTGACGATTTTCTTCATTCGAGTCAGTATCTGAAGCACTTCAAGTCTCTAAAGATTTAACACCTTTGCTTTTGGGAGGCGGATTTTCCCTGTGCAAATGGAACTCTAATTCGGAGGAATTCCTTTCTAAATTTCCGTTAACTTCAGTCTATAACGACTCAGTAGAACTTCTTCAGGAAAGTAATTCTATAAAAACTCTAGGCATCTATTAGGGTCCTCAAAAGGATTTTTTCTTTTTCAAAATTAATCTCAGTGACATCCAACCGCAAACTAAGCGGCAAATTTTGTCTGAAATTGCAAAGATATTTGATCCTCTCCAATTTTTGGCGCCAATCTTCGTCACGGCAAAGCTTTTCATGCAAGACCTTTGGTCCTTGAAAACTGCTTGGGATGAACCAGTTCCTTCAGAGTAGCAAAAAAATTGGATTTCTTATAGAAATAGTTTGGAAGATCTTTCTAATGTATTTATCCCGCGAGTGATTATTCCCTTTCCCTCCTGTCGAGGATATGAACTTCATATCTTTGCCGATAGTTCATTGAAAGCTTATGGATGTTGTGCGTATATTGTTTGCCGTAATTTGGTCCAATCATATTTCTTTTCCAATTTAATTTGCGCTAAGTCAAAGATGACCCCTCTTAAATCTTTATCCTTGCCACGACTGGAACTTTGTGCTTCTCTTCTGACGGTTGAATTATCGGTCAAAATCCGTCAATCTTTAAAAATCCGATTTATTAAAACTTACTTTTTGAGTGACTCAGCCATCACATTGGCATGGATTGCCAAACCTCCCTCACATTGGCAGGTGTTTGTAGCTAATAGAGTGTCGAAAATTCAACAATTGTCTAATCTTGAGCAATGGCATCATGTATCTGGCAAGGAGAACCATGCAGATGTCATTTCTCGGGGATGTTCTCCTCTTATATTGGCTAACCTGACATTATACTGGCACGGTCCCCGTTGGCTTCTGCAAGAACCTTCCGCTTGGCCAAATTTTCCTCCTCCGGAGTAATCAGACTTGCCGGATGCTGGTAAGATTACTGGATCTTCTCTTCTCGTTTCCGACTCTCCCCTTCTCTTGCAGCGATATTCCTCTTTCCATAATTTGGTGAGGGTTATGGCTTATCTCCTTCGATGGAAATATTTTGTGGTAGAACAACCCCTTTTTCCTAAGCCATATTTAACCCTTTCTGAATTAGGTTTAGCCACTACAAAAATCTTATGGCTTACTCAACAAGAAATATTCTCTGAAGAATGTCAGGTGTTGTCCCAAGGTCAATCCCTTAAGAAATCGAGTAGGCTTTCCTCACTCGCCCCTTTTTTGGATACTGATGGTTTACTAAGGGTAGGAGGACGTTTATCTTTGGCTAATCTTTCTGAGGATAAAAAACATCCAATTATTCTTCCCTCAAAACATCATGTCACTTCCTTAATCATTCGTCAGTATCATTACCAGCATCTTCATGCTGGAACTCGTACATTACTTTCTGTCATTCGTGAAATGTATTGGCCCATAAACGGAGTGCATGAAGTTACCTCTGTTATCCGGAAGTGCATTCCATGTTTTAAATCCAACCCTAAAATTACCGCTCAGCTCATGGGTGATCTTCCCAACTTTAGATCTGCGCCTGCTAGACCCTTTACCTTTACGGGGGTGGATTATTCCGGGCCTTTTGTTTAGAGAAGAAATTCTCCTGAGGCTAAAAATTGTATTTCTGGAAAACTCTATATTTCCCTGTTTGTATATATGGTCACCGGAGCAGTTCACTTAGAACTAGTTACTACTGCTTACTTTTTGGCAGCTTTTGCCAGATTTTCTGCTCGCCGAGGTCTTCCTTCAGAAGTATTCTCAGATGATGCTCAAAATTTTATCGGAGCTTCTGAACAAATTAAGAGAGCACTTACTCACAATTCAGCGCTGGAAAGGATCACTGATTATGCTCACCAGAGAAATTTCAAGTGGCGCTTTATCCCCCCTTATACACCTCATCAAGGTGGGCGTTGGGAGTCTTGTGTGAAACTCACCAAGAAGCACCTTAGACGTGTTTGTGGCCACATCCCCATTTCTCATGAAGAATTTAATTCCTTTATTTTTATTGAGGGCATAATTCATTCTCGTCCTTTATTACCCTTATCTAATGATCCTTCAGCCATTAACGCCAGGCCATTTTATTATCGGTGGTCCGTTGACTGCCTCTCCCCCTTTGTTATATTCTAATTCTGAATCTTCTTTAGCCATTTCTGGGCGCAATATTGAAAGTTTGCGCAATAATTTTTGGCGTCGCTGGAGGTTCGAATACCTCGGTTTGCTTCAGCAGCGTGGTAAATGGCGTGTTTCCTGCTCTAACCTTCAAGTAGGGGACTTGGTCCTTTTGAAAGACCCTAGTTCCCCACTTGTCTGGAATTTGGGTAGGGTTGTTGAGTGCCTTCCTGGCAGAGATGGTAGTTTTCACGTGGTAAAACTGCAGACTTCTACTGGTCATTTTCTCAGGCCAATCACTATGATTGCTCCGTTGCCACGCGAGGCCTAATTTCTTCGCTTTCTTACTGCAATTTTTTCTCGCCCCACCCAGCATGTTCGCTTTTGCGAATGATTTTGTAGGCTATGTTTCCCGTTCGGGTTTGCAACACACGTTCAAATTTTCTGCCCCATTTCGTTATAATTGCAGTATGAACGCGGTGTTCTGATTATTTATTTATTTAACTTATGTTTCATTTGAATTGTTGTTCTTTATTATTCTTGTCAACTCACCTTTTTTCTGAAGTGTCTTTCTAGATGCACCATACTGTCACACTTTCTCATGAAGTACTGTTCTCACCTCAGCGGCAACCCTCGCAATGTGCATGGGGCTGTGCGTTGATTGGCTGTTTGACACCCCTCCTCCCTTCTGGAACGTTCGGCGCGCTGTCGTCATTACCACTCTATATTCTCCGCATCGCCGTACTGTGGTGTCTGTCTTCACCTGCCCACGGCTGTCTGAACACTTCAGTGCAGCCTGCTCGGCGCACTGTTTACCAACACTGTTTGCCCTGAAGCTATCTACGTGGCATGCCTCACCGCTTAGACTTTGTCGGGCTGAGCAGTCCGGGGTCAACAACCTTCATCTAGGCGACAGCTTCGCCACTTAACTCTCTACAACTCGGCACGATGGAATCGTAACTGCTCGCACCTGCTAAACCAGGTCATTCCCAAGAGGCCTGGCACAGCTGGTTAAGTTTCGCTGGAGAAATTATCATCTATCTCCTTAGGAAGCCACATCACGGCTTCTTGGAGAATAACTTCACTGGACTTCACGACCCGCTCTACGCGGGCCAGCCAATTCATGGTCTACTCTCTGACCTTGGATTCTCGATGAACTAACTTGCCCTGCCCGGACAATCATCATCGCTTCCTGCTATTGTCAGCGGGGTCTTCGCAGGATTACTTATGGAAGATACTCCCTGTATCAAGTATCGAACTGGTGGTAACCAATCACTTATTTTACATAATACAAGGCCAAGCCTTTAATATTTCTAACTTAGTTGTCACGAATTTTTCTCTATGATTTTTTTTATCGAGTTGCCTGTTATTAGTCTTTCTTCATTCATTTTTTTCTAGTCAATGCTACTTGCAAGTTGGTTTTGAGTTTCCTGGAGAAACAGGCATTTTTGAATTGCCTCTTTTAAATAATCCTTTTAATGCAAATAATTGTTACTATTTATCTAAATGTTTATAATAATCAAATAAATGTATCAACAGTCAAGTAACTTTTGGTCTCTTCCATAAAGTCCTATTACAGTCCCCTGTGTGCCCTAAAACTAATCCAATGCTATTTCCCAGTGGGGGTGATATCTTAACTAAAAACCCTTTCCAGGCCCCTTAAATTGGATTGATGAAAATACGCTTGAACACCTATTAACTTATTTTTAAGCTGTCTTTTTCCCCTGAGTTTGATGAGTGAGTGAGTTAGTCAGTCAGTTAGGACACTTTCTCTCCTTTTTCCCCCAGAATTTTACCCCACTCCATTGGCCCCTTAAATTAATTTCTGAAAAAACGGTCGAACACCGATTTACTTACTTTTTAAGCTGATTTTTTTCGCTGAGTTTAAAATTTCTCGCCTAGGCCTATACGCACCGTTAGGTATCCTTCAACCACCACTTTTGACCCCTTTCACCTCATAATAATACACCATATCGAAAAACCCTTAGACACATGTCTGCTTATTTTTACTGATTAGTTTATATGCCGAGTATCACATCCACAAACGAAACCACTCGTGAGATATTGTTATTCAATGAAATGCAGGTTTAACCCCCTTAAGACCACTTTAGAACCTGAATATCCGAAAATCCTCCCTTAGTAGACGATTCTGACATACAATGAACATACCCCCAAACTGGCATGTTTCTAACTTCAATAATTTTGGCTGGGCGATGATGAGTGAGTGAGTGAGTGAGTGAGTCAGGACATTTTCTTTCAATTTTCTTTTTTCAGAATTTCACCCCTCCCCATGAACCCCTTAAATTTGATTTAGGAAAAAAACTGTCGAACAGCAATTTTAAAGCAGTTTTCCCCTGAGTTTGATGAGTCAGTCAGTCAGTCAATCAGTTAGGACACTTTCTTTCCTGTTCCCCCCCCCCAGAATTTCACCCCTCCCCGTTGGCCCCTTAAATTGGATTTATGAAAAAACGGTCAAACACATATTTACTTATTTTTTATGCTGATTTTTTTCCGCTGAGTTTCAAACTCCTCGCCTATGTCGTTTAAGAGATACACGCTCCGTTAGGAATCTTTCAACCCCCACTTTTCACCCCTTTTACCTCATAATATACACCACATCGAAAAACCCTCAGACACAAGTCTTCTTATTTTTAATGATGAGTTTATATGCCGACTATCACAACCCCCCAATGAAACCAATCGGGAGATATTGCTATTCAATGAAATGCAGGTCTACCCCCTTAAAACCCCTTTAAAACATGAATATCCAAAAATCCTTTCTTAGTGGGCGTTTGCGGCCCGTGAGGAAGCTGCATACCAAATTTCATTCCAATCCGTTCGGTGGTTTCTGAGATTTCGTGATGAATGAATGAATGAGTGAGTGAGTGGTATTTGACAAATATATAGTAGTAGATAGTGTCAAATCTTTGTTATGCTATACTCGGTTAACAGTGCTGTGTGAGCAGTTGAGTAACTAACGGGATTTCAAGTAAAGATCCTCATTTTCTATACCGGTAGTGCAGAGCGCAACTGGCATCCAGTCGGCCGTGTCTCGACTTGAGCTATGTTGCCATGGAAATTATCTGCCTTGCCATTCCTTTATGAGTATATTTTATGATTTGATTAGCCTGTTCGTGAGTGCAAAAGGGCCGAAATTAGAAGAATGAGAAAGACTATCGAAAATTCATGTAGCCAGCGGTTCTTTCTTGGTCCTAAACTATGTGTATGCAATATTTGGTTGAGATTGGTGGAACGGTGTGGATTTGTATACGGAACAGACAAACCCACATACATACAGACTTTCACTTTTATATATAAGATATTACTAGCTGAAGTACCCGTTCTTCGAACGGCTTTTAGTACTTGTTGCCCTAAATCATTAATATAATCACACATTCCTAATGTAGCTATGTTATTTCCATGTTACCAACTATATGTGTATACTACATGCAATTTTACTCACCAAATTATTAATCAGAGGTAGGAAAGTGAAAATCCTTGGCCTGATTTCAGTCGACCGACCGGGTCAAGGAATGGAACGAATGAAATACCCATCTAACAGCAAGGATATGAACTGTGCCGGCTGCCGAAGCCTGTCGCACTCCCCTGAGGCAATGATTAAATGAATGACGGATGAAATGAAATTATAGTGGAGATTGTTGCTGGAATTAAATTGTGACAGGGAAAACCGGAGTACCCGGAGAAAAGCCTGTCTGTCTCCGCTTTGTAGGTGAGAAAGTGCGTTTATATTTTGGAAATAAATATCAGCTTCTATGTAGTAAAAGTTAAATAACCTGTCTTAAATATTGAACACCTATCGTTTAACGTCTTCATACTATATTTAAACATATAAACATTATGCTAAAAATACATCAAACTTGATAGCAATTGTCATATCCGCAATAAGTAATATTGCGGAAAGTACGTACCGTCATGATAAAGAGTAACAGTAACGGAACAAACGTCAATCATCCCAAGTAATAATAACAAAAACAAATTGATCACAGAAACATTTTCTAAGTTTATGCCGTGTCTTGAGCGAAATTACGCCTAGTAACTCGGAGATGGTTCATCAGTGGGCTCTTGTGGTTTATTTGCGGACTACCAAAGTTGTAGCAAACTGTGCGATACCTCAATTCTTATTTAGAACACCTCAGCTACTTTAATGCGAGTGCTCAAGGCTAAAACAGTCTTTCACCTCCCTATAAAGGCTTCCAAAATGATTGTACATTGAATTTCAGGGCCAAGCAATTAAAACTCAGCAACGTTTCTAGGTTTACGCCGTGTTTTGTGCGTTTTTTATGGCCATGAAAGTCAAATTACCTACTTTATTGAAATAAATTTGCCCAGTTCTGCAGTAAGATTAATATGAACACTAAATAAACTAATGTGACAGTCGTTAGTCTCCGACACATTCGTCTGTGAATTTGGGTTTCTGATCAAGGTAAGAAACGACAAAAAAGCAGATAAATATTGGCCAACAGAAATATTCATTTAACGAAAAACAAATCGATAAAAAGGATGGTAGCATACCGTCCAAAGTAGAAAGCACTATAACATTGTGAAACAGCGTAAAGATCCAAATACTCACATACAATAACCGGCACAAAGAGTATAAAATTTGACTCAAAATCACGTCTAGTTTCGGACCCCACAAACTACCTCTATAAATAAAACAGTTCATGTAGAGACTAACATAGACTAACATCGCTCGGCGTTGACCGTGTTTTAAAATACATATTTAGGTTTTACTCGCTAACCGTTGGAGATACACGAAAAGTGATCAGGACCTTTCGGATAAAAAATTACATTTTAAAGCTCGTAGTGCCATCAAAAGTTTGCTATTTCTTAGCGTTCTCTTTTTATTTGAAATGGAAATATGAAAATAGTCGCCATTTTTAAATAGTGCAAAATATCGAAATCAAAAGAAGCCTATATAAGCCTGGTAAATGAGCTACATCCATGCAAAATTTCATTTAAATCGGACCAGTGGTTCTTGCGTTATTGAGTAACAGACACACAGGACGACAAACACCATCTCATTTTTATATATTAGTATGATATACAGTAATAATATATTTCATTAGAAACGCACTATCAAGTTCCAACGTTTACAGCTAGGTGTCAGTGGCATCTGGTAACCAAAGTTGGAACTACTTGAAATTAAACTTGCTCATTCATCTTCATTTATTTCATCTCATTCACATGTGACGATACTTGTAGCTCACCCCATGGGTGTCCACATAGAAGCAGATAAAATTCTGGCGAGCCGAACATGTCCTCAAACATTCCCGGCACTAAAAGCCATACGCTAAATAAATAATAACTAGCGGACCCGTGCGAGAAATCACTCATGTTCATAAACCACACTTTCCCCAGTAGGTTTATAACGAGAGACTTAAGGAGAAAGGTTGTAATGTTTTTCTTTCAACCAAATGATTATAGAACACTATCTACATTTCAGTTCTACGTTCCCTAACTTAAAAAGGCAATCACTGGAAATTGGATCATCATAACACCCACCGGTTATTCGATATTTATGAAATTACTAGCTGTACCCGGCATGCGTTGCAATGCCAATCAAAGAAAGTGTTGGCATTGTAACATTGTATGTTGAAGTGCTTTTGGATTCCCAATATTGTTTTTCTTTTTCCGTTAACCACCTCTAAACTATTGTAAAATTGATTTACTATCTCGAAATATCATGGGAGCGTGCTCAACAACTCACCAAATTTTCATCGCAATAAAATGAATGGTATATGAACACATATGAGACTTTGTTAAAAATATTCGAGTGCCGTCACCCATTTGTTGAATATACTCGTACGCTACCTATTGTAAAATGGATTTACTATGTCAAAACCTTCTCTGGCATGTACACAACAACTCATGAAAGTTTCATCGCAATCGGATGAATGGCATGTGAACAAAACGGGTTTTTGCGTAAACGATTCGCGCGACGACACTCATTTGTTGAATCTACTTGTGCGCCACCCATTGAAAAACGGATTTACTAATTCATACACCTTACCAGGACTGTGGTCAACTCCCCAAAGTTTTATGATAATCGGATGAATGTTATATGAACGCATACGGGACTTGGTTGAAAAGATTCACACGCTGTCGCCCATTAATTGCGCTACCAATAGTAAAATGGATTTACTAAATCAGAAATATTTGCGGGAGTGGAAACATTTCTCCAAATTTCATTGCATTCGCATGAATGGTATATGAACGCATACGGATTTTTTTAAACGATACGCACGCCGTTACACATTTGTTGAATCTACTTGTGCGATACCTATTGTAAAGTGGATGTACTGAGCCAGAAACCTTCCATGAAGTGAACACAACATCTCACCCAAGTTTCATCGCTTTCGGACAAATGGAATATGAACGCATACGGGACTTGGTTGAAACGCTTCGCGCGCCTTCGCTCATATATTGAATCTACTTGAGCGCTACCTATTGTAAAATGGATTAACTAAGCCTGAAACTTTCCCTGGAGTGTACACAACAACTCACCCAAGTTTAGTCGCTATCAGACGAATGATATATGAATGTATACGGGACTATGTTGAAACACTTCGGCCGTCGTCGCTCGTTTGTGTAATCTACTTGTGTGATACCTATTGTAAAGTGAATTTACTAACCCAGAAACCTTCTCTGAGGTGTACACAACATCTCACCCAAGTTTCATCGCTATCAGACGAATAGTATATGAACGCAAACGGGACTCGTTGAAACGCTTCGCGCATCGTCGCTCATTTGTTGAATCTACTCGTGCTCTACCTGTCATGACATGGATTTACTAAGCCAGAAACCTTGCCTGTAGTGTACACAACCTCTCACCAAGTTTCATCGCTATCGGATGAATGGTATGTGAACGCATACAGGACTTGGTTGAAACGATTCGGCCGTCGTCGCTCATTTGTTGAATCCACTCGTGCGCTACCTATTGTTAAGTGGATTTACTAAGCCAAAACCTTCCATGAAGTGTACACAACATCTCACCCAAGTTTCATCACTATCAGACGAATAGTACATGAACGCATACGGGACTTAGTTGAAACGCTTCGCTCGTCGTCACTCATTTGATGAATCTACTCGTGTGCTACCAATTATAACATGGATTTACTAAGTCAGACACCTTGCTTGTAGTGTACACAACCTCTCACCCAAGTTTCATCGCTATCGGACGAATGGTATGTGAACGCATACAGGACTTTGTTGAAACGCTTCGCCCGTTGTCGCACATTTGTTGAATCTACTCGTGCGCTACCTATTGTTAAGTAGATTTACTAAGCCAGAAACCTTCCATGAAGTGTACACAACATCTCACCCAAGTTTCATCACTATCAGACAAATAGTACATGAGTTAATTTTGTCGCTTAACAGTCTCCTTTAGCGATGTACTAAGAAGTTGTTGCTACCGCTGTTAAGTCAGTAGGTCACGTGGTTCTTACTTCTGATGAGTAGTATCTGATTTCTATGAATGAGAACTCGTTGGTTAGTTTGTAGATGTATTTATTAATCTCTGACAATCCAATATATATATATAAGTTAACACCAGACAGACAACCTGTTTGGTTGCTGCTGTAACTGGAAGAGGCCTTTGCTTCTGAGGCCAGGTATTTTATACAAAATCCCTTCATAACAATGTGCGTCACAGTAGAGGGGCGCACTCGATAACATGTATGTGGAAATATATATCTTACAGGATATGGACTCATGTCTTTGATAACAGTTCCGTGAATTTGATTACTCACAGCTGTTGGAGTCAATACATCTGAAATAACATATTGAATAATCATATGAGGAAATGTACAGGGTCATTTCCTTAGTCCTTCTAGGAAGTATTTGATAAATAATAATCTACAGATAGTGGAGTAAATGTGTTGAAGATAACATGTTTGTGAAGGAAGCATGCAATGTAATTTCCTTGGTTCCAAGAATGAGCATTGTTCCATTAAACACATTGATAATATCATACTGAGGAATACATTGGGCAATGGTGCTCCTTCTATAGGAAAAATGACCATAACCTTTAGTTTAGAATGGAGTCTGGGGTTCGACCCTGGACGGGATACATAACTCCTCCACCCTTTGTTGCTTGTTATCGTCCTCGATAACAATTTTCTTAAATCTATTCTTTGCAGATTTAATACCTTGATATATTCTTGTTCTAAATATTAACATAATAAGACAGAAAATAAGTATTATAACACTTGTGTTCACAGACACAAAAGTTTTCATTTTAGTATTGTATTCTGGAATGGATTTTAAATCTAACTTCATTCCTTTCACATCGAGGTGGGATGAATCGAAATTTATTTCGGTTTTAACGTATGGATCATTTGGAGTTGACAGGAGTGGAAACAGGTGCACATAATTTGTAGGATCCTGTTGCAAAGTTATGCCCATACTTGTAACAGGACAAGACTCATTTGAGTAGATAACATATGATCCTGCTAATGTTATAGTTCTCTGAGATTCTGGGCAGGTTTGCAAGATTATTTGAGGATTTTTACTAGAGAAAAGGCTATGCTTCTTATTAAGTGGTTGAAATAGTTGTACCTCGTTTTTGACAGTGGCAAATTGACATCTGGTAGTGTCCGTTAAATTACATGAAGTTATTCTAGTATTAAAGAGTATACATGCGTAATATTGAGTAATTTTAATACAAGGTGCGTTAGACCATCTTAAGGTAGGTCCTTGCAAGTAATATTTTTCCGGAGGGATTAATATTAGATTATAGCTAGGTACAGTAGAAATTTTATACAATGTATAAGTTTTAGCATCAGTGATTGGCATATATAATATTACAACCATTTCTTCGTTCATCATGAGAACTTGCGTTTTTGAGAGTTTAAGGTTCTGAAATTGATGATACTGGTCAGTATGAATTATAGTTTTTGATGGGTAGATTAGTTGTAAATGTTTTACAACATTTGTTAAATCCTTTTGGGAGAACATCTTGCTATTTGTCATTTCATTAAATGACAAGCTAATAGTATCTTGCATCACTTGTATGATATTATCTAATTTGTTCGTACACAAGAGCACATATTGTTGATGTTTCAGAAGGTTAATCTTGAATTCTTCTTCTTGTAAAATACCTTTAATTACCTTCATATTATAGTTTACATGGTTCATTTCATTATAGAACTTTTGAGCAATGGAGTTACTGAATGATACTAATTTATTAATATGTTTAATTTATTTGTCGTTACTTTGTTTTAATGCTTTTAATTGTTCTTGTAGATTGTCGAGATCATCTTGGTCTAGATTACCTGATATGAATTTAATGATACTACCTAAACCATTTATAAGACCTCTCTTACTTTTAGGCGTAGCAGGTAGCAACTTATTTAATTCCTTTTTTTAATTGATTCTCTTAATTCTGATATTAGATAATGAAAAGTATTATTGCTTCGTGATACGAGACTTGAGATAGTGTCTTGAATATTATTATAAGATTCTTTTAAACTCGTTAAATTGAAATGAAAGATGAACTGGTGATAATCGTTAATTATTAAGGCTGGTCCTAATGAGTCGGCATAGAATCCTTGTGTCTGGATGGGCTGTGTGATGATGGTGCCTTATCCAGGGAGGAATCTGGAATAAGAAATTTTATTTTTGGTTTAATGTCCCGAAAATTCCTTACATGAATTTTACCGTTTCTCATTTTACAGTATACCCTGTTTTCTTCAATTTTGGTAATGATACCTTCGTTGTACAGGTTTTTTGATTTCTTGTTTCTGGTGAGGGGATCTAATACGTAGACAGTTTCATTAATTTGGTAATTATGATTGCAAGTGTCGGTGTTTGGTTTAGTATGACTCTCTTTTACAATTTTCAACTGATTTCCTTGTCTTTCAATGTATTATTGATTTTGGGACATGGCGAGAAGACGTGGTCTAAAGCCTTATAGTATGGTCCATAGAGAACGTTGAAAGGAGGTTGTTTAGTAGTGGAATGGATTGAGGAATTGTAATTCGTGATTATGTTGGTCACGAGCTCTGAGAGCGGAGTGAACTTATCGTGATCTCTGGAGATACGAAGTTTCTCTAGAAGGGTCGAATTCAGTCTTTCTACTGGAGAATTAGTTGAAGAATTCAAAGGGGTAGTAGCGTGATATTCGATGTTCGTTGCTTTACAATATTCTTTTATGACATTGTTTTCGAACTCTCCTCCTTGGTCATGTGTGATTTTCCTTGGGAATCCATGGTGGGAAAAGTAAACTTGTAATTGGCTTAGTGTGGCCAGACCTGTACCATTTGGTAAAATGTAGGCTTGTCCATATTTCGAGAAAATGTCAATTATAGTTAATATGAGACTTTGCTCGAAGTGAAACGTGTCGATGTGAATTTGAGAGAAAGGGTGATCGGCGATGATGGGACCTTGGTTCGATACCTCGTTAGGGTGTCTCTCGTATTTGTTTCTTTGACAGAGGTTACATTGATTGTTGATTTTCCTAATTTGTTCTCTTAAGTGAGGCCAGTAGGATTTGGTCTTAAGATGTTCGTAAGTTTCTACTATACCATTGTGGTTTTCAGAATGATAGTGTGAAATCAGCTGTCTCTGAGTTTCGGGGCTTTCAATGTCTTCCAAGAATTTGGATGACCTGATAATGATTATTTCAGAAGTAAATAGCTTCTGGCAAGCCCTGATGAATGTGATCTCGAGAGTAATGTCGTCAAAATAGGTAGCGTACTTGTTTGAGGTTACTATTATTTTGAGGAGGTGATTTGCTAAATCTTCCTGAAGATTCTTCTTTGTGACAATCATTATGTGTCTGGTACATTTTTAAACAGGTTTTGTTTAAGTACCTTGGGATAATTACCATATTTTACAATAATCTGATTGCGGTTTTGGTTTAAGTTCCGTTCAGATATATTCAATGTGAATATGGGGTCTGCTTGGTTTGAATGGATAGTTTCATTATCCGTATCATTTTGGTAGGTGTCATCTCCGGGGATGGCAACAATTGAAGCTGTTTCATCAGCCATATTAATTTCTATTCTAGAGAGTGCGTCTGCGTCATAGTTGGTTTTGCCTCTGACTTATTTGATGTCAAAGTCAAACTCTCCAAGCTTTATCTCCCAACGCCAAAGTCTCGAACTAGGATCCTTTAGCGTGAAGAGCCACTGTAACGGGCGGTGATCACATTCTACTTGAAAGTGTCGTCCCCATAAGTAAGGCTTGAAATGTTTGCAGCTTTATACAATTCCTAATAACTCTCTCTCTATTGTGGAGTAGTTTTTCTCTGCTGGGTTTAGAGTCCTGGAGTAGTATGCGATGGGGTGTCCCTTCTGTGATAGGACGCTTCCCAGAGCAAAATCTGAACTGTCCGTGGTTAACGTGAATGCTTCTTCGAAGTTTGGATAAACTAGCAGAGGAGCATTTATTAAAAGGGTCTTAAGGTTCGTAAAAGCGGACTTGTATTCAGTATTCTCTACATCGACTTTGGATCCTTTCTTTAAGCAGCGAACCATGGGTTGTGCTACTTTTGCGAAATCTTTGGTGAATTTTCTGTAAAATCCAGCAAGGCCAAGAAATTGTTTGATTTCTTTGGTAGACTTCGGAATAGGATAGTCATTGACTACTCTGATCTTTTCGGGGTTCCGTTTGACTCCGTCTTGTGATACAATTTGACCAAGAAAAGCAACTTCTTTGTGAAGAAACTCTGTTTTGTCTAATTGTATTTTGAGATTTACTTCTCTCAATTTCTGTAGCACAAGGGTTAAATGCTGTACATGTTCGCTTAGCGACTTGATGAAGATTATTATGTCGTCAATGTACACAAAGCAGAACTTGTACAGATAAGGAAGCAAGACATTTTCCATTACACGTTGAAAAGTGGCTGGTGCGTTTTTTAGGCCGAAGGGCATTCTTTTGAACATTATGTGTCTATTGTCGATTGTAAAGGCTGTTTTCTCGATAGACCTGGGGTCCATCTCAATTTGGTGAAATCCCTGAGCCAGATCTAATGTACTGAAGTACTGACATCGACCGAGATTATCTATGATCTCTGTTATTCTAGACAGGGGATATTTATCCTCGATAGTTTTCTTGTTCAACTGTCTGAAATCTATGACTAGTCTCCATTTATTTTGTCCCGAAGCGTCATGCTTCTTGGGGACAATCCAAACTGGATTACAGTATGGAGATTCGCTATGCGTGACTATTCCCTGGTCCAAACGTTTCTCTACTTCGTTGTTTAATATTTGCTTTAGAGGTGGTGGGTACCGATAATTTCTTTGGTGTACTGTAGTGCGAATAAAATGCTTTACTGCACTTGAAAATGTCAGATCACATCCTGGGTAATAGAAAACATCTGAGAATTCCGAGCATATGTCTTGAATATCACTGTTTTCTAGATCGTTCAAGTGTTGTGTTCGGAGGTGTTCATGAATGTTTCTTTCAGAAATGGAATTTATTTCCAGTGGTTGGATTGTTACATTCTCTAAAGGTTCAACTAGTATGGGCTCGGTGAATTCTTGTTTCAACTGAGTGTTTGTGGGATATAGAACCTGGTAGTTCTCTGCATGAATAATAGCATCTGGAAACATATTCCTTCGTATTCAAATTTTGAAATATACACGTCTCCGTGTTGTATGTTGACAGGTATAGCTAGATGATATGCATTTAATGCAGGTTGAAAGCTTTCTTGTTTATGTGGGGAATAAAAGTGAAACGGTATGTCCGTGTTGTTGAGAGTGACTAGGTTCGAGGCGTAGTCAATCTTTGCACCTAGCTGAGCAAAAGCTGCACTACCAATTAATGCGTCGAAGTAATTATGCCATTGCATAACTCTGAATGTTATAGGTGAATCTATGTTGTATTCGGAAAAAATAGGGAATTGGATATTATCTTCTCCTATTGTTTGTGAGTGGATTGATTGGATACAAAATGGTTCTTTAAACATATACTCTGCGAACAATGAGTGTGCGAATTCAGGGTTCATAATTGAATTGCAAGCACCGCTATCAATTAAGATATTTAGTCCAAACAGTGTGATGAATGGTAGTTTGGGAGCATTACCCAAGTTATTTAAGTCTTCGATTTTGATGGCTGGGCCAAGCGAAAATCCTGAGACTGTTCCTCTGTATCGCACTCGTATTCATAGTACTGAGTTTCGTACTCTTGTGGGTAGTTCTGTATGTTGTACTCATCTACATACTCTTGTGTTTGCTGTATGGGACCTAAGTCAGCTGTGGAAATCTTTGCTGGTTAGTGGGTGTGAAACGTCGGCCAATATTATTGGGAGTTGGGTAAGGACGATTCATGGGGTTTGGTGGCTTGTAAGGCTGAGTGTTCGGAGCTTGGGCGTGTCCGAAAATTGGTTGTGGTTTATCTTTCTAGAAGGGTCTGTGGGTCTGATTTTGCATGAATGGTTGGTTAAATGGGTTCCTTGGTGGAGCTGGGTTAAAATTCGAGAATGGATTGTGTGCTGAGTGGCCTAGTGGTCGAGCTGTTGGTGGAAACTTGAAAGGAGGTAGTTTTCCTCTTAATTGGTCCATGTAATCTTCATGGGCGCGATCGTTATCATAAGACCTGCATAACCTGAGGCAATGATTCAGGTCTGTAATCTGTGCATATCTAAAGTATGAACGGTAGGGTTCCAAAACTCCTAATTTAAATGTATTTAGGCTTAACTCTTCAAGTTCACTTAATTTCAATACCAAAATTTGATTTTGGTAATTGAGTTTGCATAAGCTTTTGCATTGCAAAGTCAATCCTTCTAATTTATCATGGTAGTCATTGTATGATTCGTTTCTTTTCTGAAAGAAATTAGAGATCTCCTGGATGAGAAATCTCTCGTCTTTGACGTTACCGTATTTTCTTATGAGTTTATCTTTAAATTTTTCATAAGTACTGTTGGCTTCTAAGTCAAGAATGCTACATGCTTCACCTTTTAGTTTTGACTTTATGACGTTAAAGAGGAAATCATTTATTAATACTGAGGGTGTAGCTGACGCTATTCTCTTATGTGTGTTTAGAAACGATTCTGTTCTTGCTAAAAAATAGTCAAGACTGCAAGAATTAGTGCCGTTAAATTCAGGCAAAAGCTGTATCTGAGCATATTCGAACTTTAAAAGGAGCTCGGTTTCAGGCATTTTGTTTGAATTTATAAAGACGGTTTCAAAATGTTATTTATAATAAATATTTAATTATTTGATTAATTCCTTTAATAGTGACAAGCGAAAGACCAGTACGGGCTGCACTAACTCACTTTTGTTAAGAAATGATGTAATTTTATTATTTTTATTGTTATTATTATTGCTCTTCTTAGTTTGCTACTTGAAATATTGAACCGTGCTTCACTAATAATACTCTAGTTCACAAATAAGGTATTATTTGGAGTTTGACTTACAGACAAGAAAAGATGATCAGTGTTGGCTACATCCTCATGGAACTGCGGAGTCGGTTGGTTCTCTTGTGTCGTCGTGTGGTCAGAAAGCGCTTCTGGAGCGTTGTCGGCACGTACGGAGATGGCGGTTGGTTGTTGCGAAAGGCGTTACTTGGAGCGTGGGCTTCTTGGAACGTTTGTCGGTGAACTTCCTTCCTTCAAGCTGGCGAAGTTAGTCGTGGATGAAATGCCTCCGTGTGAGGTTGTCAATTTCACTCCTGGCTTGCTGGCTGGTTCATAGAATCGATGACTGCATCTGGTGCTGAAGATAGGTACCTTGGTGTCGCTAGTATAGTGACGAAAGGCCTCCTTGTGCGGTTTGTCAGAACACTGTACTAACTTACTCGTAGATTATATGGCAAGGATAATCATTACCTATCCCGGACGGGCCCCCAGTTAAGCTTGTCGCTTAACAGTCTTCTTTAGTGATGTACTAAGAAGTTGTTGCCACTGCTGTTAAGTCAGTAGGTCTCGTGGTTCTTACTTCTGATGAGTAGTATCTGATTTCTATGAATGAGAACTCGTTGGTTAGTTTGTAGATGTATTTATTAATCTCTGACAATCCAATATATACAAGTTAACACCAGACAGTCAACCTGTTTAGTTGCTGCTGTAACTGGAAGGGGCCTTTCCTTCTGAGCCCAGGTCTTTTATACAAAATCCCTTCATAACAATGTGCGTCACAGTAGAGGGGCGCACTTGATAACAAGTATGTGGAAATATATATCTTACAGGATATGGACTCATGTCTTTGATAACAGTTCCGTGAATTTGATTACTCACAGCTGGTGGAGTCAATACATCTAAAATAACATATTGAATAATCATATGAGGAAATGTACAGGGTCATTTCCTTAGTCCTTCTAGGAAGTATTTGATAAATAATAATCTACAGATAGTGGAGTAAATGTGTTGAAGATAACATGTTTGTGAAGGAAGCATGCAATGTCATTTCCTTGGTTCCAAGAATGAGCATTGTTCCATTAAACACATTGATAATAGCATACTGAGGAATACATTGGGCAATGGTGTTCCTTCTATAGGAAGAATGACCATAACCTTTAGTTTAGAATGGAGTCTGGGGTTCAACCCTGGACGGGATACATAACTCATGAACGCATACGCGACTTAATTGAAACGCTTCGGCCGTCATCGTTCATTTGTTGAATCTACTCTTGTGCTACCTTTTGCAAAAAGGATTTACTAAGTCAGAAACCTTTCCTGGAGTGTGCACAACAATACAACCAAAGTTTCATAGCAATCGAATGAATGGTATATGAACGCATACGGGACGTTGTTTAAGCGATTCGCGTGCCGTCACTCATTTGTTGAATCTACTCGTGCGCTACAACTTTCATATTTATTCACCTTTTAAACCTTCTCTGGATTTCCACAAATAATTCAAGACCAAAATTAGGCAAATCGGTCCAGCTGTTCTCGAGTTTTAGCGAGACTAACGAACACCAATTCATTTTTATATATATAGATACGATTTCAGTAGGACTCATTCCTTTAAATTATTGTTTCTGAAATCCATGCAAAATGATAAAGGAAATACCTCAGATTGTTAAAATGACACGAAACGGGCGTCACAGCGGACAAAAAGGGCAGTGGACAGCAATTATGGAGCGTATTTTTCTACAGCAACAGTATCTTCAAATCGCACACCGTACATTTATTTTAAAGTACACTGAAGAAAATCGAAATTGCAACACCATGAAGGCATTGGTCGTTTGTGTTGATTTTCAAGATATGGAACGATGCCATGTAGGTATGTAAACGATCAAAGTTTCAGACCCATTGGATTGTTGCTACAGGTCTCCCCACGTGATTGGTCGCGGAGGAATCAACTCCAGTATACGGACTCTGGTGTAGCGTAGTTGACTTGCAGTCCTATGCAGTGAAGAGTTCCCCGTCAAACATGCCTGGACGACAGAGAAGAGCACGCAATCAACAACTGTCGCCGTTCGAGAGGGCTCAGATAATTGGGCTGTGTGGGGCTGGATTATCGCTAAGGACGGTCGCTGCACGTGTTGGCCGACAGGCATCTACGGTACAACGTGTATGGCAGCAGTGGTCAAATGAAGGTACCCACACTCGTAGACCTGGCACAGGCCCAGCGCGAGACAACTGTGAGAAAGGATCACCGCATCATTCGGATGGCCCGGATGGAACCCCATGCAACAGCAGCACAAATTCGAGCAGCTGTGGCACACCACGCTACACAACAAACACTTGGTATTCGCCTGCCTGCAGCTGGCTTACGATCCCGTGTCCCTGCAGAATGTGTTCCATTGACCCCACAACAGCGACGTGTAAGGCTGGCCTGGTGTCGAGAACGATCGACGTGGGTCGACGAATGGCATAGGGTCGTCGTCGTCTTTAGTGATGAATCGCGCTTTGGTATTGCCCGCAGTGATCGCTGGAATCGTGTGCGCCGACGTACCGGAGAGAGGGGCCAGTAGGGGGGGCAAGGGGGGTTCTAAGCCACTCGTGGCCATGAGCGTTAAAGCACACACTGCGACTGCTTGTTGCAAATTGGCAAGCCGATATCTCGCAAACTCATGGTCCGATTTTGACAAATGAGGTATCAAATTATTCGAGCTGACGCCCTCTTTCCAATGGAAAACACATTTCAACCCTAAAATAAAACCTACCCCTACTATAGGGTGAAATTGTAATTTTTTGGGAAATGTCACTCCACAAGTGCAACATGAATGTGGTCCGATACCACTATGAACTTAAACGTTGTTGCTCATATAGCGCATGCGTTTTGCTGGATGCCGCTATGAATCAACATTTTACTTTTTGTTTTTTACGCATGCGCACTTGGGATTTTTGTAAGATTTTGAAAAAATGATTTATAAGAAGGGGTTTTGGTGGTGAGGAGAGAACCAGATAGTCGCCTACTTTCCTACGAAATTTGCCGATATCTCTCGAACGCAAGGTCGGATTTGGACGTGTGACGTGTCAAATCGCTTGTCGCTTATTAATAGGTTAAAGTTTTGAGAATGCTGGAAACATGCTTTTTGGGGTAAAAACGTGATTTTAGACTTTTTCCGATATCTCAAGAATGCATGGTCGGATTTGGTCCTATAACATGCCAAATGGCTTGTCTCGAAACCCTCTTTATTTTGGTAATAGTATAACGTTTTTGAGAATGAGGGAAACAGAATTGTTTGGTGTAAAACTGTGATTTTAGACTTTCTGTTATATCTCACAAACCAATAACGCCAGAGACGAATACGAGGGGTCGCAGGACTCGGGGTGACACCCCCCCCCCTACACACTCCCCCTTTCGAATATAGTATTTATGTTTAAAAAAATTGCGAAACGGTCTAACGACACTTTTGTAGAAAACATATTAGTTTTTAAAACTTTTTTTTAATCTGTCTAAAATGTTCATGAAGAGTGGTTGCAGATAGAAAGAGACGAGCCTATTACTGGCCACGGTGGTGATATACCAATACAGTATTCGCTATTTCGATGAGAAGGCGGGTCGAGGGTTCGTTTTCCGATTTTTCCTATGATGGAATTCCTAATTCCTAAACCCCCTGAAGGGGGTCTTTAACATGTAAACGATTATGAGTGACATGACAAATGATAATTCCTTGATCAGATGAAGTTGGCTTTAGATAGAACAAACAGAACTTGGTTATATGTTGCTTTAAGTGAGTATAGAAAACAAACTTGCTGGGGCAGACTGACAGGATGTGGATGTTATTTGAGCTTATAGGAATGCATTGACTTCACTTGACAACAGGGCAATGAAAAAAGCACAGAGATGCTGAGGACACTTGAAGGTCAAACTATATGGCCACCATGGTGGGAAGGGGAAGCGAGGATGATGTCGCCGATCATGTTCAATGTTCAATGGATGAATTTATATTTTGCGAAGCATTGTTCGGAGAGGTCACGGGACGACTTGTTTTAAGGGTATTTATTTTTCCGATCTTTCCTATGGTGGACTCATTGATTGAAATAATCCAAAACTGCTAGGGCATGGCCTTGCGATTTTATAAACTGATAATGGGATTTTGACATACAAGGTCCCCCCAGAACTTGATATGATGTCATTCTATTTATGGCTTATGAATTTCCCCAAAAAAAGACCCAAAACAACAAGATCATGGACTTTTGCTTTTCTTAATATATTGCAAACCCATAATGTAAGATGTTTACTGTGAGTGACGAAACCTATCTAGGTAAAGAATGAATTATTTTAGGCTACATGTATGGTGACTGACACGTCTTTGACCATTGGAACTTGTTTTCAGATCTGACTGTAGTACATAGGGAGTATAGGTTGTAGGCATGGCTTGACAAACGGTGTACACAAAATTCAATTTATCGATTCAAGAATTAAGAGTAGACTATCATTAATTAATTGGTTAAAGAGTGTAGCTAAAAATAAAAATAAATGGTGACTACATTAAACTAAACTGATTCAAGTCGAATCAACCCCAACTGAACCAAACGAAGCCTAAAGAAAACCAAACCTAATCAAGAACAAGCCAAGGGCTTAAGTGTAAAACTTGTGGGGGAATGCAGTCATTGGCAATGTCCAAAGGAAGGGATAACGCTCTACCTTTAGAGGGTGAGGTAAAGCTAGCGCATGGTGCTAATGCATATTCCCAATTACATGAACCACACACACACACACAACTATCCTATGCTGTTTTTATGTGTTGACTGTTAAGACTTACTTGGTGGTTTACTGAGCAAGATGGTCGCTACACACAACAAGCTTCAAATACTTGAGGCTAATAATCCATACACACACACACACACTCGCTTGTTCTAAACTAAACTGTCTTGCTGGCAGTGCTCACACAGTAGGCAAATGACAGTAAAGCTTGGCTAACAGAAATACAATCATTTTCGGTTGTCTAATGTTACCAGCTAACCATTATATGCTATAGTGGTGAGCACATGTGTCTCTTGCACTGGAGATCGTAACTCGATTTCTAGCTCTAAGACCTAGAACGAATCAAACTAAGAAAGAAGGGTATGATGATGCAGAGGTTAAACTGTTAGCCTTTCACTAAGGTAGACTAGGGTTTGATTTTAGGTTAATATACATGTCACAAACAAACAAACAAACAAACAAACAAACAAAGAAAAGCGGAGATAATGATTAAAATTGATCACACTTGTCTCTCTTCAAATTATTACTTAGATTACAAATACAAAGGTTTGATATACAGTTAATGCTGCCTATCGCATACTAGCCTGTAAGAAAGCCAAACAAGCAAAAGGCGTAGGTAGAGCAGTGGTAAAATCGCTATGTGTAGAGAACTACCTAACGGTTTTATGAACTGGCAATGGTATGTCGCATAAACACTGTAGGATAAAATCCAGCAACCATAATTTTTATCTTGTGGAACAGAGAAAACATATATATATAGAGAGAGAGATGTAGAAAGCTTGTGTATGTATGGGTAGCATTGATTGTTTGACCAGAGAAAATACGGTGAGTTAGGGTGGGGAGAGGGAGAATTAACACTTATATATGAATGAATGGTTAATAGTATTTTTGTTTTTTTCAATAGCTTTGTTTTTGAAATGCAGTTATATATAGCCGTTATTTTGTAAAACATTTTTACTTGCAGTAGTAATAACCCTCTACGGTCCCACTAACACACATAGACAGACTGTACTAGCGCCATGGTCAAGCACTCACATTAAGATCATTTACAAAAACATAAAATGAAAAATAAAAAATCTTGTTTTAGAAATATCGTTTTTCAAAATACACAAAATAAATAAAAAATGTGTAAACAGCAAAATGGAGAATCCATCTTTCCATATAGACAACTTTTCAAAAACTTAAACGAACATTTAAAAAAATATATATAATTGGGAAATTGACAAATGTGTAAATATGAAAAAGGAAAATCCATGTTTCCATATCATGAAATTGAAAAAAACATCAAACAGTCAATTTAAAAATGCAAATAGAAAATTGACAAATTGCAATTTGTGAATTGTGAAATAGAACAAATGGCTATCATTATTTTAAAAAAATAAAAAAAGAACATAGTGCCTTATGGTTTAGGTGTGAATCAAACCCTCTCTACTTATTTTGGACCATCCGAGACTGAGTATACTTGTTTTAGTCCTCATACCACTTTTAAAATTTTGTGTTAAAGCTAGGAATTGAACCAAAGAGCTTGTAGGGGGAGACCAAGGTTAGAATATGTTAAACAGATAGTCCTGATTGTAGGATGTGGTAGCTATATAGAGATGAAACGATTAGCTCGGGACAGGGGGCATTGAGATCTGCAGCAAACCAGTCAAACGACTAAAGACTCAACCAACAACATGTAAGTTCACCAAAATAATGTTGTGTAACGGTAAATGTTAGTCAATGAACAGTAATGCATTACTAAAACCCTTGACACGATACCTAAGAGCTTTTCTAAAATTATTTTAAAATGCCTTTAACCCTATATTAAACACCCAGTTCACAATTCTCATAACTGCAATGTTATGGTAAAAACAAACAAAATCTACATTTCAAAACAAGCAAGTGGTTTAGTCAATGTATACTGTGAAAAGTTTTGTAAACACTCAAGTCCACAAGACTAATTAAATTAGTAACTGTCAGGTTGGCCGAGTGGTTAAGGTGTTTGACTTAAGATCAAATTTCCTGTACAAGGAAGCAAGGGTTCGAATCCCTTACCTGACATAACTATTGCCTTAACATGGCTTGTCCACACTGAATTATTATGATACTCGCTACACAAACCAGAGACAGAGTGTATTGTTTAAGGCACTCTCTTTATGAACATAGTCAGAGACTGTTGATGGTTAACAATTGGATTAATAGTGGGACATGGGGATAGCAATTAAGAAAATAAGAAAAACAGCCAATACCCATACAATGTTTTTATTCATTTAGTTTTTTTACAATAGTTACACACTGATTACAACGTTTTATCTTTTTATCATTGTTTGATATAGATTTTAAACACAACGCTTGTTGTAGATCCTTTTATAACTTTCTCCAGGAATTCTTGTTCTTAAAAACTGGGGAAGCCCCGATGGTTTTATAGACATTAAACCCACATCCTCTTCTTTTTCATCATCATCATCATCATCATCATCATCATCATCGTCATTATAAATATTATCATCATAATTATTATAGTCATTGTCACCAACATCATCATCATCATCATCATCCTCGACATCACTAGAACTATCCAATTCTTTTTTTTTCCTTTTCAAACGGGACCTCTTGAAAAGTCTGTGTTGCTTTTGATAGTGTTAAGCGTTTATTGAACGTTGACATCTGTCCTAACATGACTTTTTGAGGAGATGATAATTACTTTTCAACAAACAATGCACTATCTTGAGCAGCAATTCATTTTCTTGAACTTGCTTTTTAGCATTTTCATGATATTTTGTTGACAGCAACAGTGTTTTATCTGGTACACTACATTGATGATTATCCACACTTAAGACCTTACC
Organism: Meconema thalassinum; assembly: GCA_946902985.2. NCBI lineage: Eukaryota > Metazoa > Arthropoda > Insecta > Orthoptera > Tettigoniidae > Meconema > Meconema thalassinum. The sequence goes on from OX336397.1 coordinate 74,572,830, forward strand.
ATTCTTACTTTTTATATGACCTAAACATTTTGTTGTCCTTTGTTTTGAGCTCTGTCAAAATATGATTCCATTCACATTTTGCCGCTTCTAGTTATAGGAGTAGCCTTGAAACAGTGCACGTGGTTTGCCTTTATTGGTAATAGTATATTCCATAGTAGTAACTGACTTGTAAAGTTGATCTACCTATTACAAAGGTCCGAACAATTCTGGTGAAAGTGTGATTTTGTGTTTACGTTTTATATAGGATGATGTTGGTGGCTTATGTTGGTGGCTTATTTTGGTGGCTTATGTTGATGGTTTATGTTGATGGTTTATGTTGATGGCTTAGTTTGGTGGCTTATTTTGGTGGCTTATGTTGGTGGCTTATTTTGGTGGCTTATGTTGGTGGCTTATTTTGGTGGCTTATTTTGGTGGCTTATGTTGGTGGCTTATATTGGTGGCTAATGTTGATGGCTATGTTGGTGGCTTATGTTGGTGGCTTATTTTGATGTCAGTTTTGTTATATAATGTATTTGATCCATTCCTTTAGGACGTTATAGCCAGTCTTAAAGCAAGTCTAAACTTGTCCAACATGTTGGATTTTTTGTTCATGTGTGAAACTATCAAGTACCAATGATCAAGTGAGCTTCTTTCTCTCTAATCCGCAGTTCTTCCCCATAGCATTGAGAATATTTATTGTAGTAGCCAATAAAGAAACAAAAAATATCATGTCTAATACAGTTTAGCTATAAGTGACCAGAACCACTATATATAACATTTTATTCTAAGAGCTTTCCATAATGATAAGAAAAAAGAGCTTACCATAATGATGGATTGTGTAAGCAAACGTCTTTTGCTGCTTGATGCCACTACTGAAGTGATACTCATACAACAGACAAGTGAGTTCATGTTTCGTGCGGTGAGGTTTTAAGTGTGAGTGATCATTAATGTATGCTCCAATTAAAACACAGTTAGCGTCAACAAAAAATCATAACAAAGTTAAAAAGCTAGTACAAGAAAAAATGTTACTACTCAAAAGAGTGAAGTGTTTAGTTGACAACGATTAACCCCTAGCAACTAACCTATTAATATGATTTGCTCACTACTCAGGTTATAACTGTTCAAGTAATAGAATGATTTAGCGTTGACTTTTATATTTGATATGAACAATTTAAAGTGGTAGAAAAGTGGTAGCAAAGTGGTAGAAAATTGGTAGCAAAGTGCTAGCAAAGTAGAAAAGTGGTGGAACAGTGATAGAAAGGTGGTAGCAAAGTAGAAAAGTGGTGGAAAAGTGGTAGCAAAGTGGTAGAAATGTGGTAGAACGGTGGTAGCAAAGTGGCAAAACATATTACATGTATTGTTAAGAAATAGTTTAAGCAGTTCTGTGGATCCATTACATAATAATTTTGGACACATAGTACACGTTCACCGTACATTGTGTCCACTCATACAACTGACAAGTGAGTTCATGTTTCGCTGAAGTAATCGTATGTTCCCCGCACGCACACGCCTTTGGCGACGCAGGTGGTCCCTGTGGATGGGTCCTTGTTGACGGGTCATTGTTGATGGGTCCCTGTGGACGGGTCCCTGTGGACGGGTCCCTTTGGACTGGTCCCCATGGACTGGACCCTTTGTGATAATTTGGATAAATGCATGGGCCAGTCCATAGGGACCAGTCCAAAGGGACCCGTCCACAGAGACCCGTCAACAAGGACCCGTCCACAGGGACCTGTCAACAATGACCCGTCAACAAGGACCCGTCCACAGGGACCACCTGCGTCGCCAAAGGCGTGTGCGTGCGGGGAACATACGATTACGTCAGCGAAACATGAACTTACTTGTCTGTTGTATGAGTGGACACAATGTACGGTGAACGTGTACTATGTGTCCAAAATTATTATGTAATGGATCCACAGAACTGCTTAAACTATCTCTTAACAATACATGTAATATGTTTTACCGCTTTGCTACCACCGTTCTACCACATTTCTACCACTTTGCTACCACTTTTCCACCACTTTTCTACTTTGCTACCACCTTTCTATCACTGTTCCACCACTTTTCTACTTTGCTAGCACTTTGCTACCAATTTTCTACCACTTTTCTACCACTTTGTTACCACTTTTCTACCACTTTAAACTGTACATATTAAATATAAAAGTCAACGCTAAATCATTCTATTACTTGAACAGTTATAACCTGAGCAGTGAGCAAATCATACTAATAGGTTAGTTGCTAGGGTTCAATCGTTGTCAACTAAACACTTCACTCTTTTGAGTAGTAACATTTTTTCTTGTACTAGCTTTTTAACGTTGTTATGATTTTGTTGTTGACACTAACAGTGTTTAAATTGGAGCATACATTAATGATCACTCACACTTAAAACCTCACCGCACGAAACATGAACTCACTTGTCTGTTGTATGAGTATCACTTTAGTAGTGGCATCAAGCAGCAAAAGACGTTCACTTACACAATCCATTATTATGGTAAGCTCTTTTTTCTTATCTTTATGGAAAGCTCTTAGAATAAAATGTTATATATAGTGGTTCTGGTCACTTATAGCTAAACTGTATTAGACATGATATTTTTTTGTTTCTTTATTGGCTACTACAATAAATATTCTCAATGCTATGGGGCAGAACTGCGAATTAGAGAGAAAGGAGCTCACTTGATCATTGGTACTTGATAGTTTCACACATGAACAAAAAATCCAACATGTTGGACAAGTTTAGACTTGCTTTAAGACTGGCTATAACGTCATAAATGAATGGATCAAATACATTATATAACAAAACTGACATCAAAATAAGCCACCAACATACGCCACCAACATAAGCCACCAACATAAGCCACCAATATAAGCCACCAACATAAGCCACCGACAGAAGCCACCAAAATAAGCCACCAACATAAGCCACTGTATCATGGCTACTCCTTTAACTATAAGCGGCAAAATGTGAATGGAGTCATATTTTGGCAGTGCTCAAAACAAAGGACAACAAAATGTTTAGGTCATCTAAAAAGTAAGAATGGTAAGGTCTAAGTGTGCGTAATCGTCAATGTAGTGTACCAGATAAAACACTGTTGCTGTCAACAAAATATCATGAAAATGCTAAAAAGCAAGTTCAAGAAAATGATATTGCTGCTCAAGATAGTGCATAGTTTGTTGAAAAGCAATTATCATCTCCTCAAAAAGTCATGTTAGGACAGTTGTCAACGTTTAAAAAAACCTTAACACTATCAAAAGCAACACAGACTTTTCAAGAGGTCCCTTTTGAAAAGGAAAAAAAAAGAATTGGATAGTTCTAGTGATGTTGAGGATGATGATGATGATGTTGGAGACAAAGACTATAATAATTATGATGATAATATTTATAATGATGATGATGATGATGATGAAAAAGAAGAGGATGAGGGTTTAATGTCTATAAAACCATCGCGGCTTCCCCAGTTTTTAAGAACAAGGATTCCTGGAGAAAGTTATAAAAGGATCTACAACAAGCGTTGTGTTTAAAATCTATATCAAACAATGATAAAAAGATAAAAAGTTGTATTCAGTGTGTAACTATTGTAAAAAAAACTAAATGAATAAAAACATTGTATGGGTATTGGCTGTTTTTCTTATTTTCTTAATTGCTATCCCCATGTCCCACTATTAATGCAATTGTTAACCATCAACACTCTCTGACTATGTTCATAAAGAGAGTGCCTTAAACAATACACTCTGTCTCTGGTTTGTGTAGTGAGTATCATAATAATTCAGTGTGGACGAGCCATGTTAAGGCAATAGTTATGTCAGGTAAGGGATTCGAACGCTTGCTTCCTTGTACAGGAAAGTTGATCTTAAGTCAAACACCTTAACCACTCTGCCAACCTGACAGTTACTAATTTAATTAGTCTTGTGGACTTGAGTGTTTACAAAACTTTTCACAGTATACATTGACTAAACCACTTGCTTGTTTTGAAATATAGATTTTGTTTGTTTTTACCATAACATTGCAGTTATGAGTATTGTGAACTGGGTGTTTAATATAGGGTTAAAGGCATTTTAAAATAATTTTAGAAAAGCTCTTAGGTATCGTGTCATGGGTTTTAGTAATGCATTACTGTTCATTGACTAACATTTACCGTTACACAACATTATTTTGGTGAGCTTACATGTTGATGTTTGAGTCTTTAGTCGTTTGACTGGTTTGCTGCAGATCTCATTGCCCCCTGTCCCGAGCTAATCGTTTCATCTCTATATAGCTACCTAATCCTACAATCAAGACTATCTGTTTAACATATTGGTCTCCCCCTACAAGCTCTTGGGTTCAATTCCTAGCTTTAACACAAAATTTTAAAAGTGGTATCAGGACTTTTTTTTTTCGTGTAGCCTCCTGAGAGGCCGAGTGCAGGTCTTTCTAGTCGACGCCCGGGGGCGACCTGCGCGTCGGGATGAGAGATGGAATGGTTGAAGATGAATGAAACTGGGCAAGGATGTGGAAGGAAGCGGCCGTGGCCTGTCAGAAGGTACTGTCCCATCATTTGCCTAGTGTTGAAAATGGGAAACCACGGAAAACCATTTCAAGGACAGCCGACGGTGGGGCTCGAACCCACGCGTCTACCGAGTCAGCAGAGAGCATGGCCCCTTGACCTAACGCAGCGCTTTAGCCCGCGTAGCCACTACTGTCGGTGGTATGAGGACTAAAACAAGTATACACAGTCTCGGATGGTCCAAAATAAGTAGAGAGGGTTTGATTCACAACTCAACCATAAGGCACGGTGTTTTTTTTTTAATAATGATAGCCATTTGTTCTATTTCACAATTCACAAATTGCAATTTGTCAATTTTCTATTTGCATTTTTAAATTGACTGTTTGATGTTTTTTCAATTTCATGATATGGAAACATGGATTTTCCTTTTTCATATTTACACATTTGTCAATTTCCCAATTATATATATTTTTTTAAATGTTCGTTTAAGTTTTTGAAAAGTTGTCTATATGGAAACATGGATTCTCCATTTTGCTGTTTACACATTTTTTATTTATTTTGTGTATTTTGAAAAACGATATTTCTAAAACAAGATTTTTTATTTTTCATTTTATGTTTTTGTAAATGATCTTAATGTGAGTGCTTGACCATGGCGCTAGTACAGTCTGTCTATGTGTGTTAGTGGGACCGTAGAGGGTTATTACTACTGCAAGTAAAAATGTTTTACAAAATAACGGCTATATACCACTGCATTTCAAAAACAAAGCTATTGAAAAAAACAAAAATACTATTAACCATTCATTCATATATAAGTGTTAATTCTCCCTCTCCCCACCCTAACTCACCGTATTTTCTCTGGTCAAACAATCAATGCTACCCATACATACACAAGCTTTCTACATCTCTCTCTATATATATATATGTTTTCTCTGTTCCACAAGATAAAAATTATGGTTGCTGGATTTTATCCTACAGTGTTTATGCGACATACCATTGCCAGTTCATAAAACCGTTAGGTAGTTCTCTACACATAGCGATTTTACCACTGCTCTACCTACGCCTTTTGCTTGTTTGGCTTTCTTACAGGCTAGTATGCGATAGGCAGCATTAACTATATATCAAACCCAGTCCACCTTTGTATTTGTAATCTAAGTAATAATTTGAAGAGAGACAAGTGTAATCAGTTTTAAACATTATCTCCGCTTTTCTTTGTTTGTTTGTTTATGACATGTATATTAACCTAAAATCAAACCCTAGTCTACCTTAGTGAAAGGTTAACAGTTTAATCACTGCATCATCATACACTTCTTTCTTAGTTTGATTCGTTCTAGGCCTTAGAGCTAGAAATCGAGTTACGATCTCCAGTGCAAGAGACACATGTGCTCACCACTATAGCATGTAATGGTTAGCTGGTAATATTAGACAACCGAAAATGATTGTATTTCTGTTAGCCAAGCATTTCTGTAATTGGCCTACTGTGTGAGCACTGCCAGCAAGACAGTTTAGTTTAGAACATGCGTGTGTGTGTGTGTGTATAGATTATTAGCCTCAAGTATTTAAAGCTTGTTGTGTGTAGCGACCATCTTGCTCAGTAACCACTGAGTAAGTTTTAACAGTCAACTCATAAGAACAGCATAGGATAGTTGTGTGTGTGTGTGTGTGTGTGTGTGGTTCATGTACTTGGGAATATGCATTAGCACCATGCGCTAGCTTTACCTTACCCTGTAAAGGTAGAGCGTTATCCCTTCCTTTGGACATTGCCAATGACTGCATTCCCCACAAGTTTTATACTTGAGCCCTTGGCTTGTTCTTGATTAGGTTTGGTTTGCTTTAGGCTTGGTATGGTTCAGTTGGGTTTGATTCGACTTGGATCAGTTTAGTTTAATGTAGTCACCATTTTTTTATTTTTAGCTACACTCTTTAACCAATTAATTAATGATAGTCTACTCTTAATTCTTGAATCGATAAATTGAATTTTGTGTACACCGTTTGTCAAGCCATGCCTACAACCTATACTCCCTATGTACTACAGTCAGATCTGAAAACAAGTTCCAATGGTCAAAGACGTGTCAGTCCCCATACATGTAGCCTACAATAATTCATTCTTTACATAGATAGCTTTCGTCACTCACAGTAAACATCTTACATTATGGGTTTGCAATATATTAAGAAAAGCAAAAGTCCATGATCTTGTTGTTTTGGGTCCTTTTGGGGAAATTCATAAGCCATAAAAAGAATGACATCATGTCAGGTTCTGGGGGGACCTTGTATGTCAAAATCCCATTATCAGTTTATAAAATCTCAAGGCCATGCCCTAGCAGTTTTGGATTATTTCAATCAATGAGTCCACCATAGGAAAGATCGGAAAAATAAATACCCTTAAAACAAGTCCTCCCATGATCCTCTCCGAACAATGCTTCGCAAAATATAAATTCATCCATTGAACATTGAACATGATCGGTGACATCATCCTCGCTTCCCCCTCCCACCATGGTTGCCATATCGTTTGACCTTCAAGTGTCCTCAGCAACTCTGTGCTTTTTTCATTGCCCCGTTGTCAAGTGAAGTCAATGCATTCCAATAAGCTCAAATAACATCCACATCCTGTCAGTCTGCCCCAGCAAGTTTGTTTTCTATACTCACTTAAAGCAACATATAACCAAGTTCTGTTTGTTCTATCTAAAGCCAACTTCATCTGATCAAGGAATTATCATTTGTCATGTCACTCATAATCGTTTACATGTTAAAGACCCCCTTCAGGGGGTTTAGGAATTAGGAATTCCATCATAGGAAAAATCGGAAAACGAACCCTCGACCCGCCTTCTCATCGAAATAGCGAATACTGTATTGGTATATCACCACCGTGGCCAGTAATAGGCTCGTCTCTTTCTATCTGCAACCACTCTTCATGAACATTTTTGACAGATTAAAAAAAAGTTTTAAAAACTAATATGTTTTCTACAAAAGTGTCGTTAGACCGTTTCGCAATTTTTTTAAACATAAATACTATATTCGAAAGGGGGAGTGTGTAGGGGGGGGGGTGTCACCCCGAGTCCTGCGACCCCTCGTATTCGTCTCTGGCGTTATTGGTTTGTGAGATATAACAGAAAGTCTAAAATCACAGTTTTACACCAAACAATTCTGTTTCCCTCATTCTCAAAAACGTTATACTATTACCAAAATAAAGAGGGTTTCGAGACAAGCCATTTGACATGTTATAGGACCAAATCCGACCATGCATTCGTGAGATATCGGAAAAAGTCTAAAATCACGTTTTTACACCAAAAAACATGTTTCAAGCATTCTCAAATCTTTAACCTATTAATAACATATATAGGGCTTCGAGACAAGCGATTTGACACTTCACACGTCCAAATCCGACCTTGCGTTCGAGAGATATCGGCAAACTTCGTAGGAAAGTAGGCGACTATCTGGTTCTCTCCTCACCACCAAAACCCCTTCTTATAAATCATTTTTTCAAAATCTTACAAAAATCCCAAGTGCGCATGCGTAAAAAACAAAAACAAAACCGTTGATTCATAGCGGCATCCAGCAAAACGCATGCGCTATATAAGCAACAACGTTTAAGTTCATAGTGGTATCGGACCACATTCATGTTGCACTTGTAAAGTGACATTTACCAAAAAATTACAATTTCACCCCCTAGTAGGGGTAGGTTTTTTTTAGGGTTGAAATGTGTTGTCCATTGGAAAGAGTGCGTCAGCCCGAGTAATTTGATACCTCATTTGTCAAAATCGGACTATGGGTTTGCGAGATATCGGCTTGCCAAGTTGCAACATGTAGTCGCAGTGTGTGCTTTAACGCTCATGGCTACGAGTGGCTTAGAACCCCCCCCCCTTACCCCCCTTCTGGGGCCGCACAGACCTTATTGTCGAGAGGCACACAGGGCCAACACCAAGCATTATGTTCTGGGGAGCTCTTGGCTTTAATGTGAAATCACAATAAAATTAGTGCCTGTTGAGGGCACTATGACTGCTCGACTGTACGTTGATAGGGTACTCAATCCAGTGGTTGTCCCTATGATGGTGAACATTGCTATTGGGATGTTTCAGCAGGACAATGCCCGAGTTCACACTGAACGCATCTCCAGAGAAGCTCTCCACGACATCACAACCTTAGAATAGCCCGCCGGTCCTATTGAGCATGTGTGTGACATGATGGGACGACAACTGGCCAACCGTCCTCAGCCACCCACAACTCAGGAACAACTGACCCATGCAGTGCAGCAAGCATGGGCCACAATTTCTCGGGAAGCGATCCAGGGCCTTATTGACTAAATGCCTCACCGAATTCATCAATGTATTGCAGCTCGTGGTAGACACATCATGTATTGATTGTTGTCCAAACTTGCGGTCAGAGGGACCTGAAAGTGTAATAATCGAATCACAACCGAACACTCGTCCTGCATGTTCAATTGCAGCAATGTAGCACCACTCCTTCTGGGTGTTGCAATTTCCATTTTCTTCAGTGTATTTTTTTAAATAAATTATAGATATTTATGAACTTAAAGTGCAATTTGTCACTGCTAATGTCTGTTCTCTTTCATTTGAATGCTCATTTGTCACGATCGTTGGCTTGTGAGCGCCACAGGAGGGATCTACATTACTGAAACAATATATATGATGATAACTTTTTCTCCTCCTCTATTTAACTGATCAAAATGATTCTTCCTGACGAGCATCGTTTGAATTATTTTCCAAAACAAATAATCCTTGAATCAGAGAGTAGAGTATAGCACTCTATTACAAGATTTATGACATAATACATTAAAGTAGTTATTGGCAATAACCCGGGGATTTGTGTATAATTCTAAACTACAACACTTTGATTTATCTTTAAACTTATGGATGCTGATTTATATGGAGGTGATATAAATCAGGATTTATAGTGCAATGGTTTACAACATATAAATAGTGATTGTTTTCGATATTGGTATCGTGATAATAGTCTAGGGTTAGTGCTTCCAACGTAATAGGTATGATGATGTGATTTACCGTCGATAACAGTATTTCGAACGATACAGTATCCGACAAGTTTATGAGGCTCGCAATAAAAAATAGTTCCGTGACGAACTAAAGAGCTACTTTTCTGAAAATTATAGAGACCATATATCAACAGTTGGCAGACCTGGTGACACTGAATATATTCTTAGTTCCATCTCTTACGGTCCACAATGCACATGCATAATTTGGTTGTGGTCCAATGGATAGTATGCACGTTATATGTATTGAAATATTCGTTTTATCAGCATGCGTAAAATCAGGTTGGCGACACTGCCATTTATGGGATGCTCAAACGTAAATTGAAATAATATGATCTATATATGTGCCAATTTTGAAATAAATGCATTTAGTATGTTATGGAAGTTACATGCGATTAAACATTAAACCTATCAGCACGCGTAGAATCTTATTGGCAGCACAGTCGTATATCGGTTTTTGAAAATTAACCTACATTTTTAGGTACTATATGTATGCAAAGTTTAGAACTGTTAGCCTGCATACTTTCTGATACAGTATATTGAGATTAGGATAACAATTTATAGAGTGCATTTTTCACCAGTTGGCAGCCCTGCTGACACTAAAGAAAACGCGTATTCATATTTGCTGTTTGGTTGAAATCTAATAGATAATATGGAAGTTACATGCATTTAAGGATTGGAATTATCAGCAGGCAGAATCATGTAGGCAACACTGTCATGTATGGGCTCCTGTAAATTAGTCTGATGTAATATAAGGTGCGTTCCAAACGTAACGAGCCGGAGGCATAATTACAGAAACCAGTACCTGTATGTTAGAAGTATTGGCCCTGGCTGTTGAGGCACTTGTCCCACTGTGACACCCGGCGGTGAATGGCTGTCTCATAAAATTCCCTGGGCTGCAATGTGAACCAGTTCCGCACGTACAGCTGGACGTTGGCTTCCGAGATGAATCGTTGGCCCCGCAGAGCCCTTTTCAAGGGACCAAACATGGCATAATCATAGGGAGAGAGAGAACCTCCCATTTCAATTTCTGCAGGAGGTCCGCGACTGTGTTGGCCGTATGAGGTCGTGCATTGTCGTGGAGCGACCACGGCGGCTATGGCGTTCACTGTCACTCGGCGGTCCTGGGTAATTATTGCTTCAACCAGCTGGACGTTGTCATCGGTAATGCATGGGGGGTGCCCCAGACTAAAGACACCCGTCCTTCCCTGAAGCGGTTGTGCCACGCCTTGACACTTGCAAGGGACATGCAGTGTTCGCCGTACACTTGTGACATTCGGCGATGAATGTCCGTTCCCCCTACTCCTTCCGCTGACAGAAACCGAACGACACCTCATTGCTCTTCGGTTGACGCCTCCATGTCACTGTTTGCAATGTGACTGGCAGCGTTGGACGATTGATGCATGCTGCTGCTAGCTTTTTATCGTCACGTGACGTGCACGCGTGCCCTCTAGCGACGGGCTGTGACCTTCCACGCTCTGGTCGGAACCACACCTCGTTACACACTCCACGATTAGCCGATGTAGTCACCGGTTTGCGCATTACAGCCTCCGGCTCGTTACTTTTTGAACGCACCTTATATTATCTATAGACCTATGTGTTTCAATTTAGGAACAGTTCCCATGAATATCTTCTGAGATATCCAACATAGAGCTCAATTTTCAATTGCAATTTTTCTGCAGTTGGTAGCCCTGACGTCATTTTCAAATATGGCCGTGAGTTATTCGGGTATAGATCTTTACTCATTCCAAATTTGGTTTCGATAGCTGCAGTCAGTTAGAAGTTGATAGAGGGGACACACACACAGACAGATAAGACATTTGCCCCGATCGATCTCATACGTCTACTTTTCCCCATTGTTACAAAATGTAAAAAATAGGCTAAAACTGACTCGGAAGAACCTGAGGACGCTAGAAGCAGTGAAGTCGGGCTACCTGAACGCTACCTTGGGGATAACGAAATACGCAATATCTGGACTAGCGTATTAACTTGCCGAAGGCGGCTTCGGTGGCGTAGTTGATAGCATACTGAGCTTCTATGCCTAAGATCACGGGTTCTATCCGAAGTCGGGTTTTTAAGAGCGTTAAAAATCATTCAGTATGCCTTCCGTCGGAGGTGAAGTCATAGATTTATGGCATGTAAAAGAACATTCCACTAACTACAATTGTGCGAGGCTAAATGTGTAGGTTAGATTTGATTAACGCTCTCAAAATTCCAACGTTCACCGCCAGGTGCCAATTGCGGTGGCATCTGGAAGCTAAGTTCACAGCTTGGTGTCATTGACGGTAGGATTTGGTAGCAAAAGTAGGAACTACTTGAAATTGATCTTCTGCAGTCCTTATCTGAATTACAGACAACACACACTAATACAGCCATCACAATTAGCACTGGTTATCAGACAGATTCTACACACACCCAAAGTACACGGGGCTACATGACCACGGTGTCGCTGCCCCTAACTGAGGAACCAACCGACCCAACCGAAATTGCCAAGGAGACCTTCTATATTGAGGACTTCCAGGTGAAGAGAAGGCTACCATTCACTGACGCCTAGAAAAAAAAAGTCCTCTCGGCACGTCCGAAGGCGGAGGTAGATTTCACCGGACAAACTTGGGGATAGGCAAAAATAGGCATAATATGCAGGTTTTCGTAGAAGGATCAGACCTCATTTATTGCGAGAAAGTATTTTATAATTGGAGATTAATTAACTTTGTTTTCCGTCATTTTATTGTCTTATGATGACGGTAACCTTCTTGTCATTTGGAGTCCATTTTTAACCTATTTTCAATTTTGAAAAAATAGGCTTATGAGATCACCTTTTGTCCGTGAGTGTGTGCGTGTGTGTGGGTGTGTGAGAGAGGTACGTGTGTGTGTGTCCCCCTAATAAAATCTAAACGGCTGGAGCGATTTCAATGAAACTCAGTGAGTTCATAGCGCTATTCCCGGCGACCTCGACCGTGCCCTTCAAATTTTGTTACGTCTCACCAATCCAACATGGCGGCTGTGCGAAATATTTCACTAGCATTCAATATCTCCGAAACTATTACCGATATCGGCCTGAAATTGTGCATGGTGATAAAGGGCACTACTAGACGTTCACCTATGAGACTTTCGAACACCTGGTGACTAAAAACCAACATGGCGGCCAAGCGAAGTTGAGACTTTTAAATAGACTTTTCTCACGATTTAACTATCCAAACGTAATGAAATTTGGTGCAGCAATTGTTTATACACATTGTAATGCACTGGAGTCTAATTTAGTTCAATTGTTTACATAACCTCAAAATGGCGGCTGTGCGAAATATTTCACTGATATTCTATATCTCCGAAACTATTACAGATATCACCCTGCAATTTTGTACGGTGATAAAGGGTACTGATACAAGTTTACTTATGTATATTTCATAAACCTGTAAAGTACAAAACGAACATGGCGACCAAGCGAATTTGAAATATTTTAATAGACTTTTCTCGTGATTTAACTCTCTGAGCGCAGTGAAATGTGGTACAGTAAATGATTTTGCAGATTGTAATGCACTGCCATCTAATTTAATTCAATTGTTTACATAACCTCAAGATGGCAGCTGTGCGAAATTTTAAAATTAAGTTTTTATTTCTTGTGTTGTAATCATGCGATCGAAGTGAAAGTTTGAATAATGAACCTAGGCAATAATTGTCTTTGAATGGTACATAACTCTATGGCCTATACATATAACAATCCTAAATGGCGAGCTTCCGACGGTTCTCAATATCTATGAATCTTTTACAGCAACCAAACTGAATTTTTTTATGTTCATAGAGACTATGAACATACGTTCACCTATAGGACTTTCAGTAACCTGGTGAGCACAAATCCAACATGACGGCGACGCGAAGTATAAATATTTAAATGGACGTTTCTCGTGAATTAACTATCCGAGTGCCGTGAAACGTTGCACGTTAAATGCTTATACAAATATTGATCCACTGGCATCTAATTTATTTCAATTGTTTGCATAATCACAAGATGGCTGCTGTGCGTAATTTTAAAATCTCGTTTTTACTACTTGTGTTCTAATCATGCGATTGAAGTTTGAATACCACACGTACAAAATAATCTAAATGTAATAGTACAAAAATAAAAATCCAACCTGGCGACCATCTGAAATATTTAGACGGTTCTCAATATCTACGAATCTGTTACAGCAATTTAACTGAAATTTTGTATGTTGATAGAGGCAATTAACATCAGCAGGATATATGAAAATAGGCTGTATAGTTCTTCACGGAACTACTTGTTATACTTGTGGTCACACTGTCCTTATGCAAGGTTTCGACACTGATGTGTAACTATGTAACGGTCTGTTACTTCTTCACGCAAAATTATATCTCTCGCAGAGATTTTGTTTGGTTCCTCAGTTTAGGGGCTGCGACAACGCGGTCATGTAACCCCGTGTTCTTTGGGTGAGTGTAGAATCTGTCTGATAAACGGTGTGAATTGTGATGGCTGTATTAGTCTGTAATTCAGGTAAGGACTGCAGACGGTCAATTTCAAGCAGTAGTTCCTAATGTTGCTACCAGATACTACCGTCAACGACACCTAGCTGTGAACATGGCAACTAGTTGCCACCGCAACCAGCAACTCACAACGAACGTTGGAACTTCCCCTCCAAAAGGAAAGCATACTGGGAGATTTTTAGCGCTCTTAGAAAAACCGACGACTTTGGCCGGCTTTGAACCCGCGACCTTGGGCATAGTAGTTCAGTATGCTACCAGTTACGTCACCGAAGCCGCTTCACACTTAGTCAGATGAAAATCTGAATGTGATCGGGTGCAAGTGCGTTGTCATGGCAACGTCTGATGGCTCATCCCTCATCAATTTAGTAGTGTTGCCATGGCAACCACTGATAGCTCTTGGCATTTTCTTATAATTCCGAAATCATTTTTTTCATCCCTTGGCGTAATGGTGGGTCATATCAAAAATTCTTTCAGACAAAAGTTTTAGGTAATTATTAGGGGAATATTGTCCATTTTGTACGGTTTTGATATTGTGCCTATTAAGAGAGAAATGATTAATGTTTCCCGAAAAACCTACTTTTTCCCACCCCTTTGGTCAATGGTTGGTGCTATAAAAAAACCTCTTCAAACATAAATTTTTGGGCTTTATCCGACACATAGTATGAACTTTGAACGGATTCGATATTTCATATATTAAGATAGTTATAGCAATATTTCCCTTTTTCGAAAACAAAAGCCCCCCATTTTCACCCCCTCCGACCGATTTAGCCCAGTAGCGTATTCGACCGAGATTTTATAGGTATACATATTCGGTAAAAAATTCAAAGTGATTGGTGCAAAATTACGGCAGTTATCGTGTCCACAAGAAACTGATATACATATATATATATATATATATATATATATACATATATACATACATAAATTATGTATAAACTTTTGAACTGACGATGGTTTTGGGGTCTGGGGGATGTGAAACGCGACGATATGTCGAAATTTTCCGGAAGTCGAAACATGGTACCCATTGCAATAGTTAGCTTTCTAATGAAATCTACCTAAAACTAATGCAGGACAGAGTGAAGAAGAGGAAAGAAATCTGGCTCGAGTTTTACTCTAAGGAGGCCATGATGAACAGGACATGAACACGCACAATGCTGACTGTACTCAGTCAAGATTGAGTCACCCTGATCGTCCTGCAAGACTCCAGCTATTATGATCAACGAACGCTGGGGCCACCATGTACAGCGGCACTCTTATTTTGAAACGCTAATACAATTGGAGTGTGCTGCCGATATAACGCACGAGGCTACGCTGCAAGGTATGATATTTTTAAAATAATGAAATGATTTCTTCTCTGTTGAGAAGGTCGTTATAAAAATTATTGGAAAGAGTTCTAATGGGGCCCTTCAAAATAATGACGATTCCTTAGACGCATTAAATTGGTGTTGATTCGCTTCCTCCCCCTTCCATCTTCCCTTGACACTGGCTTAACGGGCCTTTATGTATTTAAAGGTATTTCTTTAACAAGCTCTGTCCATGCTTAATGCTACAATGACAAAAGGAAATTCGCTACTCTCTCTTCTACAAGCTTCCCTCCTCGATACTACGTCAACCCCAGAACGGTGGCTCTAATTGCAAGGTTGTTATCGGTAGCACAGCGCATCGGCGACGACTACGATTCTAGAAACTGGTAATTTATTCATTTATTTATTTATCGTATGGCTTTTAGTGCCGGGAGTGTCCGAGGACATGTTCGGCTCGCCTGAGTCTTTAGCTGCTTCCAGCGGACACCCTAAAGGGTGAGCTACAAGTTCCGTTCAATTTCAAGTAGTTCCAACTTTCGCCACCAGATATCAATGATACCTAGTGATGAACGTTGGAACTTTGATAGAGCGTTCTGACGAAATCTAACCTAACAAATTTTGCTTTACACAAGTTTAGTCTGTGAAAGGATCTTTTTCATGCCATAAATCTATGACATGGGACCGCCGGCTTTACTTCCCCTCCGAAGGAAGGCATACTGATGGATTTTAACGCTCTTAAAAAATCTGACGACTTCGGCCGGGTTTGAACCCGCTATCTTGGGCACAGCAGTTCAGCATGCTACCGACTACGCCACCGAAGCCGGTAATAAAAACCACTTACGTCAAATTTTATTTCACTCTCTAGGCCAGCAGAAAGGAGACTGTTTTTGAATATATTTGTTTGATTTTTGTTATATTTGTTGTAATTTTTGAGCTGGTTGCTACTAATTTTGACTAATTGTGATTGTTTTCTTTTTGAATTTTCACTAATTTTTATTTAATGTGTATTTTTGAACTTTTTGAGCTTTTCTTTGTGACTAGTTTTGGTTATTTTGTTTCTGTATTTTTACTAATTTTAAGCATCTTTTCGTGTTCTTTTTACTTATTTCCTTTTTAACAAATTTTGACTAATTTTGAATGTTTACGAGGGGTTTTATGGTTTTTGACTAATATTTATCTTTTTTTGGCCTTTTGAGCTTTTTTTTACTTTTTTGTATTTTGACTAATTTTTAGCCTTTTTTAGATTTGGTAAAATTTTTCTATTTTTTTTACTATTTTACCTTTTTATTTTTGACAAATTTTGACCAATTTTGATTGTTTTTTGGAGCTTTATGGATTTTTACTGATTTTGATTTCTTTTCAGTGTTGAGTGTTTTTTATATTCTTTTTACTAATTTTCTTGGTATTTTAGGACTGTCAAACACTGGTGGGATTTGACCAAAGGGAGAAGTTGGAGAAGCAGATTTGTATCCCGTTTTCGTCGCAAAGACGAACCATTGTAGGGTTAGGGGGAAAGGGGATACCAGGGAAAAATGCTAAGCGGGAAGGATGTATTTTGTACAGTATTCTCAATAAACCAAGGCCTACACTAGGCAGCGTTAAAAAATAAAACAATCAATCTATCACTCTCTTACACAACGCCGCAAAACGAACACTGCAAGCCTCTGTTGCATTTGAGTAGGACTGGCTTGTTTTAAACATTAGGTGCAGAAGACCGCTTTAACCCATTATAGTTTATGGGCAGATGACCTCGTAATTCTGCCCCTTAAAACAACAATAACTGACCTTCATAGGTTAGTGGTTTGTATATTAACCACCTATCCTATGGACAATTTATATTGCCAACGATACAGTCAAATATCAACGAAATTTCTTTTTAAATTGTTAATATTTCTGAAAACCAAATATTATTACATTATCTTCTTGTCCTTAAGTGATTGATTCGTCTTTTTTTTTTTTTTTTTTTTAGAAAAGCGATTAACATTCAACAAAAATGAATAAAATATGATAGTATTTCTTTTTTAAATATGCTTCTAAAACTTAACATGATGTTCAGTAAAGGACATATACCGTAGCCTACTTTCTCCAAAATGCATGGGTATTGTTATAACTGTTTGTCCTTTTCAAGGAGTATAATTGAATGTTGGTTGTAGTAGCTTGTTGAAATACAACGTGCTATAGGGATATTAAACAAGAATATGAGGTGCCCTTTGCTAGTGCTACCGCTGTAAAAAAATTCATTCAATTCGGTTTCACCGTGTTTGAATTGATATGGGGAATGGATTTGCACACATACATGGCCGCTATTTGCAAACTATTGGGCTGATGACCTTGTAGTCAGTCATAAGATGCTTTCCACAAAAAGGCATGTTGTTGCAAAATCTGGTAGAGATCAAATTATTAGGATGGTCGTAATTTGATTTAAGCTTTTAATATTTGGGTGGCCGTCATTCCGTTTCCGTCAAGATGGCGGCGATATAGAACATGATACTGAAGTTTCCTTTGCTAGTGCTACCTCTGTACCAAATTTCGTTCAATTCGGTTTCACCGTGTTTGAATTGATAGGGGGAATCGATTTGCACACATACTTGGCCACCATCTGCAAACTATTGGACTGAAGATCTTGCAGTTTGGTCAGAATATGCTTCCCACATAAAGATATATTGTTGCAAAATTTGGTAGAGACTAGATTATTAGGTTGGTCGTATTTACATTTTAGCTTTTAACATTTGGGTGGCCGCGATTACGTTTCCGTCAAGATGGTGGTGATATAAAACATCACACGGAGGTGCCCTTTGCTAGTGCTAACTCTGTACCAAATTTCGTTCCATTCGGTTTCACCGTGTTCGAATTGATAGGGGGAATCGATTTTCACACAAAGATGGCCGCCATCCGCAAAATATTAGGCTAATGACCCATTAGTTTCGTCAAATGATGCTCCCTCCATAAAGGTATGTTGTTGAAAAATTTGGTAGAGATCGGATGATTAGGTTAATCGTAATTTGATTTAAGCTTTAACATTTGTGTGGCCGACATTACGTTTCCGTCAAGATGGTGGCGGTATAAGACATGACACTGAGGTGCCCTTTGCTAGTGCTACCTCTGTACCAAATTTCGTTCCATTCGGTTTCACCGTGTTCGAATTAATAGGGGGAATCGATTTTGACACAAAGATGGCCGCCATCCGCAAACTATTAGGCTAATGACCTATTAGATTAGTCAAAGGATGCTCCCTCCACAAAGGTGTGTTGTTGCAATATTTGGTAGAGATCGGATGATTAGGTTAGTCGTTATTTGATTTAAGCTTTGAACATTTGTGTGGCCGCCATTACGTTTCCGTCAAGATGGCGGCGATATAAAACATGACACTGATGTGTCCTTTTGCTAGTGCTACCTTTGTACCAAATTTCGTTCAATTCGCGTTCTCCGTGTTCGAATTGATAGGGGGGACAGACATTCAAAGTACATACATTCACACACACATACACACACACACACAGACAGACAGACAGACACACTTTTTTCGCCCTGTGTTGATCTCATAAGTCTACTTTCATTTTTTGCAAAAATCGAAAGTAGGCTAAAAATAAATAACCTTACAAAAAGTTAAATTATCATTCCATCATTCTCCGCCAACATGTCTTGATTTATGCACATTAAAAAAATTACAAGCCTTACAGTAGTCAAAGATTTATTGTAGGAATTTCTTCCTTGGGCCTCCAAACCTTGAAGTAAACCGTATGCGATATACATTCCACATAGGGCTGTATATTGGCCGACAGTACCTCGAATGCTTACATTAAATAAGAATACAGCAAAAGTGTGAAGATTTAATAAATCATAATTGTTTTCAGCAAATAACTTATGATATAATGAATATTTTCACACCAAAGAACGAAAACTTGTAGATGATTTATTGTAAGATATCTTTAATGGGGCCTCCAAACCTCGAAGTAAACCTATGCGATATACATTCAACATAGCCACATGGCCGATATGCACGAACCAGTCAGGATTTGGCACTGGAGTTTTACATGTAGTTATTTCAATGACCAACAGAGTTAACTGTTAACAAGCGATAGTAGGATAACATGCCACATTTTACACATCATATGCAACTACTGTAAGGCTCTGAATATATTCACACCGAAGAACGACATCTTGAAGATGATTTATTGTAGGAATATATTTAATGGGGCCTCCAAACCTTGAAGTAAACCGTATGCGATATACATTCCTCATAGCCACATGGCTAACAGTACGTCGTGGTACCAATCTCCGCCACTGCGCGCGCTCATTGTTTACGTCCATTTTCCAAAATCACTCCCACACAAAATATCCAGCTACCGAGTGGAAAGATGTTACACATCAAAGATGAAAAATCCACAGCCTGCTTCCAGTCTCCGACGGGGTCAGGAATGGAATGAATGAAGCCCCCATCTAGCGGCGAGGATATGAAATGTGCCGGCTGCCGAAGCCTGTCGCACTCCTCTGGGGCAATGATTAAATGAATGACAGATGAAATGAAATGATAGTGGAGAGTGTTGCTGGAATGAAATTGTGACATTGAAAACCGGAGTACCCGGAGAAAAACCTGTCTGCCTCCGTTTTGTCCAGCACAGATCTCACATGGAGTGACCGGGATTTGAACCACGGACCCAGCGGTGAGAGGCCGGCGTGCTGCCGCCTAAGCCACGGAGGCTTCAAATAATAAATAATAAATAATAAATATGAACATTAAAATCTTAAAGAAAACAAATAATAATAAGAAGAAGAAGAAGGCAAATTACAGGCATTATTGCACAGTAGTGAAGCCAGAGGGCCTCTATGTGGCAGAAGCATGAAAGCTGTTGAAATTGAGAAAAAGGAAAGGAAGATCTTCCGGAAAATTCTAGGTCCCTAGAATCTGCCTGGAGATGGATACACATTATAACTGAGGTCAAACCAAGAACTGTATGATAAGTTTGAAGGGATTTCCGTCAGCATGAAAAAGAGGAGGTTGATGTTCTATGGTCATATCAAACGATTGGAGACCGTGAGATTAGCTAACAAAAGTTCTCAACCTTCAGGAGAAATGGAAAGTGCAACATCCATGGCTTCAGGAAGTCCATCAGGACTTAAAAAGGTCAAACATTGGACCGGCCGAAGTCTGGGAGAGGACAGGATTCTGAACCAAAATTGCAGGTGTGAAGGATCCCCCCAAAGACAGACCCACGCATTCAGCCGAAGAACGATTGAGAAGCGGCCAGAGGCTAAAGGGCAAGGAAGAAACACCTTAAAGAACAACATTTGTTCGGTTGTTGTGTATTTGTAGTCCATCGGTGGGTGTATCAAATAATAATAATAATTGAAGTTAGTTTAAAATATTTAAAATTAATTTCAATGCTACATACCATGCGAAGAAGACGATTATCCTTTCTTGGAAATTTACAAAGATTGAACGATGATAGATTGACAAAGAAAATTTTCAATACAATAATGAAACTTAAGATACAGCCAGCTTGGTTTCAACAGACCTTGAATGACCTTAAGGAGGCCAATATACAAATTGAAGACATACCTAATAGACAACTCTTTCGGAACAAAATTAAAACAGTCACCTTCAAGGAGGAACTAGAGAGAAGCAGAAAACAGCCACACAACATTAAGGAGCTCCGACAACAACAATCTGAAAGAATGAAGCAATTTTGGGTGACCAAGAAGAAATCATATAGCAAAACTTGATGTATTGACTTAACGTGCTCTATTAAGGGCTATTCGATTAAATAAATAAATAATAAATACTATCTGTGACTGGATAAAGAGGCAAAGAAGGCAAGAGCAAGAAAATTGGACCTGGCCTATAGATTAACTCAGAACAGGTATAACAAACGAGCGATATCATACAAAGCAAAACTCAGACAGTACAATACAGTGGTAAAGCCAGGGAGTGTTTGGCCTTCGAGTGTCGAACCCCGAACAAAAAAGAGGAGCTGAAGGAACTTGAGATAAAGGAAGGGAGGATCCTGAGGAAAATTCTCGGATCACGGAAAGATGATGGCGGAACATGTAAAAAAAGTAAAAATGAAGATCTGTATATGCAGACCGAAACCACTGTGGTCATAATGCGTAAAAGAAGACTAAAATTTTACGGGCATTTGATGAGAATGGACGGGAACAGGCTGGCAAAGAAATTTTTGATGTGTAACATCTTTCCGCTCGGTTGCTGGATAGTTTTGTGGGAGTGATTTCGAAAATTGGGGACGGAAGTGGATCGGAACGATAAAGCTGGCAGTGGTGGATCAAATGGAAGTATGCACTGCCCGCTCGATCAATCAAACGGAAGTGTACTACCTGGCAGTGGTGGACAACGGAAGTATGCACTGCCCGCTCGATCGATCAAACAGAAGTGTACTAGCTGGCAGTGGTGGAGAATGGAAGTATGCACTGCCCGCTCGATCGATCGAATGGAAGTGTGCCCTAGCTGGCAGTGTTGATCGAACGGAAGTATAAGACGCACTGCCAACTCGATCGATCGACCCAGCTGTCACTGGTAAGAGAAACAATCAGCGCGCGGTGTCAAAAATTGATACCATGACGCACTCTCGGCCATGTGGAATGTATATGACATACTGAACGGAAGGCGCTCATGCGAACTCTGGTGTCAAGTGATTTAAACAAATGACATGGTACATGTTCGAAGTCTTCGTATCAGTATTTAAATGGTAAAATGCCTTAATATCAAACATTGTAAGTAGTCGGCATTGCATTGGCATAAGGCATTTTAAACTCAATGTCACTCAGGAACATTATCGAAACAAGCAAAATATAAATGAAACTTAATTCCGTAATGCAGTATTATTGGAACGTGGAAATAAGTCACCATCTTGTGCACAATATTTGCGAAGTCGAAATAGCCGTGGGGTTATTGCGTATGACAGTGAATCTAGAGATCTTGGGTTCGAATCCTGGGCGGGGTAGATATTTTTGCTACCAGATTATCATTTTAAACGGTATTTATCATATCAATATGATTCATTTTACGAGAATCCATATGAAATTACGTGTTGGTCTGTGAATCAAGAGGACCTGTTTATAAGGAATTTAATGTTATGAGCGGAGTCGCGTCTATTAATCCAGTTGATCCATTTTGTATTCTTTATTTAGGCTAGTGCTGGTGGAAGCTACAAATCATCTAATAAAATGAGTTCCGTATTATAAACTACAATATCTGTAAAACACTCCCTTTTACAATAGATTAATATTTGTGCCAATAATACTATAAAATACCAGTGTATCAACAATTTCACGTGAGGTTTCTTCTATGTCAGATGTTACACATCATATGCGACTACTGTAAGGCTCGTAATGTTTATTTAAATACATCACGGGGTTGAAAGTTAATACAACATGAGTAGAAGAGGTCAAAAGAGACGCCATTGAAGTTGGACTAACTGAACTTGTCATTCACGATAGTTAAACGTTTCGAAGCCGAGTTGACAATATCAAGACGTGCAAAGAAAAACCACCATAACACGGGGCAAATTTGGTAATAACAGAGGAGCAGTGAAAGATTAGAACTGAAAGAATGCAGAGGTTCTGGGAAGAAAAGAAGAAAAAATTGACCAGAAAGCCTTAGGTTCCATGCGGTCCACAGTTGGCCAAAGTCGGAAAAAAAATTATACAGTATCTGTAATAATATTCTGCCCGATAAAGGGTTAAATGACTTGATACATTCCTTGTAGCTTTCAATTTAAGATTATCATACACTTTGCGGAGGAAGTTAGATAGGAGCTTATAGAGAAAATACCTCCCCGCTAAGAGTTTTGCTGATATCCACAGAAACTTGAAAAGTAAACTCTTGCAAACTGGTTCTCAGCTGATAACTCGGTTATCCGTGCCACTTAACTCCAACGCCGCTTTAAAGTGAGTAAACGTTCAAACAATTTTCCGTAAGAATCCCTCCATTATTTCATTGTCAAACAAAATTAGCACGGCCGAAAAGGAAAAGAGGAGAGATATTGATCGCCTGCAACAGTGGTTGATGCATCTCTGTAATCCCCGCAGTGTAACCAAGCCAGTGAGTCATTTGGCTGTCCAGTGAGAGACAGATATGACATATTGACTGAACAGCAAGGTCAGTCAGGTGTCAACGCCAAAGAGAAACAAGAGAAAGTCTGTCTCGCCTGGCGGCCCGGTACTGATTACTAGTACCTGTTGAATTGGGTAGTTGATCAATACAATGGTTTAGACGTTTGTGATAGTGGCATATCGCTCTTTAAGTTAAGAAGGAAGAAGGAGAAAGAAAGAAAGAAACAGAGCAACTAACGTCTTTAATTTCTAATACAACGAATACTCACTTGAAGTAGTCATTAATAATTTTCACTGTAAAATTTATATTAAAACACAAGATTAAACTTTCTTCGGCTTTTCCCAATTAATTGGGGTCACCGGAGCCAGCCAAGCTCATTTGACTTTAAATTTGACGGTTATTGTTATTATTATTATTATTATTATTATTATTATTATTATTATTATTATTGTTCGATTTTGACCTACTTTGGACCACGGGAAACAATTGACTTGCTGATTAGTCCTTTTTCTTGCTTCCAGAAATTCTTCATCCTTTCACTGTGGATTCTCTTACTTTCTTCCGACCAGATGTTCTTGGCTCTTCTCCTTTGCTTTTCCTGGAACCCCTTGAATGCATCAATCGTTACTCGAAACGCCTCTCTATTCCTGATCTCATTTGGACTGACCCCAACTTCCTCAATATACTTTCTTATTTAATCTATTATTATTATTATTACCTTTATTATTATTATTATTATTATCATTATTATTATTATTATTATTATTATTATTATTATGCTTTTAATTCGGCAAGTTGGAATGACATGTTGTAAGCTCTTGAAGAGACTTTCAAAGTACCACAGTATCTTATGCGCATAATGAAAGACTACTTCAGGGATCGCACTCTGCTGTATGATACGGAAGATGGACAAAGGGCAAAACGACTAACGGCTGGAGCAGCGCAGGGATCGATCCTTGGTCCAGATCTCTGGAACATCATGTATGATGGCTTGTTACGTCTGGAGATGCCAGAGGATACGAATCTAGTGGGTTACGCTGATGATGTGGCTGCCTTGATAGTGGCCCGCAATGTTGAGATGGCTCAAATCAAATTGAACCAGGTGATGCGGCGCATAAAAAACTGGATGACGAGTCACAGACTAACACTAGCAGAACATAAAACTGAGATAGTTCTTCTGACGAGGAAAAAGATTGAGACTCTTGTACCAATGACTGTTGGAGATACAGTGATTGAAACATCTACGAGTACAACATATTTAGGAGTGACACTTGACTCCAAGCTGACATTCTGGAACCATATTCAGTGAGCGACAGATAAGGCAGTAAAATACATGTCAGCACTTAGTAGGCTGATGGGCAATATTAATGGCCCAAAATCAAGTAAAAGACGCCTCCTCATGACGACGGTTCAGTCAGTGCTCCTGTATGGCTCTGAAGTTTGGGCCGAATCCTTGAGATTTGCATGGTATCGGAGAAGGATAGCTGCCGTACAACGGAGAGCAGCTTTACGTTTTGCATGTGCATACCGCACGGTTTCTGAACCTGCAATCCTCACGGTGGCAGCAATAGCCCCAATAGATCTACTTGCATTGGAGCGACAAGAAATCTGGCGTACCCAAGGAGAGCTGGGGAAAAAATGTGCAAAGAAGCGTGCCTTTAATCAACGGATGAGGCGATGGCAACTCAGATGGGAAAGTGACCCTCGTGGTAAATGGACCAAGCGACTGATACCACGCCTGGATACCTGGGTCGAAAGAGTCCATGGTGAAGTCAATTATTACCTCACACAACTTCTAACAGGACACGGATATTTCCGTAAATTCCTGCATAGAGTAGGCGGAGCGAGTGGTGCAACAAGCATATATTGTGACGACATCGATGATGTACTTCACACCTTCTTCGTGTACGGCCATTGGATGATAAAGAGAGAATATGTGGAAACTGAACTGGGAGAACTGACACCAGATAATATTATTTCTGTGATGTTACGGAACCAGCAATCGTGGGATCAGGTAGCAGTGTATGTGGAGTATGTCCTTCGCCAGAAAAAGCGGGATCTGGAAGCGTACGAACGCCCTTAAGAAGAAATGAAGAAAGAAGAAGTCTGAAAGGCTAAGTAAGCACGACATCACCCTGAAGTAATGCGAGAGCGGTTCCGGGGTGATGAACACATCGTGGGAAAAGGGAGGTGGTTTTTAGTGGGTAAGAATCCCACACTACTGTGGAGTGCGGACCCTTCACATGTGTCTTTTTGAAGATTTTCCACAGTCCCTCGTAAAAATATATATATTATTATTATTATTATTATTATTATTATTATTATTATCGTTTCGGTCGTCTGGGGACCACGAGCCAATTTCAATGCTTTGACCTTTGCTGTTCCTTCTTCTTCCTCCAGTATTCTCTCATCATCTCACTAGGTTTCCTCTTCCTTTCCTCGGACCATTTCGAGCCGGTTTTCTTTCCCTTTCTCCCTTGGAATCCCTACATTTTTAGCACTTTTTGCCTAAAGAATATCTCTCTGTGGTGTATCTTCTTCTCTGATATTGTTTATTTTCAAATTATTTTTGACTTCTTGTACCCAGGTTGTTGTTGACTTCTTGTTCCACAGGAATGTCAAGATCTGCTTGGTTAACCTACTGTTATCTGTACAAATGTCCAAAAAATAGCAAACCCCTCTTCCGTATTGTTTCTGATATGTTTTCTATTTTTCGATATATTCTTCTTTTCTTTCTTCGATTCGGCCAACTAGGGACCACGTCAGTTCAACTGTCACTTCTTCCGAGCTTTAACTACCGCCCAGTGTTCCCGCATTCGTCTCCGGTGTTGTTCTTTTCTCTCTTGGGACCACACCTTCCCTGTCTTCAGCTTCGGCTTTTCCTGGAATCCTTTGTGCGTACGTAGTTTTTCCTGAAGTGGAACACGCTCCTGGATATCTTTAGGGGAAATTTCCATTTCACGTAGATCTTTCTCAACTTCCGTGAACCATGCCCCTTTGGTTTTCTTATGGATATATTATTATTATTATTATTATAGTAATTATTAGTAATAGCTGGGGCGATACCCATTTACATCCTGGCCAAGGAAAGGCGCCGTATATACTTGCGCAAAGAAGAGCATTCTAAGATACGCGTGGAGAGGGAGGAAAGAGATCTCTTCTGGAATGGCAGGAAGAATGGGAACGTGAACATCGTGGCAAGTGGACCGCTAGGCTCATCAAGCAACTGAAGCCATAGTTGTCGAGAGAACATGGTGAGGTTAATTATTACATTGCCATGTTTCTCTCTGGCCATGGTTATTATGAAGCATACCTCCATCGAATGGGTATTTCACCAAGTTCACGGTGTCGTTATTGGGATGATCAAGCACACATTATTTGCATTTATGAGGTGGAGAAATCTTCGAAGGCTTCTGGAGACAAAAGTTGGAGTCATTACACCAGACAATGTGGTGGATAAAATGCTTAGCAGCAGAGAAAGTTGGGCACAGATTGCTGTCTACATCTCTGAGCTGCTTAAAACAAAATAGAAGAGGAACCGAGATGATTGGTTGCTGAAGACAGTGAAGATGATGATGAGTAATTTCATTATCATCACGTTAAATGAAATTGACTGAGACCTCTGGTCGTAACAGTGGCTCCACCCTGAAGTAAGGCTGAACAGGCAGTTCCGGGGTGGCCTTAAGCCAAGTATAGGGTTTGTGGGTTTTTAGTAGGTAAGAATCCTGCACAGTTGTAAGTCCGGAAGCTTGCAATCTGTCTTTTGAAGATTTCCCCACGGTTTCCCTAAAAAAATAATATTAGTAATAATATAATAATAATTATGCGGCAGAGACTCTAACAATGAACAAGAAATGTCTAATGGAAAAACTAGAGGCGAAAGAAATGAAGATTTTGAGGAAAATCCTGGGTCCCATCAAAGAAAACAGCGAGTACAGAAGGCGTCACAACCACGAATTATACAAGCACGTGGAGAAGATCAGTGACACGATTCGAAAAAGAAGGATTGCCTTTTATAGCCACGTGACACGAATGAGCCCAGGTAGGATATCAAAACGAATATAGACGTACTTTCAGGATAAGAAAACCAAAGGGGCATGGTTCACGGAAGTTCAGAAAGATTTACGTGAAATGGAAATTTCCCCTAACGATATCCAGGAGCGTGTTCCACTTCAGGAAAAACTACGTACGCACAAAGGATTCCAGGAAAAGCCGAAGCTGAAGACAGGGAAGGTGTGGTCCCAAGAGAGAAAAGAACAACACCGGAGACGAATGCGGGAACACTGGGCGGTAGTTAAAGCTCGGAAGAAGAGACAGTTGAACTGACGTGGTCCCTAGTTGGCCGAATCGAAGAAAGAATAATAATAATAATAATAATAATAATAATAATAATAATTATTATTATTATTATTATTATTATTATTATTATAGTTTATAGAGGATACGAATCTAGTGGGCTAAGCTAATGATGTGGCTGCCTTGATAGTGGCCCGCAATGTTGAGATGGCTCAAATCAAATTGAACCAGGTGATGCGGCGCATAAAAACTGGATGACGAGTCACAGACTAAGATTAGCAGAACATAAAACGGAGATAGTTCTTCTGACGAGGAAAAGGATTGAGACTCTTGTACCAATGACTGTTGGAGATACAGTGATTGAAACATCTACGAGTACAAAATATTTAGGAGTGACACTTGACTCCAAGCTCACATTCTGGAACCATATTCAGAGAGTGATAGATAAGGCAGTAAAATACATGACAGCATTTAGTAGGCTAATGGGCAATATTAATGGCCCAAAATCAAGTAAAAGACGCCTCCTCATGACGACGGTTCAGTCAGTGCTCCTGTATGGCTCCGAAGTTTGGGACGAATCCTTGAGATTTGCATGGTATCGGAGAAAGATAGCTGCCGTACAACGGAGAGCAGCTTTACGTATTGCATGTGCATACCGCACGGTTTCTGAACCTGCAATCCTCACGGTGGCAGCAATAGCCCCAATAGATCTACTTGCATTGGAGCGACAAGAAATCTGGCGTACCCAAGGAGAGCTGGGAAAGAAGTGTGCAAAGAAGCGTGCCTTTAACCAACGAATGAGGCGATGGCAACTCAGATGGGAAAGTGACCCTCGTGGTAAATGGACTAAGCGACTGATACCACGCCTGGATACCTGGGCAGAAAGAGTCCATGGTGAAGTCAATTATTACCTCACACAACTTCTAACAGGACACGGATATTTCCGTAAATTCCTGCATAGAGTAGGCGGAGCGAGTGGTGCATCATGCATATATTGTGACGACATCGATGATGTACTTCACACCTTCTTCGTGTGCGGCCATTGGATGATAAAGAGAGAATATGTGGAAACTGAACTGGGAGAACTGACACCAGATAATATTATTTCTGTGATGTTACGGAACCAGCAATCGTGGGATCAGGTAGCAGTGTATGTGGAGGATGTCCTTCGCCAGAAAAAGCGAGATCTGGAAGCGTACGAACGCCCTTAAGAAGAAATGAAGAAAGAAGTCTGAAAGGCTAAGTAAGCACGACATCACCCTGAAGTAATGCGAGAACGGTTTCGGGGTGATGAACGCATCGTGGGAAAAGGGAGGTGGTTTTTAGTGGGTAAGAATCCCACACTACTGTGGAGTGCGGACCCTTCACAAGTGTCTATTGAAGATTTTCCACAGTCCCTCGTAAAAAAAAAATAGTTTATTGTTTGACAACATTATCACGGCAAATACCGGCTACATTTTCTGTTACAGCCTGGTTCGGCCTTAGCAAGGAACCATCTGTACTGAGATAAATACGATTACACTGTTCAGAGACTTCACATCCATGTCTTACCCGCAGTCTTCACGAGTCTCCTTCATTTGTAGGATGAGCTAAATTCCCATCTGGATCATCGAGCTTTGCTGAGTATTCGGCCAGGACATTGTCACCAAGGAACTACCTAACAATATGGCATGTGTTTAACAGAACTGCCTTCTGAAGTTCGATATATATCTGCGGGTGCAGATTCAATATTGATAGACTGCTGTGGAGAGTTTTTGGTATAACAGCAGTACCGATACAATTATTGGGATGGTAGTCACCGAATCAAGTTTCCACATCTGCTTTATCTCAATTGCCAGCTCTGTGTACTTAGATATTTTAGTAGCAGCTGTTTTTTGGATGTTTTGAGTGTTGGGACATGCGATATCTATCAGTAATGCCTCTTTGTGTACTTTATTGATGACAATGATATCTGGCCGGTTGTTACTGACTGCGACATCTGTCACAACTCCTCTGTCCCAATAGAGCTTGTGTGTGGCATTTTCGAGTACTGCAGATGGTGTGTATTTCCAATAGGGGACGGAGCTTTGAAGAAGTTTGTACTTCAATGCCAGTTTCTGGTGGATAATGTTGGCAACTTGATCGTGTCGATGTTTGTAGTCAGTGTTGGCAAGGTGGGAACAACCTGATATGACGTGTTGAATGGTCTCACTACATTTGCCACAGCGGCGACATTTCTCACTCTCTGTTGCTGGATCTTTTATGATAAATTTCCGATAGCTTCGAGTAGCAACAACTTGGTCTTGGATAGCTACAACAAATCCCTCTGTTTCCGGAAAGAGGACCGAGTGGGTCAGCCATGCGTGGGACGCTAACTTGTCGATGTGAGGCTGGTCCAACTCATGTGGAAACTTCCCATGAAGCGCCTTCTGTTTCCAATTCCCGATCTTGTATTCAGTAGTTTTCATTTCTTTTACTGGTGAATCTAAAGATGACAGATGGAGCGGTGTGTAATTATCAACAGCTGAAGATACAGTGAGATGGAGAGGGGATGTTTCTCCTTTGTCGTGGAAAAATGCACGTAGAGTTGTCACTTGTTTTGTATGAAGGTTCATGATATCTCTCAGTCCTCTACCACCATCAGACCGAGGTAGAGTCAGGCGCTCTGTTGCTGATTTCGGATGGTGCATACGATGGCGTGATAAAAGCACCGATGTTTTTCGTTGCAGATCGTGCAGTTCAGTTTGAGTCCACCTGATTATACCAAAGGAGTATGCAACTACGGGCATTGCAAATATGTTAACTGCCTTAATGATATGTTTAGCGCTAAGTTTTGAAGAGAGAACACTGCGAAGTCGTGAAGTATACTGCTCAGTTATGTTCTTCTTGATATCACCATGTCTGAGACTGGTACTCTGGGCAAACCCAAGATATTTGTACAATGCGCCTTCCTCCAACGGCTGAATACTTCTTTGTCCCTCTCCAACAGGTATTCCTTATGCAAAGTGCGAGCCTCTAATAACAGTCTGTGTTCTGCACTTATCAAAACCAAACTGCATATGGATATCTGAAGAAAAACTCTGAGTGATAGAGATGAGATATTGTAGGTGCACTTTAGTTGATGCATACAGTTTAATGTCATCCATGTAAAGATGATGGTTCATCTTGTATGCTTCACCATGATTACCCTTAATACTAAATCCGTAGTTGCTACTGTTCAGGATTTGAGAGAGAGGATTCAATGCCAGACAAAACCAGAGTGGGCTTAGCGAGTCTCCTTGGAAAATTCCTCGGCGAATCGGTATTAATGAAGATGTTAAACGAGTGACACCCATTGTAAGTTGGAGGGCAGTGCTCCATGAAACCATTGCGCACTTCAGGAAGTTCACTATAATAGCGTTGACCTTGTAAATCTCCAAGCTCTGTATAAGCCATGTATGAGGCATGGAATCGAAAGCTTTTTGGTAATCAACAAAGCAGGCATAAAGATTTCGTGATCTACGACAGGCCTGCTCTAGTGCCATGGCATCAATAGTGAGCTGTTCCTTACATCCTTGAGAATTCCTTCTGCAACCCTTTTGCTCCTCTGCGAGAATGGCGTTTTCCTCACAATGCGCACGAATTCGATTTGCAATAATGGATGTAATGATCTTATAAAAGTTTGGCAAGCAGGTGATGGGGCGATATTTAGATGGGTTTGTGATTTTAGAGTCCTTTGGCTTGAGATAGGTTAACCCTCTGGCTAGGAAATCTGGAAATGCAGCAGGATTTTCCAGAAAACATTGTATGTGAATAGCCAGTAAACGGTGGGTACATGTGAGCCTTTTATAGTAGTAATTATGGATCCGGTCAATTCCAGGTGCTTTCCAATTTTGTAGGCTGCTGATGACCTGGCGTAGTTCCTCAACATCAACGTCTCTGTGTGCCATTTGATTTATTCGTCTGGTAGCATTCTCTATTTCCTTAAACCACGGAGCTTCATTGTTGTGTTCTTCCGGCCTAGACCATATTGATGACCAGTCGTCGGTAACACTCTCCGCACTGGGTCCTTCTGGAGAATCATTCTGAACTTGAGGTGTCTTTTTCAGGTCTTCATAGAACTTTCTCTCATTTCTCTTGAAGTCATTGTTCTGTTTCTTCCGTTCGGTAGTGTTCTGGTATCTCTTAAGACGCTTAGAGAGGGCTGCAAGTTTTTGTTTATAAGTATCAAGTACTTCTGTTATCACTGCGTCCTCGGGGACCTGAAATTCTTCTAGTGAGGAGTCCCTCATGATCCTTCGTATGCGGTTGTTCAGACGCCTACTTCTCACTCCATTCTTATACTGTTGCAGTCTGTTCACATTCTGGCGTAGTTGTTCAATGCGTTGTTTTAAACGCTTTGCCCAAGGTGGATCGCTGGGTTTCCTTGCAGCAGACTGTTGGTTTGGAGGGCGTGGCCTGCCCCCATTAATTCATACTGCAGCTAGTGCTGCACAATAGATAGCAGTATGAACCTCCATGAAAGATTGGTGCTCTTGTAAATAGTTGGGAAGTACGGTTTCGTTCAGTTCTTTCAACACCATGGCAAACTTGCGGGAAGACTGCTGCCTCGGAAGTATTGGACGTTGGGTAGGGTCAGTACCTGCATATTTAAGCAGAGCTGAATTAAATTCGTCTTGGATCTTGGAATGATGGCTTGTTTCCCCATTATGAGGTTCATTTACGTAAGTCGATTCATTCATGGAGACCTCATTATCAGTATTTATTTGGCTAGTTTCACCACCTGCAGCTGAGGGATATAGTTCATGAGATTTCTCCTGTCTGATTCGATCCAGAACAGGGTCGGGAACTAAATGATTCTTTACAATTGCTCTTCTTTGATCCGCGACTCGTTGCTCAGTGATGCTAAACAGAGGATACTGCTGCTTGAAAGCCGCATGCAGTGCTTGGCGGTAGTTTGTTATATCTGTTTCAAGACGAGTTATTCGATAATATGCCCGCATGATACATTCATTCATATGAGATTCCCATTTCATGCGTTTTCTGGGCTTACCTGCGAGAGTGGTTGTATTTATTTCAAAGGCACTGCCGTCAGGTGCGGTGCGAGACTTGAGATTTTGTGTACCGCCAATATCGTCTTGAGCTGCTGGAGCTTCTTCCGGTCTACTGGTGGATGGACAGCAGCTTGTCATCCCACTGCCACCGGTTTGGGTATTGTCACCTCTAGTGGTGGTTCTAGAGGTAACCTGCCGTATCACAGGCAGTGACATTTCTTATAGCAAATTACTATTATTGCCTTTCCTGTGTGCTTTTCATACCTTCAGCCAGGTATTGCCTGGGTATTGCCTTTGATACCTATGGCAAGGTTTACAACACTCCTGTGAATGCTAGTGTGTTATTTTGACTGATCGACGCAGATTCTTTGTAAATATGTGATCCAACTGATGTCATTTAACTCAATTCTAACCCCTGTTTCTAACGAAATAAACGACATTACACAATTAATATCTGTTATAGGGGCCCATTGGACTAATTCAGTAAACGGAGTAATAAACACACATTACAGGGCATAGATTAAACTATTTTAAACGGAATATTTGTGGTAATGTTAACCTAACCTGTACCAGCAATTCCTAGGCAACCACGTAAACAAGTTTCATGCACAGACATATGATATCCAAATATCACTATAAAAACCTCGCATAATCACTATTAAACACTGTGTACTGTCGGTAAGTCACTCAAAAACATCTTCCAAACCATAAAACACTGAGGTAGACATTAAATAACTAAACAAACTATATAAATAGGAGTAGCCTCGATCCGATCAGCCTCACCAAGTCACAGCCTTCTATTATTATTATTATTATTATTATTTGCGTACATTCCCCTTAAAGGAGAGCGCTAAAAACACAAAAATCTAGCTTTTTGTGGTGACTCTTTTCGTCTTTTTATCTTCCCAAAAACCTTTTATCCGTTCACTCTGTGCCTTCTTCCCTTCATCTGTCCATTTACGCCTATTTCTTTTGGGATGTGATCTAAATTCAAATTTATGGTTTCTGATTTTTTTCTACAATTTCTACGATCGTGAATGTCTTCTATGGTGATATGTAATCGTTGTAAGTCTTCCATAGTTTCTTTGTACCAAGAAGTACCCAATTTCGACGCATATTATTTTAGTCAGTCTGGGGTCGTTCATTCTGGCGATGTGTGTACAGAACTTCACTCTGCGTTTTCTAATGAGTGTCGTGATAGATTCAGTATTTCTGTAATATTCTTCTGTAGGTCTTTATTTGCCAGAAATTATCTCTGAATACGGCGCCGTAATTTTTTCTCAGAATTTTCCTTTCTTGTTTTTCAATGTCTTTAATGTTGGCCATTCCCTTTGTGCTTGTGGTTTCTGATGCGTATAAGGCTTCCGGCAAGACTACTGTTTTATAATGTCGTAGCCTTTTTTCACAGCCCTGGAGATGCATTTTTTATTGTAGTCAGACCAGCTAAGTTTGTAAGCTTTCTGTAATTTTGAGACTCTTTCTTCGTTAGCCTTTGTGTTAAGACCAGATTTCTGCATTCTTCTTCTTCTTCTTCTTCTCTTCTTCTTGCGTTTCTGCCAACTAAGGACCACGTCATTTCAACTGGTTTCTGCGTCGAGCTTTAATATTCGCCCTGTACTGTCGCATGAATTCTTGTTGTTGCTTCCTTTCTTCCGTTTATTTCATGCCTGTTTTAAGCTTAGGCTTTTCCAGGAAAACCCGGTGAGCTGTCAGTTTCATCTTAAGTGACACACACTCCTGCATATCGTCACATTAAATCCCAATTTCTTGTAAATCTCTGCCTACCTCAGTGAACCAAGCCCCCTTAGTTTTCTTCTCTAGAAAATAAGTGAAGGCCCCCCTGACAATCTTACAGAGCGCATTCGTGTCATGTGACCATAAAATGAAATTCTTATTTTCCTCATCACATCATTTATTTTTTCCACACGTGCGTAGGACTCGTGATTGTGCCGTCTCCTGTATTCAACATTTCCCTTTACTGGGTCCAAGATATTTCTTAGGATCTTTCTTTCTCTTACCTCCAGTTTCTCCGTAAGTCCTTTCCTAAGCATTGCAAGGCATTCCGCAACATATAATGTCTCCGGGTGGATGACTGTGTGATAGTTTCTTAGCCTAGCATTTAGGGATATTCTTTTCTTGATTTCTTTGCATTATTATTATTATTATCATCTATATTATTTCAGTAGTCTAAATCCCTCCTGCGGCGCTCACAAGCGACCGATCGTGACAAATGAGCATTCAAATGAAAGAGAATAGACATTAGCAGTGACGAATTGCACTCTAATTTCATAAATACTGTATATATAATTTGTTTAGAAAATGATTTAAAGTGTACAAAGTGTGCGATTTGCAGTTAATGTTGCTGTAGGAAAATACACTCCATAATTGCTGTCCACTTCACATTTTGGCCGCTGTGACGCCTGTTTCATGTCATTTTTAATATTTTGAGGCCTTTCCTTTATCATTTTGCATGGATTTCAGAAGCAGTCAATCAAAGGAATGAGTAGTCTACTCAAATCGTAGAATTTGATAAATATTCAATATCCGGTGAGTGTTGTGATGATCCAATTTTCAGTGATTGCCTTCTTAAGTTAGGGAACGTAGAACTTGGAATTATAACTGAAATGTAAATAGTGTTCTATAATCATTTGGTTGAAATAAAAACATAACAACCTTTCTCCTTAAGTCTCTCATTATAAACCTATTGGGGAAAGTGTGCTTTATGGACATTCGAGATTTCTCGCACGGGTCCGCTAGTTAATATTATTATTATTATTATTATTATTATTATTATTATTATTATTATTATTATTATTATTATTATTATTATTATTATTATTATTATATATAATTCGTTGAGGCCATCTAGGACCACGTTAAGTCTTGCTACACATGGCAATTTGTTTCTTCTTCCTCTGAGCCCAGAATTCCCTCATTCTCTGTGAGTGGGCCATCTTGCGCTCCGCTGTCCAAGTGGTACCTTGTCTTCTTTTCGGGTTCGATGTCTCGTCTCGGGTTAGCCCATTAGTCAGTATCTTTTTGCGGAAGAGATCTCTATTGAAGGCGTCGTCGGGTTTTAGATGCAGCATTTTGAGGTCGTCTTTGGTATTCATAAACCAGGGCATTGTGGTTTTGGGTTTGGAGTCAAAGAAATGAAAAATCTGTTTAGTCAGCCTGTTTCCGTCCATTCGTTTGAGATGACCGTAATACCGTGCCCGCCTTTTACGGATCGATTCTGAAATTTTCTCTATTTCACTGTAGACTTCTTTGTTGGATTTTTTATAGTGGATACCATTCTTGTAATTTGATCCCATTATACCTCTGACGATTTTGCGCTCTTTTTTCTCCAGTTCTTCAAGGAGTCCTTTATTAGCATTATTATTATTATTATTATTATTATTATTTATATGCGAATAGACCACTGAGGATCACGCTACAATTTATTTTCTTCTTCGTCTTAAGCTTCTTCTTCCTCCAGCATTCTTTCATAAGTACGCTGTGCTGCGGCTTCTGTTCATCCCTCCAGGTTCTTCCAATCTTCACAGTTCTTTCGTCTTGAAGCCCTTCAAAATTTTGAATAATGGTCAGAAATGTATCCTAATCTAACATTTGAACTTCCTGAATCCATGCTGTAGTTATCTTCTTGTTCCACAGGTAGTCGAATATACTATTGGTTATTCTGGTTTTCTCCATTCTGTACAAATGTCTGAGAAATGAAAACATCTCCTTTTCATGGTTTCTGAGATTTTCTCCACATTTTTGTACACTTCACCGTTGTTCCGAAGTTTCCAGCCAGTTTCAGTGTGGACTGGACCAATGATTTTCCGAAGTGTCGTTCTTCCTGGGATCTCTAGCTTCTCCAACTTGTAGGTCATTGAGAGGCATTCGCTGGCAAATGAAAATTCTGTTTTAGCCACAGTATCATAGTGCTTCATCTTGTTGTAGATGTTTTTAGTTAGCCCGTAAGCTCTCTCCATTTTTGAGAACCGATCCCCCACAGCAGCTTTTTCTAGTCCCTTCTCTTGTATGGCATTGTATTATTATTTTTGTTCGACGATATCGAAATGTAAATTTTATATGTTAGAAACCTGTATCATAATGAGGGACATTATAACACTATTTTATCATTTTAAATGATCTTGTCGACTTCGTCGTTACGCTGGGGTCTGGCGTTACGTTACGGTGACGGGACGAAATGTACTCAGATGCACTGAGGTGTGTGACGTCATAGTACCGCTTGGTGCATGTGTTCCCCGACAATCTCTACTTCGTTAGTATAAGACAAAAATCCCCGATTCTTGGATGTCACGGGTAATCTCGAGAACCATTGGATGGATTTTGATGCGGTTTTCACCATTCTCGAAAGGATATCTCGAGGAAAGATTCTGTAGAAAATAATTTATGTATGATCAAAGGAAGACAAGCAGCAATGATTTCAGTGAAAAAGTCGAAAACAAACTTGGCGACCGTGCGCTTCTT
This sequence comes from Meconema thalassinum, assembly GCA_946902985.2. Lineage (NCBI taxonomy): Eukaryota > Metazoa > Arthropoda > Insecta > Orthoptera > Tettigoniidae > Meconema > Meconema thalassinum. The sequence continues at coordinate 74,609,948 of OX336397.1, forward strand.
AAGCTTACGCTGGGCTAACCGTAAACAATATCAATATACTATGAGCGTAAGAATTGGTCAGCATGAAAAGTTCTACAAAAAAAAAGTGCGCGAGAGCATATCTCTCTCTTCAATACATCGCCCACTATAAGTGTTTTTAGACTGGATGGAAGGGGCACGTCCCTGCCCGCTTGACCTTGCATTGCCCTTGGTTTGCACTTGCCGTTCGCGAGTAATTGGAAATAAGATAAGCAAGATAAGTATTATTCAGATAATTTTCTAACATGTCAAGAGTCTTTGGCTTCGAGCGAAGCGAGAAGCCTCCAGCCTTTCTATTATTTTTCAGCATTTGTAGCATTTAAAATGATACAAAGTCTAGTCTTTCAGATTGACTGTCACTTTTTTTTTATTATGAAACAGTTTCCCCCACCAATCAGAGCTCAAGAAACAGTTGTGTGACCAATTAGGTAAGGATAGCATCACACCTGCGCTGACTTCCACGGCCTTCAATTTTGAAATTCACTGCGTGTATTCTAGTGTCATAGTGGGGTATTCCAGGAGGCCATGGTATTCACTGCGTCCCATGCGCTCTGTTCAGTACATAAAACTGGCGAAATCTCGACAGATATTTATGAATATTTATGTTCGAACATGAAATAGTTATAATTATCGTCGAACATAAACAGTCGTATGCAACTCGCCTATAATGGTAATTAAGACACTCGTATGGAAATTATAAAACGAGCGAAGCGAGTTTTATAAGCATAATCTACTCGTGTCTTAATTATTGCCATTATAGGCTCGTTGCATAATATACTATTGTGCATCGGATGTAGGATGTGGTAGTTATGTAGATAAGAAACGATTAGCTGAGGAGAGTGAGGCATGGAAAGGTGCATCAAACCAGTCAAATGACTGAAGACTCAAACAACAACAAAACACTGGCTTCCAACACGACATTAGTGGCTGTGGTTACGACTGGAATATTGGAGTTGAACTGGCCATAAACTAACCAACCAAACAGCCGGCCTCCTGCTTACAGTAACTAAGTTAACTTTTTATGAGGTATATCTCGAAAATAGCTCCATTTTTCCGAGTTTCAAATTAGTTAATACGCCACGCCACAATTACAAAGGACTTAATGGCATCTAACTTAAAATGCTGCACAAAGCACCAAACCAGCCGCGCTGTATCGTGAAGTGAGCTCATTGGGAGTAAAACCGGAGCTAATATAACTGTGTGCTTTCAGACGTTACAATTACTGCACTTCAAGATCGAATTTCCTCTCGCAATGAACACCTTGTCTCTGTGATCAAAGAGCAGTATTAAAATACTATCTTTGTTGGATTTTGCTATAAGAACATTTTTACATTTATTTATTTATTTATTTATTTATTTATTTATTTATTTATTTATTTATTTATTTATTTATTTGTGTATTAATTTATAAACTATTGATTTTTATTATTTGTTTATTTATTTATTTATTTATCTATCTAGTTATTTACTTATTTATTGATCTATTTATTTATTTGTTTATTTATTTACTTATTGATATATTTATTTATTGATCAATGTATTTATTTGCTCATTTGTTTCTTTATTTCTCTATTTATATATTTATTTATTTGTTTTTTATTTGTTTATTAGTTTGTTTATTTATTTCTCTATTTGTTTATTTATTTATTTACTTAATGTTTATTTGTTTATTTGTATATTTGTTTATTTGCTCATTTATTTCTCTCTATATTTATTTGTTTTTTATTTGTTTATTAGTTTATTTGTTTATTTATTTCTCTATTTGTTTATTTATTTATTTTCTTAATGTTTATTTGTTTATTTGTATATTTGTTTATTTATTTCTCTATATACCGTATTTATTTATTTGTTAATTTGTTAATTGATATATTTCTCTATTTGTTTATTTATTTATTTTCTTAATGTTTATTTGTTTATTTGTATATTTGTTTATTTATTTCTCTATATACCGTATTTATTTATTTGTTAATTTGTTAATTGATATATTTCTCTGTTTGTTTAGTTTATTTATTTATTATTAGTTTATTTGTTTATTTACTTTTTGATAGATTTATTTATTTATTTATTCATTTATTGCTAGAGCCTCCGTGGCTTAGGCGGCAGCAAGCCGGCCTCTCACCACTGGGTCCCTGGTTCAAATCCCGGTCACTCCATGTGAGATCTGTGCTGGACAAAACGGAGGCAGACAGGTTTTTCTCCGGGTACTCCGGTTTTCCCTGTCAATATTTCATTCCAGCAACACTCTCCACTACCAATTTATTTCATATGTCATTCATTTAATCATTGCCCGGGAGGAGTGCGTCAGGCCTCAGCAGCCGGTACAGTTCATATCCTCGTCGCTAGATGGGGGCTTCATTCATTCCATTCCTGACCCGGTCGGAGACTGGAAGCAGGCTGTGGATTTTTTTCATTCATTTATTGCTCTGCTTTTGTTTTTGCTTTTAGGCATTTTGCTTTAGGTAATGTTCTGGAGATCAAGATAATTTGTTTGATTTTCAGAAATCTGAACAGTTTTACCAGAAAATTCCCTAATGTTGGTTGTTGTAATCGTTTCATTTAGGAGCTTGGGGATCGGTGTCATTTCATGCCCGTGTACTTTGGTGTATGTAGTCTGTCTGATGACTTGTGTTATTGTGCACATATGTGATTTAGGCTGCCGTGACCTGAAGTTCGGAACCATCACGGTATTTGTCTGGAGTAGAAATTGGAAACCACTTCCGGGATGACTGAGGTGAGAATCGAACTCACCTGTTTTGCCTCACGAGGCATGATCTGAACTCTTGTCCGCTTAGCTTGTGTAGCATGACGCCCCTCCTAATAACTTCTAAACGGCTAAAGCGATTCTCTCAGACCAGAATTTAATTTCTAAGCAGAGCCGGAAATAGAACCCGAACCTCTTGAGTGACAGCCAAGAATGCTAGCGCTACACTACGAGGTGGTCTTCAAATACCGTCGGGGTCAGAAGTATTAATAATAATAATAATATCGTAAGGCCTCGGATGCCGGGTGCAAGCTTTGTTATTTGACGTCCAAAGGGCAGCTTGCACGTCGATTTTGTTGTTTCTTGGAACTCTATGAAAGTCAAGGAAGTTAGATATCTAAGCTCCTTGATACTACAGCGCTTTCTAGTAGAGAAAGGAGGAACTTTTGTGTTGGCGGAAAATCCCGAGATTATTTTTGCCATTATGAACACGACCTACTGAATTGAAATGGGTTTTCTAACATGCCAACATCGTATGACATGCATACCCTGATTTTTGTTGCCTTTCAAAAATCACTTATCACGGGCAGGAGGAAACGTGCAAGCTATGGGTTGGCAGTCCGACATGATAACCACTCACCCACCGTGTCAAACTGTAGTCAGAGGTGAACAATACTTAACCAAGAGAGGTCTCAGTATTCCTTCCTTCGGAGGGGAAGTAGAGCCGGCGGTCCCATGTCATAGATTTATGGCATGTTAAAGAACCTTCCACTAATTGCACCTGTGTGAAGCTAAATTGGATAGGTTAAGAATGTAAACAACGCTCTTAGGTTTCTACGTTCGTTGCCAAGAGCCGACTGCGGTGGCGTCTAGTAGCTAAGTTCTGAACTTGGCCTAGTAGTCGTTGACGGTGGCGCTTGGTGGCAAAAGTAGGAACTATTTGAAAAATTCTAAGTTGCAGTACTTAAATTTAAAAAAAAAAACAGATAACACACACTAATACAGTCATCACAATTTACACCGGTTATCAGACAGATTCTACACACACCCAAAGTACACGGGGCTACATGACCGCGTTGTCGCAGCCCCTAAACTTAAGAACCAACCAACCAAGAGAGGTCGACGAATATAATTAAAAGAGAGAGTTTGGCGCAGAAAAGTGAAGTCCCATGTTCGCCAACTGGCACTCCTCTTGTGAGTCCCTGCGAGATGGGGGTGAAGCTCGAGGAAGTTTGACTTATTGACATCATGGGGGCTGTGTGCATCCTTCTAACAGAAGGTGGCAGGTGTGAACGACATCAATAATAAAACCGACGCGACGCGTCGCGACGACATGCTACACAAGCTAAGCAGACAAGAGTTCAGAACATGCATCGTATAAACAGTGACACGTTTCATGTGACGGGGAATTTATTGATTTTTAGCCTATTTTCATCCATGCAAAAAATAGGCTTATGGCATCACCTTTTGTCCGCATGTGTTTGTGTGTGTGTGTGTGTGTCCCCAAATAACTTATAAATGGCTAGAGAGATTTCAATGAAACTTGGTAAGGTCATACTTCTGTCTTGGCTGACCACGACCGTGTCATTCAATTTTATTACGTCTCACAAATCCAACATGGCGGCTTTGCGAAATATTTCATCGGCAATCTATATCTCCGAAAATATTACTGATATCACCCTGAAATGGTGTACGGTGATAAAGGGCACTACTAGAAGTTTATCTATGAGACTTTCAAAAATGTGTTAACTACAAAACAAACATGGCGGCCAAGCGAAGGTGAAACATTTGAATAGACTTTTCTCGCAATTTAACCATCTGAGCGCAGTGAAATATGGTACAGTTCACAGTAAATGTCTATACACATTGTAATGCACTGGCATCTAATTTAGTTCAATTGTTTACATAACCTCAAAATGGCGGCTGTGTGCAATTTGAAATTTAGGTTTTGATTTCTTGTCTATAAATCATGCAATCGAAGTGAACGTTTGAATAATGAACCTACGCAAAAATCGTCATCTAATAGTACATAACTCTATGGCCTACATACATAAAAAAGTGACAGTCAGTCTGAAAGACTAGACTTTGTATCATTTTAAATGCTACAAATGCTGAAAAATGCTAGAAAGGCTGGAGTCTTCTCGCTTCGCTCGAAGCCAAAGGATCTTGACATGTTAGAAAATTATCTGCATAATACTTATCTTGCTTATCTTGTTTCAAATTACTCGCGAACGGCAAGTGCAAACCAAGGGCAAAGCAATGACTAGCGCGCGGGATGCCGCAATCTCACCAGAGTGCGCGGGGACTTGCCCCTTCCATCCAGTATAAAAAGCACTTATAGTGGGTGATGTATTGAAGATAGAGATATGCTCTCGCGGACTTTTTTGTAGAACTTTTCATGCTGACCAATTCTTACGCTCATAGTATATTGATATTTTTAACGGTTTGCCCAGCGTAAGCTTAAGAAGCGCACGGATGCCAAGTTTGTTTTTGACTTTTTCACTGAAATCGTTACTGCTTGGCTTCCTTTGATCATAGATAAATTTTTGCTACAGAATCTTTCCTCGAGATATCCTTTACTGAATGGTGAAAACCACATCAAAATCCATCCAGTGGTTCTCGAGATTACCCGTGAAATCCAAGAATCGGGGATTTTTGTCTTATACTAACGAAGTAGAGATTGTCGAGGTACACATGCACCAAGCGGTACTATGACGTCACATACCTCAGTGCATCTGGGTACATTTCGACCCGTCACCGTAACGTAACGCCAGACCCCAGCGTAACGACGAAGTCGACAAGATCATTTAAAATGATCAAATCCAGCATGGCGACCATCCGAAATATTTAGACCATTCTTAATATCTATTGATCTATTACAGCAATCTCACAGAAATTTTGTATGTTGATAGAAGCAATTAATATAAGTAGGACATATTATGAAAATAGGCTGTATTGTTCTTCACGGAACTACAGGTTTTAAACGCATATTCTCGCAGCTTTGCTTCCCCTACGGACGATGCGAGGATCATTCCTCTACCGTCACAATGACGGTGTCTGGGAGCTAAACACACTCTGGCAGCAGATACAACTGGGGATTGTGACAAGTGACCGCTAACTTGGGTCTAATTACGGGAGTGTCACAGGGGAAGGATTTTAGAAGCTGGCCTTGGATGTGTGGGCAGAGACCGTCCCAGCATTTGCCTAGTGGTGAAAATTGTAAACGACAACAACAACAAAAACATTTTCAGGACGGCCGAGATAGGATTCGAACCCACGCTCTCACGATGGCAGAGAGGCACGAACTAGAGCAATAGCGCCATCTACCACCGCTGCCGGTGGATCTTATTGATATGAAGGGAATATAGTAAGTTGTTATTAACCCGTTGAGTGCTTCGCCCGTCTATAAACGTTGCAATATAAAGAGTTTTTTTTTCATATTCCTCATTCGCTTTCGAGTGATTAGTCGATATCTGCCATGTTCTGCCACCTATTGGGCACTATGTAGTACTGCTTGAAATAGGAATTTTGCTTCCGAAAGTAACTAACAGAGCATTTTGTAGGTGTCTATTCTCTACAGATGGAGTTCATCTGTGTTGAATAAGAAGCAAATCTTTCTCACCGCGTTGTGATTTCCGATTTAAAAAAATCGTATTATAGTAAGGATCAACAAGTATTACTTGCCTACTGATATTACGGAAGAAAAAAAATAGGGACCGTTTAATGGAGATTGGCTCAATTTTAATTTTGATTCCTCCCAAAATAAACATTTTTTTATATACAGGTAGGATTTTCAATTTACATTTAGATAAATAAATCCCCAAAATCTATAGACATTTTGAGCCCCTCCCCCTTGTGATAAATTAAAAAGTATTAGCCTACTTATACAATTATTGTAAAAAAGTGAATGAAAAAATTCAGCACTTAAAAGGTTAATGATTAGGGCTTGGAGCAACTTGGTAATCAACCCCCTTCACTTGGGTGTGTGTAATGGTGATTATCAAAGTCTAGGATTGAGGGAATGTCCAGGGACTTGAAATGAGGTATTATCCCAGTATTTGCTTGGAAAGATTGTGGAAGAACTTGGGGTAAATCCCAATCATGATTGCCGCTGACAGAACGTTCGATCTGCAGAATAATTGCTCCCGCTGGAAGCCGTGGTGTGTTATTACCTCACGTCGGGGGGAGAGCGGTTGATGGCGCAGTGAATTAATTGCTTGCCACCTAGTAAAATAGACCGGGTTTGATTCACGCTGTAAAACCTTCAAGGTGAAACCAACCAACAAACCTTCTTCATACCTACCTACCGCTACCTTCCATCTTCATTTCCTTCCTTTCTATTCTTCCTTGCTCTCTCCCCCTTCCCTTTCTCTTCCTTTCTCCCTCCCCATCCTTCCTTCCTCCATTTCTCCTTACGTTTCCCCCCTTTCATTTCCCACATTCTTCTTCCTTCCTTTTTTCTTTCATCTTCCATCCTTTCCCCCTTCCTTGCTTCCTTTTCATCATCCTTTCCTCTCTCCCCCCTTCCCTTCATTCATTTCCCATCCTACCGCGCTCTCCTTTCCTTCGTTCCTTCACCTTCATTCCTCCATCCACTTCCTTCATCTATCCTCTTTCTTCCTCGATCCCCTTCCTTGCTACCTCCCTCTTACTCCCACCCCCTTTCCGTCCATCCTCCTCCCCTTCATTCCTTCCTCCCACCCTTCCAACCTTCCTTTCTTTTACCCTGCTTTCTTCATATCTCATCCGTCATTCCCCCTTTCTTCCTACCTTCGTTCATTTAATTTCCTTCTTCTTTCCATTTTCCCCTTTATTCTTTCCTCCTTATCTTCCCTCTTCCTCCCTCATTTCCCCTCTTATTCCTCCCTGTGTCTCTGTATTTTTCCTCTTCCACACCCTTCCTTCCTTTCTTCCCGACTATAAGCTTTGCTTTCTGAACTTCGTCTAAAATACTCAATTCCTATGAAATATCCTCGAAGACCAAGTTCACTTTGCGTACCGGTCAGAAGAGAGAGTTCCTAAGCCGTAAGTTGTCAATAAATATCCATGCACCTTACCGACAAGTTGCATCAAAATGTGATGGTATTTTAGAAATCAGTTCTTGGGGACGATGCTCTGGATATTCCATCCTCTAAATTAATAAACACCATCTAAGCAGCCCATACCAAAGGAAGATGAACTTTGTACACAGCTGTACAATACACGGATCATAAAACGTGAGGTGCGATATATTGGAACGAGTTATATGTTTGTGTGTATACCAGTAAAATATTGTAGCCCGTTCATATTTATATTGATCTTCCTACTGTTTAAAATCACAGCAGTGAAAGTAAATGACGTGTAGTCCTATGTGGGAGTGCACCTGTACCTGTTGACACTGCCTACACCTGGACCTGATAAATTTATAAGCTGCGTTAACTCGCACATTAGTTTTTTCGTTGTGTCTTGTGTTTGTGTTTTGTTTTCTGTTTCTTGTTCCTAATTTTGTTCCTTCGTCCATCTTTTTATTATTATTATTATTATTATTATTATTATTGGCGTACATTCCCCTTTAAGGAGAGCGCAAAAGACACAAAAATCTAGCTTTTGATGGTAGCTCGTTTCCTCTTTTACCTTCCCAAAAACCTTTCATCCTATCACTGTGTGCCTTCTTCTCTTCATCTGTCCATTTACGCCTATTTCTTTTGGTTTGTGATCTATAAGGTGCGTTCAAAAAGTAACGAGCCGGAGGCATAATTACAGAAACCAGTACCTGTATGTTAGAAGTATTGGCCCTGGCTGTTGAGGCACTTGTCCCACTGTGACACGAGGCGGTGAATGGCTGTCTCATAAAATTCCCTGGGCTGCGATGTGAACCAGTTCCGCACCTACAGCTGGACGTCGGTGTCCGAGGTAAATCGTTGGCCCCACAGAGCCCTTTTCAGGGGACCAAACATGGCGTAATTACAGGGAGAGAGGTCTGGACTGTACAGTATATAGGGTGGCCGAGAACCTCCCATTTGAATTTCTGCAAGAGTGCCGCGACTGTGTTGGCCGTATGAGGTCGTGCATTGTCGTGGAGCGACCACGGCGGCTATGGCGTTCACTGTCACTCGGTAGTCCTGGGTAATGAGTGCATTAACCAGCTGGAAGTTGTCATCGGTAATGCAGAGGGGTGCCCCAGACCAGGCATCATCAGCTAACAACACCCTTTTCTTCCCTGAAGCGCTTGTGCCACGTCTTGACCCTTGCCAGGGACATGCAGTGTTCGCCGTACACTTGTGACATTTGGCGATGAATGTCCGTTCCCCCTACCCCTTCCGCTGTCAGAAACCGAACAACACCTCTTTGCTCTTCGGTTGACGCCTCCATGTCACTGTTTGCAATGTGACTGGCAGCGTTGGACGATTGATGCATGCTGCTGCTCGCTTTGTATCGTCACGTGACGTGCACGCGTGCCCTCTAGCGACTGGCTGTGACCTTCCACGCTCTGGTCGGAACCACACCTCGTCACACACGCCACGATTAGCCGATGTCGTCACCGGTTTGCGCATTACAGCCTCCGGCTCGTAACTTTTTGAACGCACCTTATAAAAAGCCAAAGAATAAAAATCGGTATTTTTCTGAACTCTGTTCGGAATAGCGGGATTTGGAATAGTGGGACTCTACTGTATTATTAAAATCATGAATTGAACATGTTTTAAATTAACATTAAAGTGGGTAAATTATTTAAGAATTATAAAAATAATATTTTTAACTTTAATCTAGTAATCTTGTTTTAACTCAAGCTTTAAACTTAAGCTCTAATTAGTTAAATCATACGGAGCTATTAAGATAATACCGTGGGCTTAAATCAATTAATCGTGTCTAAACGTACCGTAAAGATTAGTAAGTTAAATTAAAATGAGTTAACATAATACCTTCCACTTAAATCAATTAATTGTGTTTAACTTTAACTTCAATTAGTTAAGTTATAAGAAGAAGAATTGATTGCAGTCAGATGGCCATATACTGTAGTGAGTTACAATTATGATATTTCACAATTATAGTTAAATTATAAGAAGTTATTAGATTAATAACTTAAATCAAATAATCATGTTTTAAATTCAATTTTAATTATTAAAATTATATGGAGTTATTAAAATAATACCATTGGCATCAATTAATCGTGTTTTAACTTGAATATTAATTAGTGAAAATATATGGAGTTATTAACATACCGTACTACAATTGACTTAAATTATTTAATCCTGTTTAAACTTTAAACAGTTAAATTATGAGGAGTTATTAAAATAATGCAATTGACTTAAATCAATTTGTCGTCTTTTAACTTAAACTTTAATTGGTTAAAATATAACGAGTTATTAAAATAATGCCATTGGTTTAACCTATTCGTTGCTACGCCCGTCTATAGACGGTGCATAAGAGCTTACTTTATTTCATAGTCTCCGTTCGCTCTCAAGTGCAGAGTCAATCTCTTGCATAAAAAGGCCATCTGTTGGGCATAATTTGTACTACGTGAGTTTGGATATTTTTCTTCCAGAAGAAGATAACAGATGGAGTTCTTCAGTGATGTGAACAAGAATGGTGGAACAATTAACACAATCTTCTGGTTGCGTTGTGACTACGGATCCAAGAATATAAATGTTTGTCCTTGTAAGGAGCAACAAGTATTATTTAAGTACTGATTTTAGGATATAATATTATTTTCGGTTCTTCACCTGGTATGATGATAGTGCAAGCGTCGGCACAAACAATTAATTTTGATTTGTCTGAAAAGAAAAATAAATATATAGGCCTACGTAGGATTTTGATTTTTCATTTCGGTTTAAAAGGACCCATATCCTATACACTAGACATTTTAAGCTTATTACTTCCCTGATAAGTTAAAAGTTACGGTTTCTACTTTGAAGGAAAAAACTCAGCACTTAAAAGGTTAAATCAATTAACCGTGTTTTAACTTGAACAATATTTAGTATAATTATAAGGAGCTATTAAAATAATGCCTTTGACTTAAGTCAATTAATCATGTTAAAACTTATACTTTAATAAGTCATTTAGTTAACTATTCAAAATTTACTAATATTACTCAACATGTTTACTTTGATCAAGCCTCCGTGGCTTAGGCGGCAGCACGCCGGCCTCTCACCGCTGGGTCCGTGGTTCAAATCCCGGTCACTCCATGTGAGATCTGTGCTGGACAAAACGGAGGCAGCCAGGTTTTTCTCCGGGTACTCCGGTTTTCCCTGTCAAAATTTCACTCCAGCAACACTCTCCACTATCATTTCATTGCATCTGTCATTCATTTAATCATTGCCCCAGAGGAGTGCGTCAGGCCTCGGCAGCCGGCACAGCCCATATCCTCGCCGTTAGATGGGGGCTTCATTCATTCCATTCCTGACCCGGTCGGAGACTGGAAGCAGGCTGTGGATTTTCATTTCATGTTTACTTTGATCAGTTGATTTTATTTCAACCTCAATTTTAATTAATAATCACTCTAATTATTTAACACGTGTAACTCTCAAGTATCCTTTTTTTTTATCAATAATTTTAACTTCTGTCACTTCGCTTTCTTTGTCAATTTCCTGGAGTCTATGTAGATACGAATAGATTGAAAAACTGGGAGGTGGAATGGGGAAATGGGCTGATGTAATCAGAAGCCCTGCGTACAAAATGTGTTTTGTCCAGCAACACGTACTACTAACAGATTGTATGATCATTATGGTAACATACTCACGTAATCATGACAAATAATTGCTTACTATTTTGTCAAAACATTGTCAGGCAGGACGCTCACTAATGCACATGTCCTCCTATTCCAACCGCACAATAGCTAAATTATTAATGGAAATCTGCCAATTATAGCAACATAATTGAAAAGCTATCGATTTCCCATTTACATCGCAAATTCAGAGTGCGTCTATCATCTGACGTACTGTACGTGATTCATGCAATGCAGCCCACTGGTCGTCTAATTTTATTAGTCGGATGAATATCAAATCAATAATCAATGTTCTATGAAGTCCACCGCAGAGTACGGATAGTACTGCAGCTTCCAAACTGAACATCCCAAGTCCAGAGTGGGTTAATAATTTGACGTTCAACAATGGATTATCCCGGTTCTCTGTTTATTAGTAAGATGAATGTGTTTGAGTCTTCAGTCTTTTGACTGGTTTGATGCAGCTCTCCATGCCTACCTGTCCTGAGCTAATCGTTTCATCTCTTCTTAGCTACCACACCTTACAACCGAGGCAATCCGTTTAACATATTCTAACCTTGGTCTACCCCTACAGTTCTTGTCCTCGACCCTTATTTTATACCCTACCAACCTATCTCTTCTCTTCATTAGCAGTCACCAGAAACATCTCTCCTCTCCCACTCGTCTTAATACCTCTTCATTAATAACCTATCTACCCATCTGATCTTCATCATTCTCCTTTAACACCACATTTCAAACGCTTCAATTCTCCTCTTTTCTGCTGCACCAATAGTCCAAGTTTCACTTCCATAGAGCGCCACGCTCCAGACAAAGGATTTCAAAAATGACTTCCGAGCCACTCGGTATCTGGATATTTTTGTGGCACTCGGTAGCTGGACATTTTTGTGGGAGTGATTTTGGAAAAGAGACGGAAGTGGATGGGACGGAAGTGGATGGGATCGAAGTGCATGGGACGGAAACAATGAGAGCGCGCGGTGGCGGAGATAGGTACAACGACGTACTGTAAGCCATGTGACTATGTGGAATGTAAATCGCATACGGATTACCTCAAGGTTTGGAGGCCCCATTAAAGAAATTGCTTCAATAAATCATCTTTAAATTGTCGTTCTTTGGTGTGAAAATATTCATTATATCATATTTGCTGAAAACAATTACGATTTAATAAATCTTCATACTTTTGCTGTATTCTTATTTAATGAAAGCATTCGATACGTCGAGTGCTATATCGCATCAACCAACACTCCAAACAACGTAGGAATTCAGTATATTAACACCGACTATTAACAATAATTGAAACTTCGTTGGTCCAAATAGCTTAATCAGCAAATTACTTTGTATTTTGCAATACATAGCCCAAAAGTTACACTTCTAACATGTGCAGATAAACTTGCCAGCTGATTGAAATCGAGTTCGTAGTTGTCTGCGCGAAGCGCTAGATGGCACGCATAATCGGTGTCGCCAGTTTCTCGTGGGAGTTTCCGCTATTATCATATTAAGCTATTTGGTTGGTCTAAACGTATCACTGGGATAAACGCCTTTAATATACCTACTGCACACCTAATTTTTAATCCCGCGTATACTTGGCAGTGCGCTATATCGGCAATAAGAGGCCATTTTCAATAACACCGCTGGCATGGGTTCACTAACTGGCATACAGTTGCAGGTATATGTCACTTCTGCAGATGCATTGGAGAATCCTTTCATGTTTGCTGGCACAAGGTAGCACTATGAGTTCATTCTTTAAAAAATGCGAGTAAGTAATATGGAATTATTCGAATAACATGTCAGATGTTACACATCATATGCGACTACTGTAAGGCTCGTTTTTTTTTTTTTTTTTGTAGAAATACTTTCCTTGCCTGAGCCAACCTCCTTGTTATACCCTCTTTGCTTCGTTATTAAATAAGTCGTGATCTAAAAGGGATGCTGGGTGGGTTATGGATAGCGGAGGAGTAAACATCTATTACTACAACATCTCCAGATTTATTTTCGATCATTAGAATAGATATTTAGGCTAATTTTAGTACTTTGGAAAATAGTATCGTAAGATAACATCTCTTCATCGTTGCCAATGTCTCTACTGAACTACAATTCATAGGCCTTGATGACGAACACTTGTTATGGTAGGTCTAATCGCCGGTTAAATGTATGTAATGTATTTATTCCAGGCACTTGGAAATTAACTGTCCCTCCCGGTGCAATCCAATTAGGATTAACTCGGGTGGAGATAAAATCCTGGCTTTTACACTTCCACCTGAATAATATATGATAATATATGATTTTCATACATTCTGGGAGTCATTACCGTCAATTATCGCTACTGCACAGTAAAATGAAGATGATGATAATTGTTGTTATAAGGGGCCCAACATTTAGGTTTGGGTGATAGTGAAAATGTAAATGAAATGAAACTAAACCCAAATCCAACAACATAGCCTACTTACATACTACAAGAGGGGGAAAAAGAATAAAGAAAACAAACAAGATGTTCAGTAAAGAACTTATAGCCTACTTTCTCCTAAATGAATGGGCATTGTTATAACTCTTTGTCCTTTTGAAGGAGTATAATTGAATGTTGGTTGTAGTAGCTTGTTGAAATACAACGTGTTATACGGATATTAAACATGAATAATTATGAAGTGCCGTCATCCGGAAATTATTGGCTGATGACCTTGTAGTTTGGTCGAAATATTTTTTTTTTCACACATAAAGGTATAATGTTGCAAAAGTTGGTAGAAATCAGATGATTAAATTGGTCGTAATTTGATTTAAGCTTTGAACTTTTGGGTGGCCGCCATTACGTTTTCGTCAAGATGGCGGCAATATAAAACATGACACTGAGGTGCCCTTTGCTAGTGCTACATCTGTACCAAATTTCGTTCAATTCGGTTTCACCGTGTTTGAATTGATAGGTGGGGACAGACATTCAGACTACACACACTCACACACAGACTCTCACACACACACAGACACACATTTTTTCGCCCTGTGTTGATCTCATAAGTCTAATTTCATTTTTTGCAAAAATCGAAAGTAGGCTAAAAACAGGAGGAAAGGACATGCCCCCAACCCTCGAAGAATGAGAATTATGGGACTTGGAAGAAAGGAGAGCCAGGAAAGGAAGATAGGAAAGGTAAAGAGGAGAGGGACCGCTACAAAGGCAGTGAAAGAAGGAGAAAAACCGGACCCAGCTCAGGAACACCTCAGGGTCACCAACTGATGAACTCGCCAGACGTGAGCCCTCGAGGGTGCAGCACAACCCAGGGTGCACCATAAGTGGTGGGGATACACACACCCTGCCTCCTTGAGGGCCTTCAGTACAAGGCATGAGATACAATAAAAAGAAAACAAGAGGTCTGACGCAGACCCCTCGAAGACTGAGGGATCAGGAAAGATAATACAAGGACCAATCAAGGCGGGAAAGTGAAAGACTCCATAAACCTCGGATACCCTAACACCGTCGGGGTCGGGAAAGAACAAGAGTTGACCAAGAGAGGTCGACAGGAAATAAGATGGCGAGGAGTCTGGCCCAAGTTAGTGGGAGCAAAGTGAAAGGTCGTGTTTTTCCCAAGCTCTCAGGTGTGCTGGAATGGGTTGTTCTCTGGAATGTTATCGGGCGAGGATCGGACTGTGGTATGTGAAGGGTAGTCGGGATTTCCGGTGTTTGTGTGTGCGTACGGGACCTAGCAACTTGTGGTTCATAGCCCTGGTGATAGCTGCATTGCTAGTTATTGGTGGAGTGGAAGTGAATCCAGGGCCTGTTACTCCAAATGTGAATCAGGCAAATGATCCAGTGACAGTTTTAAAGTGTTCGACGTGCAGTAAAACATTGAAAAATGGTGTTGAGTGTGGACTATGTGAGAAATGGTTTCACTTCGGCTGTATTAAGGTCAAGAAGGAGGATTGTGATGTCGGAAATTGGTTTTGTAAAGTATGTGATACGCCGGACTGTTTGAGGGTGCAAATCAAAGCAAGGGATCAAATAATACAGGAACTTAGAGCTAAGCTTCGTGAATCAGAAGACACGGTGAAGGATGTGACTGAACGGCTTTCTACTGGGATCAGTGTGGAAGAGGGCGTGCAGGAGCAAACTGAGGATGACGTTATCATAATGGGTGATTCGATGATACGATGGAGTGCGAATATCTCGAGGAAATCAGGTGCGAAAGTGCGGTGTTATCCGGGGATTAAAATTGACCAGCTTGCCCAACAAGTGGAAGAAACAAATATAGAGGACTGTGAAAAAGTTAAAGTGTTGTTGCTCCATGTTGGGACGAACGATTTGAAGAAGAGGGCTACAGCTGATTACATCATGGGGGAGCTCTACGAACTAGGCAGAAAAGCTAAAAGCAAGTTTAGAAATGCAAAAATTATAATGAGTGGCATTGTTCGGCGGGGAGATGTTCCGTTAAGGCGAGTTAAGACTGTAAATGACCGCATGGACTGGGTATGTGCACAACTGGGATTAGTGTACGTAGAAGCTGACTGCTGGATTGGTGGCCGTGACTTCGCCCGAGACGGGCTGCATCTAAATCGACGGGGCGCTTACAACCTAGGGAGCCTACATGACAGGGTCATCGGTTCGTGCCGGCTTTTGTGAGGAGGAGCAGGTCCAGAGGTTGCCAGCCGATGGGAACAGAAGGAGCTACTTCAAGATATTTGCTGCGGAGGTAAGACTCTAAGATTACTGCAGGTTAATTGTCAGAGTTTAGGAAATAAATTAATTGAATTTTGGAATCTTGTAGAGACGTATTCTCCGGACATTGTCATTGCAACTGAATCTTGGTTATATGAGGACATAAATAGTAGCGAAATAATTCAAGGGACCTACGAAATGTACAGAAGGGATCGGGGGAAGCGAGGTGGTGGGCTATTTATTTGTGTGCGCAAAAATATAGCTAGTTTCTTAAAGTGGGCCGATATGGATCATGAAATGTTATGTGTACAAATTTCGGATAAAGGAAATAAATTCCCTCTTCAGGTGATAGGGGCGTATAGAGCACCGAAAGATAACTTTTCTCTCCTCGAAACACTGTATGATAAAACTTGTACGGGTAATGCTATGAAAAAGAGCATAATAATTGCTGGAGATTTAAACCTCCCCAAAGTAGACTGGTCTGGTGAGTCAACTAGCTGTGGTCAAGCTCAGAGCGCTGCAAATAAATTCTTAAGGGAGGGGGGATTTTCCCAAGTAGTTGACTTCCCAACTAGAGACAATAATACCTTAGATGTTTATCTCGTAAGGCCTGTAGAGCTGTATATTAACTGTCTGAAAGTACCAGGAATTAGTGACCATTCTGGGGTTGAATTAAATATTAGATATGGTGACGTTACAAAATTAGACTCTGATGTAGCGAAAAAGATCATATTCCAGTATCGCAGGGCGGATCAGGGCAAGTTTCAGGGGTATTTGAATGAGCTATTTGTAGGATGGGCATCGGAAGGAAATCACATTAATATCCTGTGGACTAACTTTTTGAAAATTTTAAATAGCGCTGTTGATAAATTTGTCCCATTTAAATTGCTGAAACAAAACCCAGACCCTGAGTATTACACACGAGAAATTAGGAGACTAAAACGGAAAATTAGGAAATTATACAATAAAAGACATGATAGTGACAAGTATATGTTGAAATTTAAGTCCTTATCAAGAGAGCTCGTCTTAAAAAAGAGGGCTGCTCATGACAGTTATATGCAAGGTTTACTTGGTTCGGGAGGGGGTGGGTGGAAAAAATTTTACAGTTATGTTAGGAGAAGAAAGGGAAATTCAAATAATTTGTCGATGATAATGTCCGGTGACGGTAAATTAATTACTGAGAAACAGGCCATTGCTAATGAATTAAATGTCTTTTACGGTAGTGTGTTCAATAAATCCAATAGCTGTGTGTTGGACCTTAACGACGAATCAGGGGCTCCCCTGTTCCAAATAAACCAGTCAGCAATTGTAAAGCTAATACAAAAACTGCGTTTCAATGTATCAATGGGTCCTGATAATATTGTTAGTGAAGTACTTAAATTAGGAGGTAGGGCCGTGGCACGATACTTGGAGGTGATATTTAATGTGTCCATAAACAATGCGCAAATCCCAGATGACTGGAAAAGAGCTACGGTAGTCCCAATATTTAAGGGAGGGAGCAGACTTGAATTGGGCAACTACAGGCCGGTTAGCCTTACGTCCATCGTTTGTAAGCAGATGGAGCATCTCATTTGCGACTACTTGAGGGAACAGTGGGAAACATTATCATGGTTTAATGATAGGCAGCATGGATTTCGGAAAGGTTACTCATGCGAGAGTCAGATGCTATCACTTTTTCAAGACATTAGCGAATCGTTAGACCATGGAGTTTCAGTCGACGCCGTGGTGATAGATTTTGCGAAGGCATTTGATGTCGTGCCGCATGACATGCTACTCCATAAATTAGCTTCGACGAAGATTGATAGAAGAGTAATTTTATGGATCCAAGAATTTTTGACGGGTCGTTCCCAGAAAGTGAAAGTTGAAGGCGTATTCTCGGATGAAATTACCGTAACGTCGGGTATCCCTCAGGGCAGCGTAATCGGAACTTTGTTGTTTTTGGCGTTTATAAATGACTTACCAAATGGAATTCGCAGTGACTGTCGATTGTTTGCGGATGATTGTGTAATATATCGAAAGATACACGACTCACAAGACAATGCAGTGCTGCAAGAGGACCTGAACCTGGTCTATAAGTGGGCGATTGTAAATAAAATGAAAATAAACACAAGAAAATGTAGTCTCTTAAAAATAGGGAAGGTGCGAAGGCAGGATTTTCAATATAACATTGGCTCGGAAATACTTGTAGAAGAAGATTCTTGCAAATATTTGGGCGTTCACGTAAGGAATGATATGAAATGGAGTAGTCATGTAGGATGTGTAGTTTCAAAAGCTTACAAATCCCTGCACTTTGTAATGAGGGTATTAAAAGGAAGTAGTACCTCTGCTAAAGAATTAGGCTATTTGTCACTTGTAAGACCTATTCTGGAATATGCCTCGGCGGTTTGGGATCCATATCAAGTAGGGCTCATCAATGAGTTGGAAATGGTACAAAGAAAGGCCGCTAGATTTGTGCTCAGTGACTTTAATCCCAGGAGCAGTGTGAGCCGTATGTTAAAGAAACTTGGGTGGGAATCACTGGAGGCTAGGAGGATGAAATCTAGACTCTACGCTATGTACAACACGTATACAAATCAACCAGCATGGGGTGAGCTTAGCAAACGATTGGGAAAGCCCACTTACATGGGTAGGAGCGATCATCCTTTCAAAGTTAAGGGCCGACCACAGCGAACAAATTATGGTAAATATTCTTTTGTAAACCGTGCCATTGATAACTGGAACTCTCTACCTGCCGCAGTCTTAGAGCCTTTTCCCAAACATATAGGTGTGTTTAAGAAAAGACTGACTATTTGTGTAAATACTCCAGTTTAATTGGTGTATAATTGTTATTGAATTGTTATGTATAATTATGTATTGTTATGTATAATTATGTATTGTTATGTATAATTATGTATGTGTTATGTATATCCAATTTGCCACCGGGGGGCACACCCCCCATTGCAAATAAATGAATGAATGAAAAAAAAGAATGAATGCCGGACTCAGCTGGGGTCCCGTGGTCGCCAACCCCCATACCACAAGTTGTGAGCCTCTGGGGATTAAAAAGAAAAAGATCTCTGACCCCTCGCAGAAGGAGGGCATCAGGAAAGATGAGACAAGGGCCAATTAAGGCGGGAAAAGAAGAGACTCCATAGGCCTCGGATACCCTAATACCGTCGGGGTCGGATGAGAACAAGAGTTGACCAAGTGAGGTCGACAGGAAAGAAGACGGAGAGGAGCCTGGCACAAGTAAGTAGAAGCAGTGCCGGACTCAGCTGGGGTCCCGTGGTCGTCCCCGGGGAGGAGGGTGCACAGTAAAAATGTGCTAAATTAGGTAATTATGTGCTTTTATTTCTTGCTCATTCAGCCATGTTTGACAAACGCATGAGGCCTCTTCAACTGTTACCAGAACGCACACAGTGACGGCACATTACCGTCACCAACAAGAGGAATACCAAAACGATAATAGTACATTATGCAACGAGCCTATAATGGCAATAATTAAGACACGAGTATGTTTATAATTTATAATTTCCATACGAGTGTCTTAATTGCCATTAAAGGCGAGTTGCATACGACTGTTTATGTTCGACGATAATTTTTTATTTTTTTTAGTCAATTTACCCTCTAGGTTGGTGGATCCCACGGACTCAGCGAGGGAACTCACCACTACCGCCTCTATGGGCAGTGTCCTGGAGCTTGGAACATCTGGTCGGGATGGATACAACTGGGGAGGTGTGAACAGCACTTCGCCCAGGCGGCCTCACCTGCAAAGCGAACAGGGGCCTCATGAGGGATGGGAAGGGAAGGAAGATTGGGATGGATAGGCTAGGAAGAGGGAAGGAGGCGGCCGTGGCTTTACGGTAGGTACCATCCCGGCATTTGCCCGAAGACGAAGTGGGAAACCACGGAAAACCACTTCGAGGATGGCTGAGGTGGGAATCGAACCCCCTCTACTCATTTGGACCACCCGAGGCTGAGTAGACCCCGTTCCAGTCCTCATACCACTTTTCAAATTTTCGTGGCAGAGCCGGGAGTCGAACCCAGGACCTCCGGGGTGGCAGCTAACCATGCTGACCGCTACGCTACGGAGGCGACTTGACGATAATTATAGCTTTATTATATGTTTTAACATGCTCTGCTGACTGAACCGAGCCCATGCGTGGGTCAAGGCACTCCGAAAGCAGAGACCATTCACTTTGCTTGCCGACACAGAAATATATTGGATTTTGAACGCATGCGCGAAGGTATTCTTACCTAATTGGTCACAGAACTGTTTCTTGAGCTCTGATTGGTGGGAGAAACTGTTTCATAATGAAAAATAGTGTTATTATGAGCCTCATTATGATACAGTTATCTGGCACATAACGTTTACATTTCCACATGGTCGAACATAAAGATTATTGATTCGTGGTTACTCCCATGAAACCAGAAGTGTATATATTATAGAGTGACCAGGTAGAAAAGAATGTTTCAATGCGCAAGCGCACCAAAGTAGGGGAGAGTGTTTCCAGCTCCCTTGCCTCTCAACTGCTAGTTTTTCTTCTGCGCATGTGCGTCAGGTAGGGGAAGTGTCTCCCTCTCTTTCTCGCTGCAACTTGCTTCGTTGTCCTTGTCGCTGGACCTTCCGAAGTCGTGTATGGAGGGGGAAGCTCTTCAGCAGCTACGTAATGCGAGCCCCGCCTCCAACAGTCTTTTCTACCTGGTACCCCTATAGTAAATATTGGTCTAGGCAAAGACAATAGTAGAACGTCCCTTGACCAGAATCTAGGGGAAAATTTCTTAAACTACTAGAGCTCGGGTCAGCTGTGAAGGCGGCCGGCTCTCTGGGAACTGCGCATAGAGAGATAGAGATACATGTCCACTGTTTTAACAGGTCCACCAGGTCCGAGTCCCCACACCGTAAGCTCATCAAGCCCGTCTCCTTCACGCTGCTTTACACTCTTAAAGAAATAATGCCAATTATTCAGGTCCGCATTGACGTAACTATAACTTTGAATGAATAATAAAATTTCCGCCTTGCAATACTATTTATTGCTAATTACTTACAGGGACATGTTTCGAGGGCTAACACTCTCCCTTCATCAGCCTGCCCAACAAAACTCCAAAGGAAAACTCTCCTTGTATAAGCACATACAAATCACATGAAGAACAATGAAAGTGTTAGCCTTCGAAACATGTCCATGTAAGTAATTAGTAATGTTCGGATGTTAAGGAAAAGTCATATTTTTTCCTGAGCTCATATTACCCGAAATATGAAAAATAAGTTTGAATGATGTGTCCCTGACCACGTTTAAAGCAATTTGATGTTGCATATAAATGCATATTTCGGCCATTTTTATTGTTTTGGTCATATTTGGTTATAATTTAGTGATATAAGGTCATATTTGGTTATAATTTCAGCATTTTTGTTCAAATTAAGGCGTCGTTAACAAGGTAGGCTACGTGTTATCTGCGTCGAGTTTCAAACACAGGATTTCCGAATAGTGTAGTAGATATATTTTTCTTTCTTTTCCCAGAACAGACAGATAGCAGGTTTAGAAGACCTGATTCCAAGAAGGCGCTCCTCTACGGACGCATTTTAGCACATCTTTCTGGACAAGTTAAATTGCGACACTGAACGCATGAGGTCACGGAACATGACGATAGTGTGCTTCCACCTTTCAATAGGATGTCACTCCAGTAGATATATTCAGCTCAGAAGCAATTAGCAAACAAGGAAATGTCATGTTATGTCTTTTAGGAAAACCGAGCAAGAACTGCCTCTCAAGGCTATGATACTGAATGAATGTTGAAAATTTTAATGTACTGTAGCTCTCTGTCAGTTTGTATGATTAAATGTGCCTGGTGTATTATCGCTGATTACGTTTTGGCACTTAAGACGTTTACTGTATGTTAGTGATACTCTACCTACCCCAAAAATTCATGTCATATTTCATAGTTTCATAGGTCGTATTTTATAGTTTTTAGGTCATATTTAGCCAGTTTTTAGGGCATATTTGCTTGCATATTTTGTACTTCTTTAGTTCTTAACTTCCGAACCCTAGTAATTAGCAATAAATACTCTTAAAGTATTGTTACGGCTGAGAGTTTGTGTCATCACTCGCCGCATGAGTCACAACTGCCCCAGGGCTGGGCTGTGGCCTGCCTCCTGTATTGCGTGTGCCTTATGCAACAGGGCTACTAGGACAAAGGGGTAGTCCAGAATATTCGTGACTGGACCAGCGATGGAAACCTCGAGAAGCCGTGAACCCTGGATGGATCTAGAAGCATTTATTGAGTCACCGGCCTGCTATATAAGTGCGACCTGTCTAGCAGTTGTTGTTGTTGTGTTTTACGAGCTAGTGTGAGCGATTATCTTGTGCGACAGAAGTGTGGTGACGAAGTGCTGTGCGAGTTACGAAATCCAGTGACATTGTTTCTCCAGCTTGTGGACAGCGAAATAGCCTGCAGCAAGTGATCGTAAGTAATTGTGGTCGGTGAACATAAAGGAGAGGAGCAGGTAGTTTCTGTCAAGGCCACCGTACTCATTAGGACGGATTAACTTCTGTGATCTGTTGACAAGTGGAAGGGCCAAGAGCGCTCAAGGAAGAGACTTGAGGAAACTGGAGTGAGGCTCCTAATTCCTTGTATTTGCTGATTAGTGTATATTTCTGGCCACAATAAAGTTAATTATTTCTTTAAAGCAGTAATTGGAGTTGTGCTTCCTACCCACCGTAATCCAGTTAACAAAAGTGCCACTAGGGGGGGGGGGGGTGGCACGTAACAGTATTCATGCACTTTGTGAACTATTTCTCGGTCTTGCCTATGTACAGCCTCTGCTTCCATAGCACGCAAAATGTACACAATCTCTTCCACTTGATCCTTAAATATTACAATATAATCACTTGGCTTTCCTGACAACACACTAGCTCAGATTCTCAAGACAGACTGATTGTGATTGGTGGGATGGAAGTGAGGCATGACGTAATGGTAGCGTTGTGTTCCGCGCACCGCCTTCCCGGCTGATTCGAGCTTGAATATTAACCAAAATACCTGTAGTGGAAAAAACAGGAGAACATGCAGTAATAGACTTCTATTCCTCCGCAGTCTATAGCTCACCTGCCTTCCCAAATTATATAGCAAAAATTCCAGCTGTGTCGGCCATTTTCGCCGTTAATTATGCACAAGTACAGTATTGCCAACCCCAAGCTTATGGTGCTAATTATTATAAACTTCGTTTTGTCCAATCCAATGGTTTTTGACAATGGTTATTACCTAAATCGTCCAGATCAATGGTTTTGTCAATGGTTACGGCATAATGCGTCCAGATCAATGGTTTTGACAATGGTTACAGCGAAACGCGTCCAAATCAATACTTTTGACAATGGTTCCAGCCTAACGCGTCCAGATCAATGCATTTGATAATGTTTACAGTTACAGCCTAACGTGCCCATATCAATGGATTTGACAATGGTTACAGCCTAACGCATCCGAATCAATGGTTTTCAAAATGATTACAGCCTAACGCGTCCAAATCAATGGTTTTGACAATGGTTACAGCCTAACGCGTCCAGATCAATGGATTTGATAATGTTTACAGTTACAGCCTAACGTACCCATATCGATGGATTTGACAATGGTTACAGCCTAACGCATCCACATCAATGGTTTTCAAAATGATTACAGCCTAACGCGTCCAAATCAATGGTTTTGACAATGGTTGCAGCCTAACGCGTCCAGATCAATGGATTTGAAAATGGGTTCGCCTTAACGCGTCCAGATCAATGGATTTGACAATGGTTACAGCCTAACGCGTCCAGATCAATGGTTTTGACAATGGTTACAGCCTAACGCGTCCAGATCAATGGGTTTGACAATGGTTACAGCCTAACGCGTCCAAATCAATGGTTTTGACAATGGTTGCAGCCTAACGCGTCCAGATCAATGGTTTTGACAATGGTTACAGCCTAACGCGTCCAGATCAATGGGTTTGAGTATGGCTACAGACTAACGCGTCCAGGTCAATAAATTGGACAATGGTTATAGCCGAACGCGTCCAGATCAATGGTTTTAACAATGGTTACAGCCTAACGCGTCCTGATGAATGGATTTGACAAGGGTTATAGCCTAACGCGTCCAGATCAATGGTTTTGACAATAGTTACAGCGTAGCCATGTAGACAAATCTGGTTTGCCTAGTGGTGGGGTATTTTATATCCTACACGTTGAGAACAGTGCCGTGATATGAATGTCTAGTCATATCTCGTCAATGTCACGCCCAGATAACCATTGACGGATGCTTTCCGAGTGAGCAACATAGCTGCCTTAGTTCAAATTGAACAAGAAAGAATATTCACATATTTTCGTAATATTACAAATATTTCCGATGCAGCAGTGATATTCGACAGTATTTTCAATAATCAGCCAAGTACAAGTGTAAAAGTCACCTTCTGGCCAAGGAAATAATTAATGAAGGATCACTACTCCTGAACTGTTACTATTCATTTTAGGGGCTTGGGACATCTTGGTTATCAGCCCCGTATAGGAGCAGTCCGACGAGAAAATGGAAAGGAACGTAGTGTTCTCGACTGAAGAACGAGCACGAACAACAAGTCCAAGGACGAAGGAGAACTGGCGAAAGAGGAAAGAGAGAGATTGGTTGGTTGGTTGGTTCCTCAGTTTAGGGGCTATGACAACGTGGTTATGTAGCCCCGTGTACTTTTGGTGTGTGTAGAATCTGTCTGATAACCTGTGTTAATTGTGATGGCTGTATTAGTGTGTGTTATCTGCAATTCAGGTAAGGACTGCAGATGATCAGTTACAAATAGTTCCTACTTTTGCTACCAAATGCTACCGTCAATGATACCTAGCTGCAAACTTGGCTACTAGATGCCACCGCAACCTGCACCTGGCGACGAACGTTGGAACTTAATGAGCGTTAATCAGATCTAACCTAAATATTTAGCTTCACACAATTATAGTTAGTGGAAGGTTCTTTTACATGCTATAAATCTTTGACATGGGCCCGCCGGCTTTATTTCCCCTCCGAAGGAAGGCATACTCAGGGATTTTTAACGTTTTTTGAACCCGAGATCTTGGGCATAGAAGCTCAGCATGCTACCAATTACGCCACCGAATTTGCAAAGAGAAAGATTGTTGATGATTAATTCCGGGGATTTGCGACATCGTGTTCATGTAACCCCGTGCACTTGTGTGTGTGGGGGGGATTTGTCTGATAAACTGTTGTCATTGTAATGGCTGTATTAGTGTGTGTATTTGTAATTCATATTGGGAAGGAGACGATCGTGGCCTTAAGTTAGAAATCATACCGGCATTTGCCTTGAGTACAAATGGGAAACCACTCAAAACCCTTTCCAAGATGGCTGAGATGAGAATCGAACCCTCCTATTCTCAGTTTTGCCTCACCAAACTGTGTTTACCCCTTTTCCAGCCCGCAGACAAGAATTAAAATTTCTTGGCAGGACCGGGAATCAAACCCGGGCGTCCGGGGCGACAGCTAAGATTGCTAGCTGCTACACCACTAGGTGGTTAGAACTGGCAGAAATAATAGAAGTTGTGTAATCGCAGCCTATAGGTGTTTGAAAGGATAGTATAAATAATAATAATATCGCATGGCCTTGGGTGCCGTGTGCAAGCATTGTTATTTGACACCCTAAGGGTAGCTTGCATGTCGAATTTCGTTGTTCCTTGAAGCACTACGAAAGTCAAGGAGGTTAGATATCTAATACCTCAGGCATTATATGCAAAAAACACGGCCAACCTCAAAAAAAATAATGTAAAGCTGAAATTTGGCATAGATGTTCCGTAGTACCCTAGAAACAAATCCTGAAAAGTCCCCATCTCTGCGGTGTCCGCGTCATAGTTTTTGGAGGATTCAAAAGGGCTTAAATAGGGCCTAAGTGCCAAAAACAGCATTTTTGCTTCCTGCGTTTAAAATATTGATCCAAATTTAGTTCTCGCGAGCTTTAGCAATTAATAAAAATGAACCAGTAGGATAAGGGACTTATCAGGCCCAATTATTGCTATTGATGAAGGAAAAAAAACTAATTTAAAAATTTTTGCACAATATTTTTACACGAAAATTTGGATATTTTTTAGCAGGTTATTATTTTTTAAACAACTGCTGATATTGACTAAAGACCCAGAATGAAAGTTATAAAGCATACTTTTAGCTTTACATTGGCATATTACCCATGTCTATGCAAGAAATGGTTACCGAGTTACGGTCCCAAAGCATAACCGCTGTTGAAAAGCCACCCGATCGCGTTTCTAGGTGACAGCGCTCGGACTGTCGGAGCAGGCCAACAATACTCCAAACAATTAATTCAGCTTCTAAACAGAGTTGGATTTTCAGTAAATTTGGCGGAAGTCCACAGGTACGAAGTTTCAGCGCTCCGTGAAGAACGTCCAATCCCGAATGCTGGAGCGTTCACGTAGTTTTGCTTTGACAACGCTGACTTTAACATAAGGACATTGGACGGGAGAAACACATTTCACTGCATGGGAGGCATCAAGTGCACTGGTGCAGCGCTTGACAGTGAAATATCTCCACTCCCACGTACACGAGAAGTTCCTAATGCTGGTGTGGTTGCGGCGATGGGAAAGTTCAACATTTCGTGGTATCGGAAGCCCTCTTCTCCTGGTTCAAAGGACGTCAATATTAAAGAGTTAACTGTGGAAGCCCCAAACTCTGTGGCTATTGCGTCGATGATGGACTCCTTGTGGTTATCTGGACGGTGGTCAGGTATTAATTTACCCGCCTCGTGGAACGGCTTTATGAAGACGTCATTGTCTGCTCATGCTCAACCAGCTCCCCAGACGACGTCAGTTGATACCCTGCCGTTCATTAACTTGGAACCGAGCAATCCATCAACTATATATTCCGCGTTGAAGTTTGCCACAAGAGAGTGCGTGGAACTGAAACACAGCACTTGTTTCGAAACCTTTGACCAGCCCCTATACGCGAAAGCTGCGGAGATAGTCGCATCGGACACTTCAGGGGAACTCAAAAACGTGGTTGTTCGTCTAGGCGGATTTCACATTCTAATGTCGTTTCTTGGGGCAATCGGCTACGTGATGAATGGAAGCGGTTTGGAGGAGCTCTGGGCGGAAATATACGCTAAATCGTCAGTGACTCACATGATGTCTGGACACGCATATTCTAGTTAGGCTTGCAATTAGCTCGCTCTTAAAATGATTATGTTATGCCTTCAATTTCAAATGTATCAATAACGCGAAACTGTGCATGTTCTAGGGCCCTCAGAGCGCATTGTCTGACAAAACAGGCTGTCGGGACAAAGTTATTCAACATGAACGACGGGCTGAAGGATGACAAGGATGAAATACAGGCGCTTTTTACCGCATTCCAAGAAGGCGCCGCCAACGACTTGCTATCATATCCATGCTTTCAACGTCTCAAAGAGTTGATTCATGACACATTTTCTTCAATGAGCCAGAAATCTCGCACAGGAAAGCTGTGGTTCGAGTACATCAAACAGCAAGCCTGGAAAATATTGAAGGATTCCGCATCTTTACGCGAAGAAATGAAGGTATTCGTCTCTACGGCTCCAGATGAAAAGGCCATAATATCAGCTGGAGAGAAGTTCGCCATTTGTCTCTACGATAGTGCCAAATTGGAGTGCAAAAGCCTCGACGAACTTCGGGTAGTGAAATACAGCCAAAAAAAATGCCAAACAACCGGTCACAGCGTCATTTCAGCTGGCTTCACTTCCGCCGACTTCGGCGGCATGCAAACAACATTCACTGCGGGTATATTTGCAAGTTCAGGAATGGTTAGGATTTTCTTTGGACCCGACCCAATGGGGATGGAAAATCCAACACTCAGCTTTAGTACCAGTGACAACTCAGCTTTCAGCTGCTCCAGATCATCTCCTCAATTTGGTGTCCCGCAACTGCAAGAGCTCTTTTGGCAGCCGGTGTGAGTTCTGCTGATAGCGACTAAAGACCCGAAGTAAAAGTTCCTTACATTGCCCAAATGCGTGGGCACTGCAGTGGAAAAGCATGTGGCAACGTCACATTTGATGGCTCAGGCGATGAGGAGGACGATTGAGTCCGATGTAAGCTTTGTTTTACAAGTGTTCTTTGTCTAAAGAAAGCTTTTTAAGCTTTGTTTTGTTATTAATTGCATTATGCATATTATGAATGTACGTTAACTGCTAACTGCATTAAACTCGTTTTGTTCTATGCAAACTGTTTCTACTAGTTTACCTGGATTCAAAGGAATACCATCCTAAAAGTTCTTGAGCAAAGATACAAAATGGAGTCAGCAAAGGTGAATAGATGGAGCCCACCAGCGTAAATGGGCGTTCGTTCGGAAAGCGACTGCCACACTTCCACTTTTATATTTGTAACTGTATCTCTGCTGCTGTTTGTCGGATGAACATGGGCAATGTATCGTTTTAAAGCTACAAGTGTGCTTTACAACTGTTACTTCGGGTCTTTAGTCGCTATCAGCAGCTGTTTACACGATAAGTCCCGCTAATTACAAATTTTCGTGAGAAAAGTTGAGCTAAAAATGTTTGATTACTTATCTGTTTAAATGCATGGCAATAATTACGACCAATAAGAGCGTTATATATAACGCAGTTCTTCTCTTATTACTATCAAAGCTCATTAGAACTGATTTTGATCAATATTTTGAACGCAGGAAGCAAAAATGCTGTTTTTGGCACTTAGGCCCCATTTAAGCCCTTTCGAACTCTCTAATAACTATGACGCGGACGCCGCAGAGATGGGGACTTTTCAGGATTTGTTACTAGGGTACTAGGGAACATCTATGCCAAATTTCAGCTTTACATTATTTTTTTTAAGGTTAAAACTTAATATGCCTGGGCTATAAGCTCCTTGAACACAATAGCGCTATCTAGTAGAGAAATTAGGAACTTTGTGTTGGCGGAAACTCCCGATATTAATTTTGTCATTATAAACACGGCCTACTGAATTCAAATGGGTTCTTTGACATGCCAACATCGTATGACATGGTGTCGTAATTTTTGCCGCCTTTCAAAAATCACTTACTATGGCCAGGAGCGAACCTGCAAGCTTGGGGTTAGTTGACTGACACGATGACCACTCACCCTCCGTGGCGAGCTGAAACGATAGTAATAATAATAAATTCAGGTTATTGGATATAGGCCTAAGTCCCTTTAACTGCTACTGTACAGCTTTATACACACTCTGGTGCCGGAATTATTAATTGTTCAGAAGAGGTACTTTTCCGTTTTCACAACTTTCACAAGGCAGTTTATTGGAAATGTATTATTTATGACTCACATACCTTTCTAGGAGTCATTAGAAGTTCATTTCAATTTGAATTGTCGCTGCTGCACCGGAAATATTTATTTTATTACGTAAATAAATTATTTTACTTCTTGCTAATTTGACGATCACCGCCATGACACATTGACGTCGTACACTACGTCATATCGGTTGCCAACATGTCCGATATAAAATACACCACACGATACGTGAATATAGAAATAAAAGGCAAACCCATTGGCCTGGATAAAGATAAGTGATGCGTGGCTACCCCTCACTGTGCGTCACAAAAACCGGGGGTGTTTATATTAGCTATCTAACAATTATTGGTCTACGCGAAAACCATTGGTCTGCTGGATGCGATTAGTACCGAATGCGTGGGGTTGGCAATACGTTACATGATATGAAAATGGCTTAAACAGCTGGAATACTTTTACAAACCTTGGAGATTGGTTCCTTACACCAAAACACGAAAAAAAGTATGTATACACACATGTCCAAAAATCATTCGTTTTGGCTTTCTTAATGAAAGAACATTGTACAGTGACACATTAATTGACAGCCTGTTTGGAAGTGTTTAACACATGAACTCATATCAAAACAAGATGTTCAGTAAAGAACATATAGCCTACTTTCTCCTAAATGCATGGGTATTGTTATAACTCTTTGTCCTTTTCAAGGAGTATAATTGAATGTTGGTTGTAGTAGCTTGTTGAAATACAACGTGCTATAGGGATATTGAACATGAATATGAGGTACCCTTTGCTAGTGCTACCTCTGTAAAAAAAACAATTCAGTTTCACCGTGTTTGAATTGATATGGGGAATGGATTTGCACACATACATGGCTGCTATTTCCAAACTATTGAGCTGATGACCTTGTAGTCAGTCATAAGATGCTTTCCATAAAAATGGCATGTTGTTGCAAAATCTGGTAGAGATCAAATTATTAGGATGGTCGTAATTTGATTTAAGCTTTTAACATATGGGTGGCCGTCATTCCGTTTCCGTCAAGATGGCGGCCATATAGAGCATGACACTGAGGCGCCCTTTGCTAGCGCTACCTCTGTACCAAATTTCGTTCCATTCGCTTTCACCGTGTTTGAATTAATAGGGGGAATCGATTTTGACACAAAGATGGCCGCCATCCGCAAACTATTAGGCTAATGACCTATTAATTGGGTTAAAAGATGCTTCCTCCATAAAGGTATGTTGTTGCAAAATTTGGTAGAGATCGGATGATTAGGTTAGTCATAATTTGATTAAAGCTTTGAACATTTGTGTGGCCGCGATTACGTTTCCGTCAAGATGGTGGCGATATAAAACACGACACTGAGGTGCCCTTTGCTAGAACTACTTATGTACCAAATTTCGTTCCATTCGGTTTCACCGTGTTCGAATTAATAGGGGAATCGATTTTCACACAAAGATGGCCGCCATCCGCAAACTATTAGGCTGATGACCTATTAATTTGGCCAAAGGATGCTTCCCCCATAAAGGTATGTTATTGCAAAATTTGGTAGAGATCGGATGTTTGGTCAGTCGTAATTTGATTTAAGCTTTGAACATTTGTGTGGCCGCCATTACGTTTTCGTCAAGATGGCGGCGATATAAGACATGACACTGAGGTGCTTCTGGCTAGTGCTACCTCTGTACCAAATTTCGTTCCTTTCGGTGTCACCGTGTTTGAATTAATAGGGGGAATCGATTTTGACACAAAGATGGTCGCCATCCGCAAATTATTAGGTTAATGACCTATAATTTGGTCAAAAGATGCTTCCTCCATAAAGGTATGTTGTAGCTAAATTTGGAAGAGATCGGATGATTAGGTTAGTCGTAATTTGATTTAAGCTTTGAACATTTGTGTGGCCGCCATTACATTTCTGTCAAGATGGCGGCGAAAAATCATGTCAGTGAGTTGCCCTTTGCTAGTAATACCCCTGTACGAAATTTTGTTCCATTCGGTTTCACCGTGTCCGAATTAATAGGGGGAATCGATTTTCACACAAAGATGGCCGCCATCCGCAAACTATTAGGCTGATGACCTATTAGTTTGGTCAAAGGATGCTCCCCCCATAAAGGTATGTTGTTGCAAAATTTGGTAGAGCTCGGATGATTAGGTTAGTCGTAATTTGATTTAAGCTTTGAACATTTGTGTGGCCGCCATTATGTTTCCGTCAAGATGGCGGCGATATAAAACATGACACTGAGGTGTCCTTTGCTAGTGCTACCTTTGTACCAAATTTCGTTCAATTCGCGTTCACCGTGTTCGAATTGATAGGGGGGGACAGACCATCTGAGTACACACACTCACACACACAGAGACTCTCTCACACACACACACACACACACACACACACACAAACACATACACACACACACAGACAGACAGACAGACAGACACACTTTTTTCGCCCTGTGTTGATCTCATAAGTCTACTTTCATTTTTTGCAAAAATCGAAAGTAGGCTAAAAAGGTTCCTGACACCACTGATAAAAGTCTATAGAACCCTGCAAGCCATGGAACGGGTCCTCCTCTGCCCAACCATCTGTCCTGGTAGATCTCCGTCAGTGCTGTGCGAACAAGGCGACTAAAGTGTGCAGGAGCCCCATCATGCATCCACCACATACGTTGTCGTATTTGCTGGGGGAACATTGTCTTGCAGTAAGTCTGAAAGGGTGTTCTGGATAAAGTCTCTGGAGACAGCACCTGTAAGACGTGCTGGTAGAACGTATGGACCTACAATGCCAGCCCACACATTAATCCTAAACTGGTGCTGATGGCGAGCCTGTCTGCAACACCTGTGCATTTGACAATTTTTCCATCTGTCGGTGTCAGGAACCTTTTTAGCCTATTTTCATTTTATGCAAAAATAGGCTTATTGAGATCACCTTTTGTGTGTGTGTGAGGTGAGTGTGTCCCTAATAACTTCTAAACGGCTGGAACGATTACAATGAAACTCGGTAAAATCATAGCACTATTCTCGTCGACCCCGACCGTGCCCTTCAAATTTTGTTGTGTCTCACCAATCCAACAAGGCGGCTGTGCGAAATATTTCACCAGCATTCAGTATCTCCTAAACTATTACCGATATCACTCTGAAATTGTGCACGGTGATAAAGGCCACTACTAGAAGTTCACCTATGAGACTTTCAAAAACCTGGAGACTACAAATACATCATGGCGGCCAAGCGAAGTTGAGAATTTTAAATAGACTTTTTTCGTGATTTAACTATCCAAGCGTAATGAAACTTGGTACAGCAAATGTTTATACACATTTTAATGCACTGTAGTCTAATTTAGTTCAATTGTTTACATAACCTCAAAATGGCGGCTGTGCGAAATATTTCACTGACATTCTATATCTCCGATACTATTACAGATATCACCCTGAAATTTTGTACGGTGATAAAGGGTACTACAAGTTCATCTATGTAACTTTCCTAAACCTGCAAAGTACAAAACGAACATGGCGGCCAAGCGAAGTTGAAAGATTTTAATATACTTTTCTCGTGATTTAACTCTCTGAGCGCAGTGAAATGTGGTACAGTAATGACTTTACTTATTGTAATGCACTGGAATCTAATTTAGTTCAATTGTTTACATAACCTCAAGATAGTGGCTGTGCGAAATTTTAAAATTAAGTTTTTATTTCTTGTGTCGTAATCATGCGATCGAAGTGAAAGTTCGAATAATGAACCTAGGCAATAATTTTCCTTGAATGGTACATAACTCTATGGCCTATACTTATAACAATCCAAAATGGTGAGCATCCGAAATATTTAGACGGTTCTCAAAATCTATGAATCTTCTACAGCAATCAAACTGATTTTTTTTTGATGTTCATAGAGGCTATGAACATATGTTCACCTAGAGGACTTCCAGTAACCTGGTGATCACAAATCTAATATGGCGGCGACGCGAAGTATAAATATTTAAATGGACGTTTCTCGCGAATTAACTATCCGAGTGCAGTGAAACGTTGCATGTTAAATACTTATAAAAAATAAGAAATAAAAATCAACCCCTGGCACTATACAGCCCAAGACGAGCTAAGGCCGACCAAGTGACCGCTGCCCAGTAATTTGGCCTGCAGATATTGGGGTGACGCGTGATCAGCGCGTCGGGTCCCCTCGGCCATTAATCTTGGTATTTGTGATGACCGGGGCACTGTCTCACTGTCATACAGCTACTCAAATGTCCTCACGAGTCTGAGGGCACCCCGTTCCAACCCTCACGTCAGTTTTAAAATCCCTGACGGAGCTGGAGATCGAACCCGGGGCCTCCGGGTGAGAGGCAGCCGCGCTACACCAACACCACGGGGCCGGCTCACGTTAAATGCTTATACAAATGTTAATCCACAGGAATCTAATTTATTTCAATTGTTTGCATAATCACAAGATGGCAGCTGTGCGAAATTTTAAAATCTCGTTTTTACTTCTTGTGTTCTAATCATGAGATTGAAATTTGAATACCACACGTACACAATACTCTTAATGTAATAGTCCAAAAAAGAAAATCCAACCTGGCGACCATCTGAAATATTTAGATGGTTCTCAATATCTACGAATCTATCACAAGCTTCAAACTGAAATTGTGTATATTGATAGAGGCAATTAACATGAGTAGGATATATGGAAATAGGCTGTATAGTTCTTCACGGAACTACTTGTTTGATAAGAGTTCATGTGTTAAACACTTCCAAACAGGCTGTCAATTAATGTGGCACTGTACAATGTTCTTCCATTAATAAATCGAAAACGAAGGATTTCGACATATTATGTGTATATGAACTTTATTTATTGTTTTGGTGTGAGGAACCAATCTCCAAAGTTTGTAAAAGTATTTCTGAAACCTTCTGTATAAGTCGTGTTGATATCTGGGATGGCTGGGTGGGTTACAGACAGCGGAGGAGTAAATATCTATTACTATATCATCTCCAGATATTTTCCCGACTATTAATTCAGGTGATTTAGTTAATTTTAGTACTTCAAGAATTTTGGACCGAAAAGTACCTCTTCTGAATGTTTACCTCGGTATTTCGCCCCAAACGGGATCGTTAACGTGCCAGTAAATCTACTGACACGGCTCCCTCGCATTATTTCAAACCCTCAAATGCCAACTGACTGCACCAGGATTCGATCCTGCAATTCTGAGCACAGCAGGCGAGAGTACCGCTGCGTCATGCAGCCAGTCAAATCCCTATTCTACCATCTGTTAAGTTGATTTTCTGGTGGCGTATTTGATGGCATGCTGAGCTAATATGCCCAAGATTGCGGGTTTAAACCCGGCCGAAGTCGTTAAAAATCCCTCAGTATGCCTTTTCGGAGTGGAAGTAAAGCCGGCGGTCCCATGTCATGGATTTATGACATGAAAAAGAACCTTCCACACACTACATTTGTGGAAGCCAAAATGTGTAGGTTAGTTCCAACTTTCGCCGCCAGGTGGTGACTGCGAGAGCATTTAGTAGCCACGTCCGCAGCTAGGTGTCGTGGACGGTAGCATTTGGTAGCAAAAGTAGGAATACTTGAAAAAATTAATCATCTGCAGTCCTTCTACCTGAAACAGATAACACACACTAATACAGCCTTCACAATTAACACCGTTTATCAGACAAATTCTACGCACACCCAAAGTACACGGGACTATATAACCGCGTTGTCGCAGCCCCTAAACAAAGGAACACCCAACGATTTTCTGGTGGCAATCATGTAAAATAAAATAAAAAAAACTTGATAAATTACCTTTTATGTAGACAAGTTGTCGAGTAGGACCATTTCTATCTAATTGCTAGTTAACTTCAAACACGCTGAAATCCACTGGTGGAAGAGAGGAATTAAATGTAATATACTCCGCGCACAAACAAGAGAAGCACCGACTAACTGCCATCGGTTAGATGCACAAATTACTAGAGCTAGCTCGTAATCCTCTAATCCGCACATGAACTTAACACGACGAAGGCTGATAAGCAACTGAGGTTGACTGGACAGTGCAATCTACTCGAAATAATCGTTCTTAGTAGAGTAGTATTGTACACACTTGAAATTATATTTTAACATGTCCCTACCCCACTCTTTAGTCCATGCCACCTTAAATAAAGTATTATCATCGTGACCTTAACATTTGTCCCCCATCACTACAAACATCCCCCTGGCACTACAGCCCGTGAAGGGCCTAGGTCTACCAAGCGGCCGCTGTCCAGACATTTGGCCTGCAGATATTGGGGAGACGTGTTGTCAGCGCATCGGGTCCCCTCGGCAGTTAATCTTGATATTCGTGACCGGTACGCTGCCTCACTGTCAGACAGCTACTCAATTGTCCTCATGAGGCAGAGTTCACCCCGTTCCTGCCCTCACGTCAGTTTCTACAATTCCTGACGGAGCCGGGAATCGAACCTGGGGCCTCCGGGTGAGACGCAGGTGCCCAACCCCAACATCACGGAGCCGGCATCCCTACAAACATGGTGATATTATATTCCGCGTCACCTTAAATAAGCTACTAACAATGTAACCTTGCCATTTGTCCCCCCATCATTACAAACATGGTGTTAAATTGTCCGCGTCTTCTTACATAATTTTCTAACCATGTAACCTTACCATTCGTCCCCCTTAACTACAAGCATGGTAATAGGCTATACAGTCCGCGTCACCTTAAATAAACTACTAACAATGTAACCTTACCTTTTGTCCCCCATCACTACAAGCATGGAGCTCTCTAGTCCGAGATGCCTTAAATAGGTTACTAACAATGTAACATTACCATTATTTGTCCCCCATCATTACAAACATGGTGTTATATAGCCCGCGTCTCCTTAAATAAGTTACTAACAATGTAACCTTAACATTGGGGCAGATGCCGGCGTAATTCCGCCCCTTCAAACAACAATAACTAACTATAACCCTACCATTCGACCCCCTTCACAACAAGCATGGTAATATATGGTCCGCATCACCTTAAACTAGTTACTAACAATGTAGCCTTACCAGCCTTTTCAGAAAAAAAAATCGCAAGAGAACGTGGATTCACGATCTGAATCGGCTTCGTGATCATCAAGGAGAAATTCACACTATATATCGCCAACTGCGACGACATGAAGAACGATTCTACATTTACTTTTGGATGCCAATGGAATGTTTTGATGATCTACTTGGACTACCGGTATATGTTTATAGGATGCGACAAATCAAATAATATGTTAAACAATTTCACTTCTTCAATGAGTTACTCGGCTGTCACACTCATCGTCATGCCAACACACAGTGACGCGGGCAGCGTTCAAACTCGACATGCTGCATTTGCTCGCCACAGCGTAGTAGAACGTTGCACTGTCCTGAACGCTGCCCGCATGATCGCTGCCTGTCTGAAGGCTTCTATTTTATTTTTGCAGGAAGTATTTGACCGCCACCGCCATCACGATCGCTGCGATGTGTGGGGGCCTTTATGCGTGAAAGAGTAACAAACAGACACCACTAAATTTTCTTAATCCTGGAAAGGTGACGCTCCTTGATACAACGTGAGAGGTGGCGTGGGGGACTTGCTGACCCCTATGACGGAACTTGCTCTGATAATAAAATTACTAACTTTTATGTATCATGCATTGATGTATTGGGTTTGTAGCAGCATCGAGAGTATCAAGAAGGCAGTGCGAGAGTAGAAATATCAAGTAGGCAGTGATAAAAGAGAGAGTCTTTTTTATCACTGCCTACTTGATAGTTCTACTCTCGCACTCTGTTCTCGCACTGCCTTCTTGATACTATCGATGCTGCTACAGGTTTATTAACTCAATAGCATGATTTTTTATTGAAAATAAATTCATATTAACTTCACAGCATAGGTTACCAAACAATAGATATGAATCTATAGATACTGCAGGTTATGAAACAACTTTTATGCACCCAATCATTTCATGGTGCTAATTATTACGATGTGCCCAGTAGCTAAATGAAACACCATGGAACCATCCAACAAATATTTACAAATCTTTCGGAAGAACAGGCTTCCAATTAATCAACTATGGGGTTCTCTAACACGCACCGCTGCACAATAATCCCTATTTCCAATTGGAATGAACACCTTTCACTACAATGTTACTGACCTCACACTAACGACAAAGAATGTGGGGAGAGGAATGTGGTAGACAAGGTCTCTAACAAGGAGAGGTCGCCAAGTGGTTTTATAGAAAAGTGTTCAAATTTGGAGGGTTTGCTCTTCATAAAAAAATATTTTCGCCTTGTTGGAGCGTTTTTGCCAATGGGCCTTAATGTGTCCAAAATTGAACGTTTAAAATCAATCCTCAAACTTGTGTGGTCCTATTCTCGCGCACGTTCCCGGCTCGTTTCCGTGGCGTAGTCGCTAGCGCATTGGCGTGGTGAAGTAAAGGTTTCGAGTTCGGGTCAGACCTAGGTTGTAAGTTTAGAAACAAGCACACTCGAACAAAATGAATTTGCGCCAGGTCACAAAAGACCCCGCGCCACCACTCCCGGGTTAAACATATTAGTATAGGCAAAATGTTAAAATGAAATTCATATTATCATAAATCACTTTTGCATTTACTTACCACTTAATGCTGAGACGATCGAATGGTTCACTGAGTTTTCATCACATTATCACATCACAAAATTGTTTTTGATATTCAATAAAAAAAATGAGTTTATATGACATGTATTAAGAGTTTTCGGAACGTGACCTTCATTCTTTAATTTTAAAAAAATTCTCAACTGAATTCATAATAGCTCCTTGATAAATTTGTACTAGAGTTGTTCTTAAGCGCAGGCTCTATTTACCTGTTCGCACTTATGTTTAAAATGAGTAATCCTATAGACACACGGGAAGCTACAATATCTTCTGAAAGTGAAAATAATCTTCCACAATAATAATTAGTGATCTGTGAATTTACACAAATAAACTGTGGTCTAATAAATGGGGAATTAGCTTGTATTATCTACTGGAAGTAGGGAACATGTGAAGCACACTGAACAACGTGGAATCTTGCCCATGTCTACATTAAATACACGAACACAGATTATAGCATCAGGCTGTCACCTTACCACAAAAAAATAAATTACTTAGTCCACTACATAAAGGAAAAATTTACTTAGTCCGCAGAATATTGTAGTAAAACTGATTTGAGTTCAATAATAATTCGTAAGAATCAGCGTCCTATCAGCCTTTTTCACTTGTTCAGAAAGTTTATCGCCAGCTCTACGCGGAGAACTCGCGTGCCTAGAACAAGCGGACGTAGTCCAATATCTGAACGATCCACAACATAACGATATAATCTTGTAAATTTATATGTAGTTGAAGAACATAATTTTTTTATTCAACCTTAGTAGACCTGGTTAACTCCAATGGAAATTAGAATGATTGAATGGATAAGTTCACCATAAATGGAAGTTCATCACTTTTTAAAAGTCGACAACCATAACGTTTCTATTAAAATGATCACACGGCCTTCTGATGCCTGGTAAAAATCACACTGTTCTCATAATTTATATAGACAAATATTACACAGCCTTCCAAATGTTCATGAAAAACACATAGTCCACTGTAAACTGAAGAAGATCGCGTACTGTAGCGTTCAAAAATTAAGAGAAAATCACGTTGCCCAGTCAATAAAATTTGGATGAGTTAAACGTGTCCTTATAAACTGCGTAGAAACTACGGTTGCTGACAATCACTTTGTCCACATAATTAACGAAAGAAAAAGTCACACAGCCTCCCAAATGTCGGTGAATGTAGTTTACTGAAGAAGAACACGTGACTTTCTAAACTTAGGTAAAATAGGCCAATGTCAAGTGGGGCTCTAAACTTCAATGAAATTCATATAGTCCACAGTCTTCTAAATAAAATAAAAATCACTAATTTGACACTGAATTTATATGAAGAAGCGTTGGCCTTCTAAACTTTGTAACTAGATAACGTAGTGCGTTGTATAATGAGGAATACCACGCCACCTTCTAAACGTAAGTTTCACTCACTTTTTCCAAAATGTTTTAGGACTCTCACGCCGCCTTCTTTAAAAGCGGACACCATTTAGTCATTCTATAACCTTCTAAAAGTATGCGTAAATGTAAGTGGCGTTTAAAGTACAACGTAAACCACACAAGATGTCAATAAACACCCAGGAAACTCACGCCTAACGTAAGGTACACTCATATTTTCCAAACTGTTGTAGGAATTTTACTACGCCTTTAAAATAAAATAAAATAAAATAGCTGAAAATCATTCAGTGATTCCACAGCCTTCAAAAAGTAGACGTAAAATTACGAACCCATGAAGTACACAAGAGGTTAATAAAACACACCGGAAACTCACGCCAAACGTACACAATATCACACGTGACTTGCTGAATGCGCGTGGATGTGTCGAACCCGCGACGATGTTCAAACACGACTGGGCCTCTCCAATCTGTGGACTGAAGATGCGCCATAGCCTCTGCGCACTACCCTCTCCATCCCTTGCTCTCAACAAGTTATCATCATTCAGTTGTGTTTTATTTGGTCCAGTCCAAACGCGCCATAACAGCTGACCAGCCCGTGGACATTACATCTATAATGGACAGATAGACATTGTCAAGGCTGGCCATTTCCTAATACCATAAATATGGAATAATGATAATAATAATCAGCAATAATACCAAATTCAAATTATAAAAATAAAATAACCAAAATTAATTAAATTAAAATTACAAAGTTAAAATTATAAAAAAAAAAATTATAAAAATAAAATAACCGAAATTACATTATAATTACAAAATGTAAATGACAAAAATTAAAATTACAAAAATAAATTCAAAATAAAAATGAAATTATAATGTAAACTAAAATTACAAAATATAAATTATAAAAATTAAAATAAACAAAAAAGTAAAATTATGAAAATAAATTAAAATTAAAAAAAAAGTAAATTAAGATTTGAAAAATAAATTTAAACTAAAAAGTAAACACAAAAATTAAATTAAAATTACAAAATTTAATTAAAATAACAAAAATTGACATTCTTAAAATTTCAAAATTAAATTTAAATTAAAAAAAATTATGTTATCAAGTGTTGGAAATACAAATATCATTGCAACACGCAAAGCCTGAGGCCAATGTTGAGGTGTTAATTTGTTAATAAAGTCCCCAATTTGTTCAAGGTGTTCGTCTTCTGAGTCAACCTACATTTTATATCCTCTCTGTTTCGTGCATCACTGGTTATTTTGCTTCCTATATAGCAGAAGTCTTCTAGTTTCCCGGCCAATATGACGCTCATAGGTGTTTTCGATTTATTTTGGATGTATTCCATTATTTTTGTTTTAAATTTGTTGAATTCTTTCCTCAAAACAAAGTCCATACCATTTAAAAATTCATTCAAATCCTCTGGTGAATCGACAACGATGACATTGTCATCAGCAAATCTCAGTATTGAAAATATTTCTCATGAAATCTTTACTCCTACTTATTAGCCAACTTTTCACATTTTGCAAAAATGAGGAAAAAGTAGACTTATGAGATCGGGCAAATGTGTGTCTGTCTGTCTGTCTGTCTGGCTGTGTGTGTGTCCCCCCCTATCAACTCCTAAACCGCTGGAGCAATCGAAACAAAATTTGGTAGGAGTAAATGTCTATACCCGAATATCTCACGGCCATATTTGAAAATGATGTCAGTGCTACCAACTGCTAAAAAATCGCAATTGAAATTTGAGCTCGATGTTGGATATCTTGGAAGGTATGAATGGGAGCTATTTCAAAATTGGCACACGTATAGATAATAATATTGCAGTTTCATTTCCAGGAGGCCATACATGGCAGTGTTGCCAAAATGATTATAAGCCTGCTGATTGGTCCAATTTTAAATGCATATAACTTCTACACTATCAATTGGAATTCAACCAAATTTCGTATGTTGTATGTGTACATAACCAGATACGACTGAGCGTATTCTTGAGATCCACCAGGGCTTCCAACTGTTAATAAATGCTCCTAATTTATTTTATCCAAATACCAATATATCAGAAAGTATGCAAGCCGACAGCTTTAAACTATGCACACGTATAATACCTGACATTCTATATTAATTTGGGGTAACTTATATACGTCAGTGCTACCAACATGATTCTAAGCCTGCTGACAGGTCCAACTTTAAATACATGTAAATTCCATACTATCATTTGGATTTCAACCAAATTTCGTATGTGCTATGTGTACCATAACAGATATGACTATGCGTATTCTTACGAGCAACCAGGGCTGCCAACTGTTAATATGTGCTGTCTCTATTTTTGTTACCCTAATATCAATATACAGTATCAGAAATTATGCAAGCCAATAGCTCTAAACTTTGCACACGTATAGTACCTTACATTCTAGATGAATTTGGAGTAACTAATATACGTCAGTGCTGCCAACATGATTCTAAGCCTGCTGATAGGTCCAATTTTAAAATGCATGTAACTTCTATACTATCTAATGGATTTCATTCAAAATTGGCACAACAATAGATCATATTATTTCAGATTATTTCTGACCAATACATTCATGACATTGTTGCCAACATGATTTTACCTGCGCTGTTAGATCCAATGTTTTACTGCATGTAACGTCCATGCTATTCATTGAACTTCAGCCAAATTTTGTATTCTGTACCTTAAGAGATGGAACTAAGAATATATTCAGTCATCAGGTCTGCCAAATGTAGTGCTCTATTAGGCAACATTATGCAAGGTATACAGTATTTCGAACTAATTAGAAATTTTGATATTAGCAACTTAATTTCGTCATTATTCTGGATAGGTTCATATACTGTAGAATAATCAGTGGCATGAAAAGTAGGCTCTTTAGTTCGTCAAGGAACTTCTTGTTTTTTTTTTCTAATTTCCTTCATTGCTTGTTCAATGTACAGATTGAAAAGAATGAGTGATAAGTTGCAGTTTTGCCTAATTGGCTTACACCTTTCTGAATATCAGCTTCACTCTCGTGTCCTTCTGTTCGAATAACTGCCGTCTGGTTTCTGTACAGATTGTAGATTACCCTTCTATCCCTCCTTTTCAAAATATCAGTTAATAATACATGTTATTCTAATTATTCGACCACATCTGTACTTCACTTCCAACTACGTACATATTATAAAACTTTCTCCGAATTGAGGCGGATGTTAAAAAACGTGGAAGGAAATTTCATAAAAAGAATAGTGAAGTCAAAGATTAAAATGGCGTTATCTGCGCAAGTGAAGTTCCTTTATTAAATAACTCCAACTATTCCGCCGCTCAGCTTCTAGTGGGACATTATCATTCCACAAGCACAAACTTCTCTTCTCTTCTCTCCTCTCCTCTCCTCTCCTCTCCTCTCCTCTTCTCCTCTCTTCTCTTCAAGATGCTGTTCGTAATTTTGAAGGGGCTTCTACTAAAAAAAGATGTTCCTAAGTTTAGAGGACGTCATATAGAAACCTTTTCAATGATTGACTGTTATAGTTCCTCTGTTATCAGATTCTTTTCAGTGGGTGAACACAAGTGTATCCAATTATATTGGACGGGGAAATTAAATTTAAATTTTAAAAAATAAAAAAATAAAAAAGGATCATTAAAGTTAAATTAAAATTACAAAATTAAAATTATAAAAATTAAAATAAAATGACAACATTTAAAGTAATAAATATATTAATTTTACAAAATTAAATTAAAATGACAACATTTAAAGTAAAAAATAAATTAATTTTACAAAATTAAATTAAAATGACAACATTTAAAGTAAAAAATAAATTAATTTTACAAAATTAAATTAAAATGACAACATTTAAAGTAAAAAATAAATTAATTTTACAAAATTAAATTAAAATGACAACATTTAAAGTAAAAAATAAATTAATTTTACAAAATTAAATTAAAATGACAACATTTAAAGTAAGAAATAAATTAATTTTACAAAATTAAATTAAAATGACTACATTTAAAGTAAAAAATAAATTAATTTTACAAAATTAAATTAAAATGACAACATTTAAAGTAAAAAATTAATTAATTTTACAAAATTAAATTAAAATGACAACATTTAAAGTAATAAATAAATTAATTTTACAAAATTAAATTAAAATGACAATATTTAAAGTAAAAAATAAATTAATTTTACAAAATTAAATTAAAATGACAACATTTAAAGTAATAAATTAATTAATTTTACAAAATTAAATTAAAATGACAACATTTAAAGTAAAAAATAAATTAATTTTACAAAATTAAATTAAAATGACAACATTTAAAGTAAAAAATAAATTAATTTTACAAAATTAAATTAAAATGACAACATTTAAAGTAAGAAAATAAATTAATTTTACAAAATTAAATTAAAATGACAACATTTAAAGTAAAAAATAAATTAATTTTACAAAATTAAATTAAAATGACAACATTTAAAGTAAAAAATAAATTAATTTTACAAAATTAAATTAAAATGACAACATTTAAAGTAAGAAATAAATTAATTTTACAAAATTAAATTAAAATGACTACATTTAAAGTAAAAAATAAATTAATTTTACAAAATTAAATTAAAATGACAACATTTAAAGTAAAAAATTAATTAATTTTACAAAATTAAATTAAAATGACAACATTTAAAGTAATAAATAAATTAATTTTACAAAATTAAATTAAAATGACAATATTTAAAGTAAAAAATAAATTAATTTTACAAAATTAAATTAAAATGACAACATTTAAAGTAAAAAATAAATTAATTTTACAAAATTAAATTAAAATGACAACATTTAAAGTAAAAAATAAATTAATTTTACACAATTAAATTAAAATGACAACATTTAAAGTAATAAATAAATTAATTTTACAAAATTAAATTAAAATGACAACATTTAAAGTAAAAAATAAATTAATTTTACAAAATTAAATTAAAATGACAACATTTAAAGTAATGTTTTTTTTTTTTTTTTACGAGGGACTGTGGAAAATCTTCAAAAGACACATGTGAAGGGTCCGCACTCCACAGTAGTGTGGGATTCTTACCCACTAAAATCCACCTCCCTTTTCCCACGATGTGTTCATCACCCCGGAACCGCTCTCGCATTACTTCAGGGTGATGTCGTGCTTACTTAGTCATTCAGACTTCTTCTTTCTTCATTTTTCTTATGGATGTTCGAACGCATCCATTTCTCTCTTCTTCTGGCGCAGGACACATTCTATGTAAATAGCTATCTGATTCTATGTTTGATCATTTCGGAGCATCATCTGTAGGATGTTGTCCGGCGTGATTGCCCCTGTAGAAGCTTGCAGATCTCTTCTATATGTTGACCAGCGTTCACACACAAAGAATGTGTGGAGCGCATCATCCTCTTCATTACAATAATGACACAAAGGACTATTAGCCACGCCTA
The DNA here is from genome assembly GCA_946902985.2 of Meconema thalassinum. Taxonomy (NCBI): domain Eukaryota; kingdom Metazoa; phylum Arthropoda; class Insecta; order Orthoptera; family Tettigoniidae; genus Meconema; species Meconema thalassinum. Next base: position 74,654,621 of record OX336397.1, read on the forward strand.
TGTGATGCAGGAATCTCCGAAAATATCCATGGCCTGTTAGGAACTGTGTCAAATAATAATTGACCTCTCCGTGGTTTCGATCAACCCAGTCAGCCAGACGCGGAATAAGTTTCTTTGTCCATCGACCTCGTGTCTCATCATCCCACTTCTGTTGCCATCGTTCCATACAATGGTTGTGTGCAGACGTCTTTGCCTGGTGTATGTCCAGTTCTTCTTTGGTGCGCCACACTTCCTGACGCTCTAAGGCAAGTAAATCAATTGGTGCTACTCCCGCTACCACTAGAACAGCAGGCTCTGAAACAGTGCGATATGCACATGAGATCCTCAGTGCTCCTCTTCGTTGTACTGCTGCTATCCTTTTACGATATTTCTCGAACCGTAAGGACTCAGCCCAGATCTCAGCTCCATAGAGTAATATGGACTGGACTGTTGTCATCAGGAGACGTCGTTTGCTAGGCTTCGGACCTTTAATATTACCCATTAATCGGCTCAAAGCGGTCAAGATATTTGCTGCTTTATCCGTCACTCTTTGAATATGGGCCCAGAATGTGAGCTTCGTATCTAGCGTCACACCCAAGTACTTCGTACTCCTTGATGAATTAATCATCGTGTCTCCCACTTGCATTGGTACAAGAGTGTTGATTCTCCTTCTCGTCAGCACAACAATCTCCGTTTTATGGTCTGCTAATGACAGCTTATGTTCCGTCATCCAATCTGTGACACGTCGCATTACCTGATTGAGTTTCAGTTGCGCCAGCTCTATATCACGAGCCACAATCAGAGCAGCAACATCATCAGCATATCCTACCAATATTGCATCTTCGGGCATCTTCAGCCGAAGCAGGCCATCGTATGCAATATTCCAGAGATCTGGCCCAAGAATAGATCCTTGAGCTGCCCCAGCGGTTAATCTTTTAGTCCTATGTCCTTCCTCGGTATCGTACTGCAAAATACGGTCCTTCAGATAATCCCTCATTATCCGCATGAGGTATCTCGGTAGTCTAAATTTATCTTGAAGTGCCACCAAAATGTCACTCCACTGGGCAGAGTTAAAGGCATTCTTCACATCTAGAGTCACAAGTAGCGTAACTTTACGTGAGTAATGGTTACCAATCTGAGCTCTGTTTGCAGTCTCTACAACTACCCGCACAGCATCAATAGTCGAGTGCCCTTTCCGAAAGCCGTATTGTTGGGCAGATAGATCTCCAGCTGATTGAACTGCCATCAATATTCTAGGCTGTAATAGTTTTTCTAATCCTTTTCCAGCCGTATCCAGCATACATAATGGCCTGTATGATGAAGGCGAATTTCCTCCCAATTTTCCTTTACTAATAAGAACTAGTCTGGCCTTCTTCCAGCAGGCACTAAAAACGCCTGCCTTCAGACATGCGTTATACATGTTCAAAAGGAGTCGCGGGCAAGCTCTTGCTGCCTCCTTAAGTGCTTCTGCTGGGATCCCATCTGGTCCAGGAGCCTTCTTGTTCCTGATAGAATTAATCGCTTTCAATAATTCTTCCTCGGTGAACAATGGTATTTCTTCAATATCAATGCAATCATCAGCTTCATCAATCCTCTCCGAATGTTCCGGAAACAGCGTACTGACTATTTCGTCCATAGTGTGTGCATCCATTATCGGATTAGAAAATGTTCCAAGTTTCTTCAATACAATCTTATATCCTAGTCCCCACGGATCGTTGTCAACTTCTTTGACCATTTCCCACCATTTGTCAGCTTTACTTCTTTTAATTGCATCCCGAAGCGCCTTTCTTGCTGATTTGTGGTCTTCGGAGAATAAGGCTGCCTCTCCTCTTCCTCTCGCTCTATGTGCCCTTCGTCTCATCCTCAGGCAGTGTCGCCTCATATCAGCAATTTCCTCCGTCCACCAGTATGCTGGCTGTTTGTGTTTTCGCGTGTTCTTCCTGCACATGGATTTATTGCAGGCTTGATGAATAAGCAACATAGTGTTCTCTACCCATTTATCCGCCGCCTCTCTCCCCTCAAATGAAAAGCAACTCGTTTCAACTTTCACCATTCCTCTCTGTATTACCTCACAGAACTTTTCTTTATCCATATTTGTGGGATTCCAGTATGATGGTTTGCGTATGACAGCGCTTTGTTGTCGATTTTGCTGAAGTACACAGAAAGTAACATACTGATGATCGCTTCCTGTGTAGTCCTCAATCACCCGCCATTCAGATATTCTTGACAAAAAATCGTCTGAAGCTAAAGTCACATCTGGTATGGTTCCATTGCAGCCAGGTCGTCGAAAGGTAGGCGTATTTCCAACATTTACGGTCGACAATCCCAGCCTTGCAGCCATTTCCAGTATACGACGTCCTCTGGAATCTACATCCGGCATACCCCATTCCAAGGCCTTGGCATTGAAATCTCCAGCTACAATAAGGTTATTTCCCATACCACGCAATGTGTCCTCAAGGCTATCCAACTTGTTCTGGAAATCAGCAATGGGCTCGTTCGGAGTGAAGTAACAGCTCACGTACGTAAGCGTGCCATTCTTAACCCAGACGAAACCATCCTTAGAACCTTGATCTGTCACTGGATATTTTCCCAGATCCGGAATGAAAATTGCGGCTGTTCCAAGGTTGTCCGCAAACCACCCATGATGGTCCCTGTTCTGATATTGCTCACTCAGGAGGAAAATATCCACTTCCATTTCAAATGCCAATTGCGTCAAGAGATCATTGGCAGTCAAACTTCTGTGAACATTTCCTTGAAGAACTCTCACCATTTTTTGCCGATTTTAACCTTCTCGAGAGCATCCCTAAACACTATACAGGCGCCTGAACCAGGAACATGGTTCCGTTTGGTGTCATGAACCTCCTTCTCCGTGCATAGCACACATCGTGCTTCACCTTTACAGTCTGATGCTTTATGTCTGGCATCTCCACACTTGTAACAGAGTTTGCTCCTATCAGGGCCATTACAATTCCTTGCAAGATGTCCATATGACAAACAACGGAAACAGCGAGTTACCATTGCTCTCTCCCTTACCCTACCATATATCCATCCCACTTTCATTCTCCCCTCTTCCAGAAGTTTACCGGCATCTTGCTCTGCTAAATGTATAATAGCCATTTTCTGACTTCTGCTATTGGGTTCCGTGACAAAGATTTTGACTTCTCCGCTAAGTGTTTTAATGTCCCGTCTGACCGCCTCCTCCACATCTGCAATAGTCGTGATGCAGTCTAAGTCCCGCACCTCCAGAGTTATTCGGGGGGTCAAGGTTCTGACATCTTCATCCTGACCAAGAGCCTCTCTCAACGATTTGTTGAGGTTTTCTCGACCCTCACACGTCGTAGATTTGTTCAATTCAAGAAGAACATCTCCAGACCTGGTCTTCCTAATTGACTTAATGTCCACGCCACTGTCCTCTGGTTTGACCTTGCTACGGATATCTTTAAGTACATCCGCAAAGGATCTGTCTTTTGCTGGCTGAATAAGAACAGCATCAAGGCGCCTTCTTGGTTTAGGCCTCTTCCCTTCTTCCTTTCTTGCAGGGTTCATGACCACAGTTTGAACCTCTTCTACTCGCTGCTGAGAATTTTCAATTTCATTACTCTGTTGTTTCCTCTTCTTCTTGGGTTGAACTCTTGTCCATTCCTCCTTTTCAGTGTTCTCTGGAATTGTTCCCGAAGATATCGGAGACAATTCCTCCGCTCTTGAAGAAAGGTCCTTTTTTTGAAGCAACAGCAACTCTCTGGCTTTCTTCCAGGATCTCCGACTAGTACTCCCTGCATCTAAAGCCTCCTGCAATTTTTTCAACCCAACTTGAATCTCCAGCTTCATATTCCTTTGGGGGATAGCCAAAATGCTCTCCAAAAGCGCCTTAGCAATGTCAAGATACTCCTGTTCTTTGTTTTCATTGTCCGATATCTGCTGTCTTAAGACGGCGAACTTATCGGCATCCAATGCTCCTTGACTCAGTATTTCCTCCATGGCAATGCTACGGGTTAAAAATGTCTGCCGAAACAGAGATCTAAACGCCCTTGCCGCCTCCTGGCGACAGAACCTTAACTACTACTAATACCAGACGGCTTTGGAAGTTACGGCAAGACCTTGTACTAACAATACCCTAACCTCTACTTGGACCAAAGATGATATTTCGAGCTCGTTTGTTTGAGATGATTCTACCACTTCTTAACCTCAAATTGGTTATGACATTACAATATACAAGCGATAAAATAACCAAAAATGTATATTGCACCAACAACAGAGATATTTATATTAACTGAAATGTACACTGACCTGTTCCCAATTATAACACAAACCAATGATACCTTCTTCTCATGCAAATGCTCATTTCATACACACCAAATCATCAACACCACTATCGTAATCATGGCACCTAACAATCAATCCCAACATTTAAAGTAATAAATTAATTAATTTTACAAAATTAAATTAAAATGACAACATTTAAAGTAATAAATTAATTAATTTTACAAAATTAAATTAAAATGACAACATTTAAAGTAAAAAATAAATTAATTTTACAAAATTAAATTAAAATGACAACATTTAAAGTAAAAAATAAATTAATTTTACAAATTTAAATTAAAATGACAACATTTAAGGTAAAAAATAAATTAATTTTACAAAATTAAATTAAAATGACAACATTTAAAGTAAAAAATAAATTAATTTTACAAAATTAAATTAAAATGACAACATTTAAAGTAAAAAATAAATTAATTTTACAAAATTAAATTAAAATGACAACATTTAAAGTAAAAAATAAATTAATTTTACAAAATTAAATTAAAATGACAACATTTAAAGTAAAAAATAAATTAATTTTACAAAATTAAATTAAAATGACAACATTTAAAGTAAAAAATAAATTAATTTTACAAAATTAAATTAAAATGACAACATTTAAAGTAAAAAATAAATTAATTTTACAAAATTAAATTAAAATGACAACATCTAAAGTAATAAATTAATTAATTTTACAAAATTAAATTAAAATGACAACATTTAAAGTAAAAAATAAATTAATTTTACAAAATAAAATTAAAATGACAACATTTAAAGTAAAAAATAAATTAATTTTACAAAATTAAATTAAAATGACAACATATAAAGTAAAAAATAAATTAATTTTACAAAATTAAATTAAAATGACAACATTTAAAGTAAAAAATAAATTAATTTTACAAAATTAAATTAAAATGACAACATTTAAAGTAAAAAATAAATTAATTTTACAAAATTAAATTAAAATGACAACATTTAAAGTAAAAAATAAATTAATTTTACAAAATTAAATTAAAATGACAACATTTAAAGTAAAAAATATATTAATTTTACAAAATTAAATTAAAATGACAACATTTAAAGTAAAATATAAATTAATTTTACAAAATTAAATTAAAATTTCAAAAATTGAATGACTAAAATTACAAAGTTAAAATTACAAAAATAAATTTAAACTAAAACATAAATTTCTGGTGCCTGAAATACCTAGGTAAATTTCACGAATTATTTATACACTTAGTAAAACACTTTTCACATGAATGGGGGGCTAAATTTCTGTATATTTCAGTAGTATGTATAACAATAATAATAATACACTTATTGTCAATAAAAAAAACTCACATTTTTCGGAAAGAATAACGATCGATATCTTATGGACACCATTATTCGAATGAACAATAACAGACTAACTAAAAGATTTCTCAACCTGGCCCTTTCATTAAAAAACAAGAACATTGAAATTGAAACAGATTTCCAGGAAATCAACATCTCAGAAGACATTGTACGGGACAGATGTAAATTCAAAACCAAAATCGACAGTCACCAATTTGGAGACAAACCCAACACCAGAGCCACTATAACTTGGACAGAAGAATGAAGGAAGTATCTCACCGAGAGGTGAAGAGATTTTCGGAGAAAAGGAAGACCAAAACATCGGCTAAGCAGGTTCGATCGTACTCCTGATTAGGGCATATTGTTTTAGATCCCTTATTTGGGGGTGGATCTAAAAGGGAGAGTTGTTGTACTAATTTATAAGGTGGTGCCTAAAAGGGTAGCTTCCCTTGTCAGGGTAAGCTGACCAGTGTAGAGTGTTGTGGTGTGCTAGGAACTAGGGGGCGTTCCTATAAATAATGTGGTAGCGTTTGGAGGGATGGGACCCACTGCAAAGGGTCGCTGTACTGGTCGCTCAGCTGACTGCTTATTACGTAATTGAGTCTGCTTGTATCAGCTGAGTGGCACGCGCTGCTCGCTTGCAGCCGGGCCGGCTCGGGGAATACAAAAGTACTTAAGTTGGCGCTAATAGACTGCTGTCTGTCACGTCTTTACGTGACGGGAATAAGGAAGGGCGTTGGGATGTAAAGAGGCGTATAACAGTAATGCTAGTGTAGAGTGTGGACCAAGTGTTTTATTGGTCTGTGATTCTGATAGTGAGTCCCTTGTAGGGAATGAAATTAGGTTCACAATGTATTAACAAGTGTTGGGTTACAGGTTACAAAGTAGGAATTCTGAACACGATTGACTGACTCACCTCGGTTGACACCAGCGTAGCTTCGGCCGTCTCGATGGAGCACTGACAATGGAGAGAGAGTTTGACCTCATTAGGACGTCTTCTTATACCTTCTGACGCCCTGCTGTCAGCAATGTATTGGCCCAGTTAGTACTATGTCGCTGAGTGTAATGATTACGTAAGGCTTGAGCTGCTTTATGGAGTAGCAAGCTGTCCTTACGGTATTAATGGATGTTGCCCCGGCTTTCCAAGAGTTGCCATTTAGGGGATTTAGCCAGATGCCGGGGGGATGGTCTCCAAGGGGTGCATACCCCTGGGATACTGTACAATATCGATGTAAAATATTAATAATAATAAGAAAAAGTCAAAACGGATTTGGAAAGAAACAATATCAGACAAGAAGATACACCACAGAGAGATAGTTTTAGGCAAAAGGTGCTAACAATGGAAGGATTCCAAGGAAGGAAGGGAAGGAAAACCAGCTCGAAATGGTCCGAGGAAAGGAAGAGGAAACACAGTGAGATGATGAAGGAATACTGGAGGAAGAAGAAGGAACAGCATTGAAATTGGCTCGTGGTCCCCAGATGACCGAAACGAAAATGAAAATGAAAATCCACAGCCTGCTTCCAGTCGACCGACCGGGTCAGGGAATGGAATGAATGAAGCCCCCATCTAGCGGCGAGGATAAGAACTGTGCCGGCGGTCGAAGTCTGTCGCTCCCTCCCCTGCAATGATTAAATGAATGACAGATGAAATGAAATGACAGTGGAGAGTGTTGTTGGAATAAAATTGTGACAGGAAAAACCGGAGTACCCGGAGAAAACCCTGTCTGCCTCCCGCTTTGTCCAGCACAAATCCCTCATGGCGTGACCGGGAATTGAACCATGGACCCAGCGGTAAGAGGCCGGCGTGCTGCCGCCTAAGCCACAGAGCCTTATCGAAACGAAAATAATAATCTTCCCTGAGACGGAAGGATTAATGTTGGCAATTCAGGACCAAATTGTCCCTTCTAGAAAATATCTCAAGGTCATCATCAGAGATCCATCAGTTAGTGACGACAAATGTCACAGTGGTTGCCAAGTCTCTGAAAGTATTCAACAAACGACCTCTGGATGCACGCATCTGTCAGGAACTGAATATAAGTGCAGGTACGATGCTGTATCAAAAATCCTGTACCAAGCACTATCTGGGAGGCTCCAACATTTAAAACATGATGATGATGATGAAGATGATAATTGTTATTTTAAGGGGTTAACATCTAGGTTATCGTCCCCTAATGGTTTAGGTATAGTAAAAGATGAGATGAGAATGAAAACTATAACTAATACTAACTACAGACTTACATACTAGAAGAAGAAATGGTAAACAAATAAAGGATAAGTCAAATAAAGGACAAAAAGAAAAGAAATGCCAACAAACCTCGAAGAAAAAGAATTGAGGGAATAGGAAGGAAGGAGAGCCATGAAAGTCAGATAGTAAAGTGGAAAGAGGAAAGAGCCCGCCCTACCCCTGAGTGTGCAGCAATATCCAGGGTGCACCAGAAGTGGTGGGGCTACACACACTTCCTCCTTGAGGGCCTTGAGCAGAAGGCAGGAGATAACAGGAAAAGAAAATGAAGGCTGACCCCTCGCTGAAGGAGAGTATCAGGAAAGATAAGACAAGGGCCAATTTAGGCGGGAAAGGAAGAGACTCCCTAGGCCTCGGATATCCTAATACCGTCGTAGTCGGAAGAGAACAAGAGTGGACCAAGAGAGGTGGATAGGAAAGAAGACGGAGAGGAGCCCGGCACAAGTACAGTAAGTGGAAGCAATGCCGGACTCAGGTAGGGTCCCATGGTCGCCAACCCACGTACCACTAGATGTGAGCCCATGGGGGGGGGGGGGACTTTGAAAACAGAACAAGATTCCGTACTACCAGTACGTTCCAGAGAACGTGGCCGAAAAGGAACATTCCAGACTGTATTGGTATCGAACTGTGCTCAGCGGAAGGACAGTGAAACATAATAGGCCTCACATGGTGATTTTCAACAAAAGATTGAAAGAAGTCACACTGATTGATGTTGCCATTCCAAATACGCACAGGGGGCGTGGTGGCTCAGCGGTCTAGCTGTATGCCTCTCACCAAGGCGGTCCGAGTTCGATTCCCGGTCAATGCATGTGAGATTTTCGAAGTGAAATGCCATGTCCTGTGGTTCGGATTCCACGTAAAAAGGAGGTCCCGTGGCTCATAATCACAAGATTCACGGTCGCGTAAAACTAAAATCTTCCTTCTTCCTTTCCAAATACGCACAACTCGCGAGGACTGGCGCATGGGTATTTTTGACCCGAAGTTTAAATAATGCTCGATATTTTCGTTTTGGTCAGCCCTCATTTCTTTTCGATCACTGTAACTTCCTTCCTAGCCTTGAACTTCACCCTGCAAAATAAACATGTCAATAGCTTTTGGAACACCCAAGTTATTTCTATATTATTTACGATCGGGTCGGATTTACCCATGGCGCCAGAACTCGCGTGATTATTTTCGGCTTACATTAGTCAGGACATTTTTTTTTATTATTTATTTAGTCAATTTACCCTCTAGGTTGGTGGTTCCCACGGACTCAGCGAGGGAACTCACCACTACCGCCTCTATGGGCAGTGTCCTGGAGCTTGGAACATCTGGTCGGGATGGATACAACTGGGGAGGTGTGATCAGCTCTTCGCCCAGGCGGCCTCAGCTGCAAAGCGAACAGGGGCCTCATGAGGGAGGGGAAGGGATGGAAGATAGGGATGGATAGGCTAGGAAGAGGGAAGGAGGAGGCCGTAGCCTTACAGTAGGTACTGTCCCCGATAATCCGGATAGTAGGCTGTCAGATATCCGCCCCCTCAATCGGATTGCCAATAATCAATCGCACCGGCACAGCTACATCAATGAAAATGGCACTGACAGATACTACCGAGATTAGAGCACAGTAGTTAACAAGAAATTATTGTGGAACACACCAAAATATACGGGGGTTCATACTTACCTATTACTTACCTATTCAAATTAATCTCGGGTCTGGGTTGCCAACAGGATCACTTAAAAGTATGCCCTCACAATAACCTCCACCACGATATTTTAAATGAACCAAAACGGAAACAAGAAACTTTAAACTGTACAATAATTTATTTCACATAAAGGAATAATATAACAAAAATTTAACAACAAAAATTACGTGGCGATCATAAGCCATTGTCAATGTAATCATGTCCTCCTGTAGGACTTGTAGACTTTGCATACAAAATTTCAGCTTTCTAGCTCAAAAGAACGTAATAATAATAATACACTTGGAATGGATAAGGAAGTTGGGACGAGACATATAGCAATTGTTTTCCTTTTTCATCAACATCACATTTTATTTATAACCGCAAGGCTGCTATGTAGGTGACCTTGGCCTCTATCATACAGTTGTCTGGCCAGCTGCGATACACCCTACACCATGTCGCATGCTTGCATCGTCAAATGGACCCACCTGTCCAGGCAACGTTAGCATATGCTAGTTACATCAGAGCCTAGCTCCTTTTCAAAACACTTTAAATGTTCACGTCTCAGCTCAAATATTATCACGCAAATCTTTTAAATGCTCCATTCAAACATCAATGGATTACTCTAATAACCCCAAATCTTGTTTAATTGTATAATCCAAATGTTTAACTAGCGTTGTTTAGAGTATAATAACTAAACGCTTAATGTTTATAACAAAATGCTCCTTAATTATTTATAACAATTTAAATTGTTTATAACATTGTCAAACGACAATTAAAAATTTATACATGCCTCTATTAATCCATTTCGTTTTAAATTATTATTAAAGATATTTACATAGTTATTTACAATATTAATATTATTAATATTAGAAATACATTAAACCACACGTTTATCCGGTTGATAATTACTTAAATCGTGTTGATATAATCGACCAATGAAGGTTAATTATATTTAAATTATAGATTCAGGTTTAATAAGGTTTAATAATTATTATTATTTGTGACGGTAACCTCCATTCAAAATCGTTATCTCAAATTGTTTAAACACTCTTGTTAATTTTAACAGTAACTTCACATGATTAATTTTCAAAGGACCTGGACAATACACTCAGCGGAAAAATACCTCGCTCAAAACGCACAAAATTGCACAAAATAGGCCCAGAATTCATCATATATCTCAATATATATGGTATCAAAATCTTCCACAATACATACAAAAAACCTCCACTCATAAATTCATCAACTTCATTACTATTACTGTGGGAACCTCCTTCACTTATTCAAGGGCATTATTCATCAGCGACTTTTACACGTCCACTGAACTAACGATTATACATCCATAGTTCCACTTTAAAAATTCTTATATTCATTAATTGTATCAAAAACTGTTATTATATTTAACCTTCGTGGGTTTCATTCATGAATCGATATGAAGTAAAAATTTGCCAATCACAAATAAATTTAATAGCAAATACGATTAGACACGCCTCCCTGGTCTATCAAAATTGAGATTAATATCTTCAAAGTATCGCAGTATAAAAATACTATCTTCAATCAAAGTTCATCTAAACTGCATAAATAATCGAATAGAATACAATTAGACTGTGGAATGCAAACATTATTGTTCCAATCTAGAATTGAGAAAAATTCCTATCAAATGTTCATTACTATAGTGTACTCAATAATTCGTAATCAAAGTTCATATTTCATAAAATTGTCTATAATGCAATGGTATTTCAGAACTGACGATAAATGTCTATGTTGCAATCATGTTCATAAAACGACTAGTATTTCCAAGATCGTCGATCAAGTAATAGATTTTAACGCTCTAAAATCTTTTAATCATTCTTCTTTCTTGAGGATGACAGAAAATTGGTCAAAGTAATTTACTGAATAGAATTACTTTAATAAAGTGACACGCTGTCTGAATTCAAATTTGCCATAGAAAATCGTTAACTTTACAGTCAAATCGTGACTACAAAAATATGCAAATTACTGAAAGAATATATAATATCAGTCTCAACTGATCCAAAATTATTTAACTATGCCAATGACATAACAATGTCTCAATAAATCGTCGAAAAAGGCATAAATCATCAAAGTGTACAGAGTACAGAAATATCAAGCAAGAATATGGGGCAAAATATATGGGACAGAAAATATGGGAAAAATGGTTGCTCAGATATCGCTAAATGACTCAAATAAAACAAGAAACGTTCACGACTACCTTATCTGTTGATTGAAGTTCTAGAGGAAAATTTCCAAAGAAGACTGCTGATAGTTCCATTTCACCAACGTAAAGATGTGCTCCGACCTCGAACCTGGAACCAGCGCCCTCGGAGAATAGAACTGCTTCATCCTCCGGAAATTGCACTGCTCCGTGTAGACGATAGACATCCTTCTGGCAAAACTCTTCTTTGTGAGCCGGGTCTACCCTGGCCTCTCTTGATAGTTCCCTGAAGTTCTGGTAGAAATTCGCCATGAAGTTTATTGCAATTATTTCCGCAGAAATGTTCATAATTGTAGAGTATGAAGGTATTTCCACTCCCATTTGATATAATTCAGCGTTGGACTACGATGCATGAGTGTAGTTGGATATTCACTACATGCTCGCTTTTGTAGAAAGACGATTAGCGAAGTTCCATGCTGCTATTTCACTCCATTGATATATGTCCCAATTGCATTAAAGATTTAGTCTTCCATCTCCACTTCCGTTATAATAGTTGAAAGAACTGCCAGATTATACTGTCCCATTGTAGAACGTAGCGTTGTATGACCAAATGCAATATATAGTATCACGGTTGCAATACAAGTGTCAGCCGTAGCGTAGAATGTGATATTATAAAAGTGCTTCTCAGGTGGCGAGAAAATCACTTTTGTCTGCAGTCTTAAAATGCCAATATCTTCCAAAGTATAATCGTGAAAATGTTCAACTTTCCTACACACCTCAATACTGTTATGCACAATTGAATTAGCATAAAGGCAGTCGCTAACTTTTGATAGATTATCTTGTAGACTCGTTTATGTGTGCGTTTCAACTTCGCCTAGTTTCATTAACTGTAAAATGGAACTGCTGCACGCTCCGTGCTCGTTCGATGCGGTGGGCTCTACCACACGCGCTAAAGACGACTTGCTTCACTGAATCACTCGAAGTCTGACAATATTATAATCAGAAAAACGACTATGACAAGAGAAAATGAGAAATGAGATATGAGATATGAGATATGAGATATTCTCTCTGGTGTGCAAGACCTTTTATCAACTTCTTAAGGGGCGTATCCATCCCTTCCATAGCTTGTTCCTCCGTCATTGCTAGAAGTTCTAACTTTGGCTATACTTGACGGATTTTCAAATTTCAAAAACTCAAAATTAATTTCTTCAAAATTCCAAATCAATGCCATAACTGAAAATGGATTTCCACAATTCTGCATGCCAAAAGTAATTAAATATGGTAGTTTCAGTAATCTCCGTCTCCTTCCAAACTATCATTCATTGGTTCGAGCCTTTCCTCCAATAGCGTAACTTCTTCCTTAGCACAATTCTTTGTTTCCCTGCGACTGCGTCGTAAATCTCAGATCTTTCTCGAACAAAATCATGACGTCACCAAGAATCTCAGCTCAACCAGCCTACTTGCATAAAGTCTGCGTCATCCGTGCCTACGTCATGAATATCCACGTCACAACTATGACAGCCATAACTTTATTCATATATGCCAATACAGCCATCGTGGTCTCAATATAATTCAATTTACGGGGGCAGTACCATCCCGGCATTTGCCCGAAGACGAAGTGGGAAACCACGGAAAACCACTTCGAGGAGGGATGAGGTGGGAATCTAACTCCCTCTACTCATTTGGACCACCCGAGGCTGAGTAGACCCCGTTCCAGTCCTCATACCACTTTTCAAATTTCGTGGCAGAGCCGGGAATCGAACCCAGGACCTCCGGGGCGGCAGCTAACCATGCTGACCGCTACGCTACGGAGGCGACAGTCAGGACAATCTGTAAAAAATAAGGGGAAAAATCCACCTATTTTTGTGCAGCAAAATAACATAGCTCACGTTCTTGTTGGTCCATCTTTAGGGTCTAGAGACAACGTGGTCATCAGCTCATTGTTTAAAAAAATAAGATGACTGCCTTACCGTCACTATCAAGGCTAATAATACGTCAAAATGATCGAGCGCCAGTGCTCGTGTGAAAAATTTTTCGTGGCAGTTCTCAAGGGTTAATCCACTGAAAATGTCTCCAAATATTTGGAGCTGGTGGAGCCTATCAGGAAGCAATGGCATGGTTCCTAATCATCTTTTTCAAGGGCTAAAGAAAGCTTGATAATAACACTAACTTGTATAAATTAATATTTAGAACACATTTATATTGGCTACAACTAAGATCTCAATAAGATAAAGTCCACTTTCAATACAAAATTCTCCCCAGGGGCTCACATCTAGTGGGACGTGGGTTGGCGACCACGGGGTCCCAGCTGAGTCCGGCATTGCTTCCACATACTTGTGCCGGCTCCTCTCCGTCTTCTTTCCTGTCGACCTCACTTGTTCAACTCTTGTTCTCTTCCGACCCCGACGGTATCTCTTCATTTCCCGCCTTAATTGGCCCTTGTCTCATCTTTTCTGATACCCTCCTTCTGCGAGGGGTCAGCCTTCTTTTTCTTTTCATGTTATATCCTACCTTCTGCTCAAGGCCCTCAAGGAGGCAGTGTGTATGTAGCCCCACCACTTCTGGTGCACCCTAGATAATGCTACACCCTCAGAGGCTCACAGCTGGTGAGTTCGGGAGTTGGCGACCCCGAGGGATTCCTGAGCTGGGTCCGGTTTTCCCCTTTTGTCCCTTACCTGTGGGACGGACCCTCTCCTCTTTCACTTTCCTATCTGCCTTTCATGGCTCTCCTTCCTTCCAAGTCCCTCAATCTGCATGTCTTTAGGGTTGAGGGCATTTCTTTTCCTCCTGTCCTTTATTTGCCTTATTCTCCTTTTGTTTTCCATTTCTTCTTCTAATATATAAGTTAGTAGTTAGTTTTAGTTATAAGTTTACATTTCATTTTCATGCTCATGGTCGCCCAAACCATTAGGGGCCGATAACCTAGATGTTAGGCCCCTTAAAACAATAATCATCATCATCATCATCATCAATACAAAATTCTTTTATCTACTTCCCTATTTTACACTTACTGTCGACCAAAATATAATGTGCACTTGAGTTTGAAGGTTGTTTGTGAAGTAACGAAAATACCTACATAAAATCCAGTAACATCATCATTTTCGTCGTTCTATTGTACGTTAGTTCATGTAGGTTTGTACTTTTTAGTTTATATTTTAATACTTTTATCGCAATTGGAACGCAAAAAGTGCCCGTTTTATGTGTGTTTCAACCATGCGTCCCATTTAATAATTATGTTCTCAAAAACCCGTCATCTGATCAAATCCAAATTTTAACACAATATACATTGGAAAGTTTTATAACGGGTTTATTAATTTCAATATGCTGTGTGCCCAAGAAACAAAGTTGTTATCATTTTTGTAAGGCAACCTTTTCTCGGCTCGGGGTGGTTGGAAAATTGCGTTCTTGGTTGCGTTGTAATCCTTATACATCAAGAGGTTATGCTGTATGACTTTGAAATACGTAAATTAATTCATGTATTTTATATCGGTTTGTATTTGTACAGGAAAATAAGACATGGTTCCGCAGCTAGCCGATACGCGTAAAGCTGTACAGCGTTGCCGAGATGCGTCAATAGTGCGCCTTGCTCGGAATTGTATGGGCAGCTTCCTCCAAGCAAATGGAATTAAGAGGTCGTGAAAAGCATTTCCCATGAGCTTTTCTCAAGAGGGCCTTGGGCTTCCATAGCAGCTATAACTTGTTTTTATTTTTATATTATTGTTAAGTTTCTTAATGTTCTTATTTGGCACATTTACCTTACAACTAGGATAGTTCGTAAATTAATTGACAGTGATCTAAATTAAGATAATAATAATAGTCATAATGATATCGTACGGCCTCGAGTGCCGGGTGCAAGCTGCTCCCAGAGGGCAGCTTTCATGATGAATTTTGTTTTTCCTTGGAGTGCTGTTAAGAGAACTTCTAAGTAAGAGAGACTCCATCCCAGAAAGATTCTTCGTAACAGATGCAATGTTATATAAAGAATGGATGCGACCAGAGTATGAGCTGTGGCAACTAGTGACCAGATTTGCGATCCATGGCTTCCACCATAGCATCTGCACTGGGAAGTCCTTCCATCAGCCCAGTCAGGAGTGTCTTTGTAACAATCAGTGCGATATATAGGCCTATCACGACATGGAATGTACTGTAATAGAAGACTAGTATCAATCACTCAGTGTTGTTCAGACGAGGACTGATTGAGTTGAATGGATCCAAGTGTAGTGTAGGACAGTGTAGGGCAGTGAATAGTGTGGTATTTACTACTCCAGACTGGCATGGGTGAACGGACTCTATGAACCCAAGTCATTGGCGTTACCTAGGTGCATGATTGATTCAAATGTTCTCATTGTTATAATGTTGTTCCTATCTATGGCATTGGCCGCAATATATTTTATTGGAGCGCTATGAAAGTCAAGGAGGATAGATGTCTAAGATCTTTGACACTATAGCGCTTTCTAGTAGAGAAACGAGGAACTTTTGTGTTGGCGAATATTCCCGAGATTAATTTTGCCATTATGAACACTGCCTACTAAATTCAAATGGGTTCTTTAACATGTCAACAACGTATGACATACGTGTGGTGATTTTTGTCGCCTTTCAAAAATCACTTACCATGGCCAGGAGCGAACCTGTAAGCTTCGGATTGGTTATTTATTTATTTATTTATCGTATGATGAATATATGTACAATATATACAAAAAAATGTGCACACATAACTTCATAAAATCTCATATTTCTAGGTCAAGATCTCCGGACCATTTAACTGATTCAACTGATGCTTGATGAACACCGACAGTAGTGGCTACGCTGGCTAAAGCGCAGCATTAGGTCATGGGGCCAAGCTCTCTGCTGACTCGGTAGACGCGTGGGTTCGAGCCCCACCGTCAGCCGTCCTTGAAATGGTTTTCCGTGGTTTCCCATTTTCAACACCAGGCAAATGCTGGGACGGTACCTTCTGACAGGCCACGGCCGCTTCCTTCCACATCCTTGCCCAGTTTCATTCACCATCATTCATTTCATCTCCCATTAACTCCTCTCCTGAGGTTGGTGTCAGGAAGGGCATCCGGCCGTAAAAACCATCGCCACAAAGACTTCCATCGCATCTCATCCCCGACCCCGTTGGAAAACGGGAATAATAAGGGGTAGACATACATACATACAACTGATGCTTGATGAACATCCGTCAATGTTCCATGGTACGCTCGGAGAGGGCAGTCAGCGACAATGTGATGGATTGACTGTATGAAGGCACCACAGTCACAAACTGCAGAGCCCCACTTATGCAGTGAATACACACATCTGCCTTGTCCTGTGCGTATCCTATTTAAGATCCTAGATTGGTGTCTGAAAATATCAAATCCATGTAACCGTTGGTAGTCCGATACGATAACCACTCACCAACAATGGCAAGCTAAAATTAAGGTGATGAGTATGTTTTTATTCAATGTAATATGCATACATGCTTTGTATTTTTTTTATAACGGCGATATAATAATAAATAAAGAAGGCGTAAAGAACCCCCTGGAACGTAACAAAATATCGATATCAAAGAACACAAAGTTAAGACATCACCACAGTAATCAAACCTCAAGCCTATACGCCTCGGAAACCTTCATCATTGGAGACAGATCACATATTAAAGACTTAGAGAAACACGAAAGGAAAATATTGAGGAAAATCCTTGGTCTAGTCCAGTAATGCCAACTCGTGAGATTTGTCTAAAATTTTGGGACATTTAGACGAATATTTTTAGGAAAGGGATAAAGGGATTTTTTTTTTCAAAAAGGGAGATGAATTTGGGATATTTAGCCGATGTCCTATATCACCAGCTGATCTGCCATAAATCACAAGAGCACAATAGGTACGATTCATACATGCCGTTAGATTAAAAGTAAACCTTTTACGGAAATAGAGTATTACATTACATTCGCCAACTGCCGCTTGTGCGATAACAGAGAGTTTGGTGTGCTTTTGGAGATAAAAACTTATGTTTTGTGTTTTTGTGAAATCTTCATTTGAAGAAATATCCAAGACTTGTACAGGGAAAGATAAACATCTCAATCTTTAAATGAATAAAAATGGGTATTAAGTGAATGTTTAAGTGTATGATAATGTTGATTTATGTTCGACCCTGACTATTTTATGTCAGAAAACTGTACTATAATGAGGCTCATTATAACACTATTTTTCATTATGAAACAGTTTCTCCCACCAATCAGAGCTCATGAAACAGTTATTTGACCAATTAGATAGCATCGCACCTGCGGTAAGTTCCAAGACCTTCTAATTTAAATTTCACTACGTGGCCTAGCATCATAGTAGGGTAATCGAGGAGACCATGGTCAAATACAAGGCATTGTCTGTGTCCCATGCGCTCTGTTCAGTACATAAAACTGGCGAAATCTCGACAGATATTTATGAATATTTATGTTCGAACATAAAATAGTTATAATAATTATCGTCGAACATTAACAGTCGTATGCAACTCACCTATAATGGTAATTAAGACACTCGTATGGAAATTATAAAACTCGCGAACATACTCGTGTCTTAATTATTGCCATTATATGCTCGTTGCATAATGTACTATTACAAGACAGTTTTGTGTTTCGTTAAAATCAATTTTAGCGCAATTAGAAACTAATTATAGAGACTCTGGAGCATATTTTTAAAATTTATTATACATTTCATATTAACAAAATAAAATTTTACGTGGGATATTTTCTAGTGAAAAGGGACATTCTGAGCGGGAAGTTGGGATTTTGAGGTTTGAGAGGTTGGCAACTCTGGTCCAGTCTGCTAAGAATGAATCTGGATGTAACGGAATTCTCGGGAGTTTTATCAGCATCCTGTATAGGTCACTGACACCTTCAGGGAAAGGCGATTGATGTTTTACGGGCACATTCCCAGAATGAACAATGACAGGCTTACCAAAAGGATTCTCAACCTTTCTCTCTCAATGAAAGTTAAAAAGTAAATCAACAACCATTATTTATACTAGGTAGTAGAGAAAATGAGTTTAGAAGACGACATATATAAAATCTTCTTCAATGATTGACTGTTATTACACTGTTTAGGTGGACAACAAGAGTGTGCCAAATTAGAATTGTGTGTGGGGGGGGGTATTTATTTTTATTTCCCTAGTATTACCTAGTAATAGCTTGCCACGGTGGGTGAGTGGATAGCGTGTCGGTGTACTAACCCCAAGATTGCAGGTTCGCTCCTGGCCGTGGTAAGTGATTTTTGAAAGGCGGCAAAAATACGACACGCATGTCATACGACGTTGGCATGTCAAAGAACCCATTTGAATTCAGTAGGCCGTGTTCATAATGGCAAAATTAATCTCGGGAGTTTCCGCCAACAAAAAGTTCCACATTTCTCTACTAGAAAGCGCTATAGTGTTCAAGGAGCTTAGATATCTAACCTCCTTGACTTTCATAGTGATTCAAGGAACAACCAAATTCGGCATGCAAGCTACCCTCTGGGTGTCAAATTACAAAGCTTGCACCCGGCATCCGAGCCCATACGATATTTAAACAAGTAGTTCCGTGAAGAACTATACAGCCTATTTTCATATATCCTACTTATGTTAATTGCCACTATCAACATACAAAATTTCAGTTTGATTGCTGTAATAGATTCGCAGATATTGATAACCGACTAAATATTTCGGATGGTCGCCATGTTGGATTTTATATATGTAGGTCCTAGAGTTATGTACTGTTACATGCAGATTATTGTGAACGTGTAGTATTCAAACAAGGAGTTTTAAAAAATGTTCACAGCTGCCATCTTGAGGTTATGGAAACAATTGAAATAAATTAGATGCCAGTGGATTAACATTCGGATAAAGATTTACTGTACCATGTTTCACTGCATGCGGATGGTAAAATTGCGAGAAACGTCCATGTGAATATTTATAATTCGCGTCACCGCCATGTTGGACTTGTGATCACCAGGTTATTTAAAGTCATATAGGTGAACTTAAGTTCATAGCCCCTATGAACATTAAAAAATTTAGTTTGATTGCTAAAATAGATTCGTAGATATTCAGTATCGTCTAAATATTTCGGATGGTCGCCATGTTGGATTGTTAAATGTATAGGCCATAGAGTCATGTACTGTCCCCGTAAACCCGGATAGTAGACTGTCAGATATCCGCCCCCTCAATCGGATTGCCAATAATCAATCGCACCGGCTCAGCTACACCAATGAAAATGGCACTGACAGATACTACCGAGGTTTGAGCACAGAAGTTAACAAGAAGTTATTGTGGAACACACCAAAATAGATGGGGGTTCATACTTACCTCTACTTACCTCTTAAAAATTATCTCGGGGATTGGGTTGACAACAGGATCTCTAAAGTATGCTCCCACAATAACCTCCACCATGACATTTAAAAATGAACCAGAACGGAGACAAGAACTTTGAACTGTACAAAAGCTTTTATTTCAAATAAAGGGTATGATTTTAACAACTCAACAAAATAAATGTGGCTATCAGTAGCCCATGTCAATCTGACTATGTCCTCCTGAAGGACTTGCAAAGTTTATTATACAACATGTTAGCTCCCACGAGCTCAAAATAACGTAACATTCATAGCACACTTGGACTGGAAAAGGAAGTCAGGACGAGACACATATACAGAGCATTTGTTTTCTTTTAATAAATATCACACTTATATATATGCACAAGGCCAGAATGTAGACGACCTTACCCGCTGATAACCAGTTGTGTGGCCAGCTGCGGTCTACCCTTCAACCTGACGCACACCTGTCAAATGGGCTCACTTGTCATGCCACATTGCGTAAGAATCCAGCTCCCTCTCAAAAGCTTTAAATGTCCGCAAGACAACACAAATATAGTTACGCAAATCTTTCAAATGCTTTACTCACATACCACTGGATTATTCTGACAATCCCTAAGCTTGTTAAATTATCATCCAAATGTTTAATAAGCATTGTTTAGAGTATAAAACAAACTCTTAAATGTTTATAACAAAAGCACATAAATTATTGATAACAATTAGAAATTGTTTATAATATTGTCGAAGATAATTTAGAAAAAAAAATTTAAACACGCCTCTAACATTACTTTCGTTCCACATTATTGTCTAAGATATTTACATCATTATTTACAATATCAACATTTAAATTATTCAAATTATTAATTTAAGAAATACATTTAACCACATGTTCATCCGGTTGGTAATTTCATAATCGTGTCAATATAATCGACCAATGAAAGTTAGTTATACATTTAATGTCACAATCTGGTTTAATAAAGGTTGTAATAATTATTATAATTATTTGTGACGGTAATCTTCATTCAAAATCTTATCTCGAATTCTTTCAATACTCTTGTTAATTATAACAATAAATTCACTTGATTAATTTTCAAAGGACTAGGACAATACACTCCATCGGAAAATGCTTCGCTTACAAAATAATGCACAAACTGCATTAAACTAGGCCCAAAATTCATCATATATTAATATATATGGCATCAAAATCTTCCACAGAACTTACAAAAACCTCCACTAACAAATTCTTTAACATCATTAATTACTGTGGGAACCTCCTTCATTAATTCAAGGGCATTATACATCAGCGACTTTCCACACGTCCGCTGCACTAGCGATTATACATTCATAGTTCCACTTCAAAAATTCTTATAATCATTTATTGTTTCAAAACTGTTGTCATTTAACCTTCGTGGATTTCATTCATGAATCGAAATGAAGTAAAAAAATTTGCCAATCACAAACAAATTTAATAGTGAATACGCTTATATACGCCTGTCTGGTCTATCAAAATTTAAGATTAACATCTTCAAAGAATTGTAGTATAAAAATACTATCATCAAATAAAGTGCGACTAAACTGCAAAATAGTCGAATAGAATCCAATTAGACTGGGGAATGCAAACATCATTACATAAATCTCTAATTGAGAAAAAACTCCTAACAAAAGTTCATGACTTTAATGCATTCAATAATTCATAATTAAAGTTCATCTTTCACAAAATTGTCTATGATGCAATGGTCGTTCATAACTGACGATAAATGTCTGTGTTGCAATCAATTTCAAATAACGACTAGTATTTCCAAGATCGTCGACAACATAATGGATTTTAACGCTCTAAAATCATTTAAATGTTCTTCCTTCTTGATGATGACAGAAAACTGGTCAAAGTAATTAAACTGGGGTAGAATTACTTTAATAAAGTGACACGCTGTCTGAAGTTAAATCTGCCATAAAAATCATTAACTTACAGTCAAATCGAGACTACAAAAATAAGCAAATTACTGAAAATTCTAAATATCAGTCTCAACTGATCCAAAATCGTTTAACTATGCCCATGACATAACAATGTCTTAATAAATCGTCGAAAAAGGCATAACTCATCAAGGTGTACTGAGAATAGGAATCTCAAACAAGAATATAGGGCAAAATACATGAGGACAGAAAATATGGGAAAATGGTTGCTCAGATATCGCTAAAAAAACTCAAATACAATAAACGTTCACGACTACCTTATCTGCTGGTTGAAGTTCCAGAGGAAAATTCCCCAAAGAAGACTGCTGATGGATCCATTTTACCAACTTGAAGATGAGCTCCATCCTCGAAACAGGAAACAGCACCCTCGGAGAATCGAACTGCTTCCTCCTCCGGAAATTGCACTGCTCCGTGTAGACGAAAGACATCCTTCCGGCAAATTTCTTCTTTGTGAGTCGGGACTACCCTGACCTCTCTTGAAAAATCCCTGAAGTTCCAGTAGAAAATCGCCATGAAGTTTTTGTAGTAATTTCCGAAGAAATATTCATATTCAGTGAGTATGAAATTGTTTCCATTGCTGTTTGATAGTATTCAGCGTTGAACCACGAAACATGGGTGTAGATGGTTGTTCACCACATGTTCGCTTGTGTGGAATGGCGATTAGCGAAGTTCCATGCTGCTATCTTACTCCGTTAATATATGTCCCAATTGCATTAAAGTCCTTTAGCCTTCCATCTTCTCTTCGGTTATGGTAATAGAAGAACAAACTGCCATATTAAACTGCTCCATAATACTGTAGCGTTGTGTCACAAAAGCAATCTGAAGTCTCCCTATTGCACTAGCAGTGTCAGCCGTGGCGTAGAATCTGACGATACAAAGTGCTTCTCAGATGGCGAGAAAATCACTTTTGTCAGTCGTCTAAAATTGCCAATATCTTCCAAAATAACTCCGCGAAATTGTTCAACTTTTCTACACTCCTTAATGTAGCACTGCACAATAGAATTAGCTTATAGGCGACCGCTAACTGTTCATAGCTAATCTTGTAGACGCGTTATAATGTGCGTTTTAACTTCACCTAGATTTACTCACTGTAAACTTGCACTGCTTGTCTGCTCGAATCTCGTTCACTGCGGTGACTTCACCACGCGGTATAATGACGACTCTTTCTACTAATTTCACTCGACGTCTCACCGAAATGACTATATACGAAAAGAGACTGAAGATCTGACGATTTGAGCTTTGATGATTTGACCTTTGACGATATAAGCTTTGACGATTAGAGACTCCTCTCTTCTGCGCAAGGCCTTTTATAAACTTCATGAGGGGCGTATCCATCCCTTCCATAGCGTGTTACTGCGTCATCGCTAGAAGTTCCAACTTCGTCAATACATGACGGATTTTCAAAATTCAAAAACAGAAAATAAATTTCACCAAAATTCCAGATCAATGCCTCTACTGCAAATGGATTTCCACAATTCTGCATTCCAAAAAGTAATAAAAATATCATAGTTTCAGCAATCTCCGTCTTCCTTCAGACTATCGTTCATTGGTTCGAGCCTCCCCTCCAATAGCATAATTTCTTCCTCAGCAGAATTCCACGTTTCCTGCGACTGCGTCGTAAATCTCGGATCTTTCTCGAATAAATGTTGACGTCACTGAGAATCTCAGCTCAAGTAGCCTGCTGGCATAATGTCTGCGTCATCCGTGCTTACGTCATGACTATCCACGTCATAACTATGACAGCCATAACTTTCTTTATAATTTTCCAAAATAGCCACCGTGGTCTCTATATAATTCAATTTACGGGGGCAGTACCATTAATGGAAAATTATTGCGTAGGTTCATTATTCAAACTTTCACTTCGATCGCATGACTACATCACAAGAAATAAAAACTTAATTTTAAAATTCGCACTGCCGCCATCTTGAGGTTATGTAAACAATTGAACAAAATTAGATACCAGTGGATTACAATGTGTATAAATATTTTCTGTACCAGGTTTCAGTGCGCTTGGAACATGAAATCGCGAGAAAGGTCTATTTAAAATGTTCAAATTCGCTTGGCCGCCTTGTTCGTTTTGTAGTTAACCGGTTTTTGAAAATCTTATAGATGGACTTCCAGTAGTGCCCTTTATCTCCGTACAAAATTTTAGGGAGATACCGCTAATAGTTTCAGAGATATAGAATGCCGGTGAAATATTTCGCACATCCGCCATCTCGTGATTATGTAAACAATTGAACGAAGTTAGATGTCGGTGCGTTACAATGTATATAAACACATACTGTACCAAGTTTCATTGCGTTTGGTTGGTCAAATCGCGAGAAACGTCTATTTAAAAGTCGCAAATTCGCTTGGCCGCCATGTTGGTTTTGTAGTTACCAGGTTTTCAAAAGTCACATAAGTGAACTTATAGTAGTTTCCTCTATCACCATAGAAAATGTCAGGGTAATATCGGTAATAGTTTTGGAGATATTGAATGCTGGTGAAATATTTCGCACAGCCGCCATGTTGGATTGGTGAGTCGTAACAAAATTTGAAGGGCACGGTCGAGGTCGCCGGGAATAGTGCTATGAACTTTCCGAGTTTCATTGAAATCGCTCCTGCCGTTTAGATTTTATTAGGGGGACACACACACACGAATCACACACACACACGCACACACACACACGGACAAAAGGTGATCTCATAAGCCTATTTTTTCAAAATTGAAAATAGGCTAAAAAAACTAGTAATAAGCGATAATAATGGTATCCTTATTGACTTACAGCAATAGAATGGATTTTAATCCGTCTTGGTCAATGTTTAAACATCATAACGGCTTCGGTGGCGTAGTTGGTAGCATGCTGAACTGCTGTGCTCAAGATAGCGGGTTCAAACCCGGCCGAAGCCGTCTGATCCTTTAAGAGCGTTAAAAATCCTTCAGTATGCCTTCCTTCGGAGGGGAAGTAAAGCCGTCAGTCCCATGTCCTAGATTTATGACATGTAAATGATCCTTCCACAGACTAAACGTGTGTGAAGGTTAGATTTCGTTGCAACGCTCTATTAAAGTTCCAACGTTCACCACTAGGTATCAGGTAGCGAAAGTTGGGACTACTTGAAATTGAACGGAACTTGTAGCTCACTCTATGGGTGTCCGCTTGAAGCAGCTACAGACTCTGTCCTCGGACACTCCCGGCACTAAACGTCATACGATAAATTAAAACAATAATCGGGGATGTGGTGGCTCAGCGGTCTAGCTGTATGCCTCTCACCAAGGCGGACCGGGTTCGATTCCCGGTCAATGCATGTGAGATTTTCGATGTGAAATGCCATGTCCTGTGGTTCGGATTCCACGTAAAACGGAGGTCCCGTGGCTTATGATCGCGAGATTAACGGTCACGTTAAACTACAAGCTTCCTTTTGATGTGAAATGCCATGTCCTGTGGTTCGGATTCCACGTAAAAAGGAGGTCCCGTGGCTCATGATCTCTCGATTAACGGTCACGTTAAACTACAAGCTTCCTTTTTAAAAACAATAATCATCATCATCATCATTGTCATATATACAGTATAATACGCTAAGGTGTATGTTTCACAAAACGCAAGCTCCTAAACCAGAGGGAGTTAGAAGGAGTGGTTTGTTCCAAAATCTTCCGAATTGTCTAAATAGTTGATTTTTGTAAAAGGCCAACGAAAATGTTAGGATGTCCCATAAGTAATGTCGTTTTTTAAGTTTAGCGCTTTATAAGATATAATTGGTTTATTTTGGTTCCCCAATGCTATTTACAGGAGGCCATAACTAGAATTGTGAATATTGCGAGAATGTATCATCAAAAGATACCATACATCGCCAGATTAAGAAACTTGGAAAATCAGTCAGAAGCTGTAGGTCTGTACCTCATGAATTGACACCTGAGCAGGCTCAACATCAAGTGTGTATCTGGCGTCAGATTATCGGTAACCCCATGAATGATAGATGTATCAGAAGAATTGTCACATTTGATGAAAATGGGTCTATTACCGCCTCGCTGACGCCTCGACACAGTGGCTCAGTCCCCGTTAACATGCCAAAGTCATCGTTAACAAGAAGTTCCGTAACGAACTAAAGAGCCTACTTTTCTTAAAATGCCAATGATTAATCTATATGGATCTATCTAGAATAATGACGAAATTAAGTTGGTAATATCAAAATTTCTCATTAGTTCGAAATACTGTATAGGCTACCTGGCATAATGTAGCCTAATAGAGAACTACAGTTGGCAGCCCTGGTGACTGAATATATTCTTTGTTCAATCTCTTAAGGTACAGAATACACAATTTGGTTGAAGTCCAATGGATAGCATGGACGTTACATGCAGTTAAACATTGGATCTAACAGCGCGTAAAATCATGTTGGCAACAATGACATACATGTATTGGTCAGAAATAATCTGAAATAATATGATCTATTGTTGTGCCAATTTTGAATGAAATCCATTAGTTAGTATAGAAGTTACATTCATTTTAAAATTGGACCTATCAGCAGGCTTAGAATCATGTTGGCAGCACTGGCGTAGGCCTATATTAGTTACTCCAAATTAATCTAGAATGCCAGGTACTATACGTGTGCAAAGTTGAGAGCTATTGGCTTGCATACTTTCTGATATATTGATATAAGGGTAACAAAAATAGAGACAGTATTTATTAACAGTTGGCAGCCCTGGTTACTCTTAAGAATCGGCATAGTCATATCTGTTATGGTACACATAGCACACACGAAATCTGGTTGAAATCCAAATGCTAGTATAGAAGTTACATGTATTTAAAGTTGGACCTCTCAGCAGGCTTAGAATCATGTTGGTAGCACTGACGTATATAAGTTACTCCAAATTAATGTAGAATGTCAGGTACTATACGTGTGCATAGTTTAAAGCTGTCGGCTTGCATACTGTTACGTGCCACCCCCCTAGTGGCACTTTTGTTAACTGGATTACGGTGGGTAGGAAGCACAACACCAATTCCTGCTTAAAGAAGTAATTAACTTTATTGCGGCCAGAAAATTACACTAATCAGCAAATACAAGCAA
This sequence comes from Meconema thalassinum, assembly GCA_946902985.2. Taxonomy (NCBI): domain Eukaryota; kingdom Metazoa; phylum Arthropoda; class Insecta; order Orthoptera; family Tettigoniidae; genus Meconema; species Meconema thalassinum. The sequence goes on from OX336397.1 coordinate 74,681,625, forward strand.
TTAGGAGCCTTACTCCAGTTTCGTCAAGTCTCTTCCTTGAGCGCTCTTGGCCCTTCCACTTGTCAACAAACCACAGAAGTTAATCCTGCCGCTAATGAGCCTAGTGGCCTTGACAGAACTACATGCAACTTCTTTCTAATGTGCGCCTACTACAGTACTTACGAGCACTTGCTGCGCGCTGTTCACCAGCTGGGAGAAACAATGTCACTTAATTTCGACACAACAATATCTGACACTCAGTGAAAGCACACTTACTCAGAACACGGCAGTCCCCTGTATGTTCCTCACTTCGCCGCTACACTAGGGGTTTCGCAAGTCACCACACTTCTGTCGCTCAGAATAAACGCTCACACTAGCTCGTAAAACACAACAACAACAACTGCTTCACGGGTCACTCTTATATAGCAGGCCGATGACTCAATAAATGGTTCTAGATCCATCCAGGGTCCACGGCTTCTCGAGGTTTCCATCGCTGGTCCAGTCACGAATCTTCTGGACTATCCCTTTGTCTTAGTAGCCCTGTTGCATAAGGCACACGCAATACAGGAGGCATGCCACAGCCCAGCCCCTGGGGCAGTTGTGACTCAAGCGGCGAGCGATGACACAAACTCACAGCCGTAACAATACTATCTGATATATGGGTATTTGGAAAAAAATTGAGAGCATTTATTAACAGTTGGCAGCCCTGGTGGCTCTTAAGAATACGCTCAGTCATATCTGTTTATGTACACATAGCACATACGAAATTTGGTTGAATTCCAATTGATAGTGTAGACGTTATATGCATTTAAAAATTGGACCTATCAGCAGGCTTATAATCATTTTGGCAACACTGTCATGTATGGCCTCCTGGAATTAAACTGCAATATTATTATCTATACGTGTGCCAATTTTGAAATAGCTCTCATTCATACCTTCCAAGATATCCAACATGGAGCTCAAATTTCAATTGCGATTTTTCAGCAGTTGGTAGCACTGACATCATTTTCATTTGTGGCCGTGAGATATTCAGGTATAGATCTTTACTTCTGTCAAATTTTGTTTCGATTGCTGCAGCCGTTTAGGAGTTATAGGGGGGGGGACACACACACAGCTAGACAGACAGACAGACAAACAGACGGACACACATTTGCCCGATCTCATAAGTCTACTTTTTCCTCATTTTTGCAAAATGTGAAAAGTAGGCTAAACATGATCGGTTCTGCCCCAGTGTGATGTTGTGTGTCTGGTGGAATTTTGAAGGAGTGATGCACTGGGAAATAAATAATCAAATAAATTAATAAACATCATCATCATTTATTGTACCTAGCAGGCCATTATGGCCCATGACTGAAAGCAAAGAAACATAAAACACTCATCAAATACACAACATTGCATTAATCATTCCATTGTCGTCAACCATTTGGTCAGTCCGATATTTCCCTTTACCTTTTTCTTTGATCTCGTAATTTAAGACTGGTAGGCTATCAGAAGGGCTCATATTTTTAGGTGCAAAAAATCGGAGAAATATTTATTTTTTATGTATTAAAGATATCTGAAATATGTGACAAAAAAGTAAAAATATTTAATTATCATTTACTTTATTAATGACAATATAAACAATATGCAGTACTCACGATTGCAATGCCTCAATGACTGCTGAAGCATTACAATACACAACGAGATACATCTTCAGGTTGTCCATCACAAATGACCGAAGTTTATCGCAAAACTCTTATTCTGAAGTCGCGAAACGGCGGCAATATGCTTCTTGCTCTTGAGGTGTTGTGTAACTTGACATCGCTGTTCAGCTTTGATTGATTTCCCACATAGTTGGCAGAACAGAACGCCTCCATCAGAAGAGAACTGCGTGTGAGTGACACTGGTTCCAGGTAGCTGGGGGAGGGACGTCTACCACGTAGTGCAATATGGCTATGGACAAGGAAATCCTCGGCTTCCACAGTGAGTGGCACGGGCCGACAAGTTAGACAAACACACCTGCAAGCTGACATACGCTCTGCATGAAGATTAGATAGCTCACAGGTTCTTCCCCCTTGAAGTAACACAGAACAAAAATACAATAAACTGAAAGATCTAGCTCACTGATTTAAAAAAAATGTAAATATTATGTAACTTTATGTGCTAATAAGTGAAAAGCAGGAACTTATGTATTTATAGAAAAACTGCTTCAAATATGTATTTACATTTAAAAAAAAATAAAACTCCGAGCCCTAATTATTAGCCTTCCGAGCCCGAGCTCACTGATGGGGCTGCCATCTATGGTGCTGAGCCACCCGGTTTGTTATCAAAGTGACCCTTTCTTCTAGGCGAGTTGCCTTCACCACGGCTCATAGAGTTTCACCTACCCTTACCCATACCAATTAGTCCTGGTCCTATGCCGTTGTCCATCTGATGGATCATCCGCCTTTAGGGAAGATTTCTCATCCCAAGGACATAGGGTGCCCTTTTCCTCACCCTGCTGATCTGCCCTCAAAGAAGGTCATTGGCATGGTAAAGAAATCCTTACCCAGGAGTTATTCGGAAGCCAGAGCCTCGTCAGTTTACAGCAGGGTGCACCACGAGTAAGAAAAGGATGATATTTGGATGAGAATTCTCTCACCAGTCATTAAAATATACCTACTGAATAGAACTATCAAAAAGGATCATATAGACAAACACATGCAGAGTATAAAAGGTATGGATCACAAAACACTATATAGGAGTACGTACGTTGAATCTTTAAGAAAAGAAATACAAAAATATTGAGGTAAATATTGCGTTCAAAAAGTAACGAGCCGGAGCCTGGAAGGCCCAAACCAGTGACGACATCGGCTAATCGTGGCGTGTATAACGAGGTATGGTTCCGACCAGAACGTGGAAGGTCACAGCCCGTCGCTAGAGGGCACGCATGCACATCACGTGACGATACAAAGCGAGCAGCAGCACGCATCAATCATCCAACGCTGCAGTCGCATTGCAAATAGTGACATGGAGGCGTCAAACGAAGAGCAAAGAGGTGTTGTTCGGTTTCTGACAGCGGAAGGAGTGGGGGGAACGGACATTCATCGCCGAAATGTCACAAGTGTACGGCGAACACTGCATGTCCCTTGCAAGGGTCAAGGCGTGGCACAAGCGCTTCAGGGAAGGACGGGTGTCGTTAGCCGATGATGCCCGGTCTGGGGCACCCCCCTGCATTACCGATGACAACGTCTAGCTGGTTGATGCACTCATTACCCAGGACCGCCGAGTGACAGTGAACGCCATATCCGCCGTGGTCGGATTGAGCTTCGGAAGTGTGCACACCATCATGAAGGAACGACTGCACTTGCGCAAAGTGTGTGCCCAATGGGTGCCCCACAGTCTTCAACCACACCAGGAAGCATGTCGAATGACCCACTGTCTTGGTCATCTGCAGCGCTATGCGAGGGAAGGGAATGGGTTCCTGGCACGAGTGGTGGCTGGAGATGAGTCATGGTGTTATCACTTCGAAACAGAATCCAAACGACAAAGCCTCCAGTGGAAACATCCATGGTCACCACCACCCAAATAAAGGCAAGGCCATCTACACGAGTGCAGAAAAGTTAATGCTGACATTCTTCTTTGACCAAGTTGGCCCCCTTCTGATACAGTTCATGCCTCACAGGACAACAGTTAATGCGCAGCGTTACTCGCAAACCTTGACCACCCTTCGCCAAGCGATCGAAACAAAACGACCAAGCAATTTCACCCGTGAGGTCATTCTGCTCCACGACAATGCACGACCTCATACGGCAAACTCAGTCGCGGCGCTCCTGCAGAAATTCAAGTGGGAGGTTCTCGGCCACCCTCCATACAGTCCAGACCTCTCTCCCTGTAATTACGTCATGTATGGTCCCCTGAAAAGGGCTCTGCGGGGCCAACGACTCACCTCGGACTTTGACGTCCAGCTGTACGTGCGGAACTGGTTCTCATCGCAGCCCAGGGAATTTTATGAGATAGCCATTCACCGCCTCGTGTCACAGTAGGATAAGTGCCTCAACAGCCAGGGCCAATACTTCTAACATACAGGTACTGGTTTCTGTAATTATGCCTCCGGCTCGTTACTTTTTGAACGCACCTTATAATATCTTACAGTCAGAACTGCCGGATTCATGCGTTTATGTATACATAACCTAACACATTCAAACGTTGATTGCATTCTGGTAAGATCTATCGCCATATAAAAGCGTACGGGTATATTTGATATTCATTACAGTCGCTGTATAGGCAGCTTTGGGATTTCAAAGACGTGCCCCCGTTGAAGCAAGGAACTACAAAATTATCCAATCAAGGCTGTATAAGCAACATGGCAGCTATCTAGGATAACGAAACACAGTTCACAAATTGGTGAAATCATTCTAACAAGAAAGTACCTATCCAGAAGCCAATATCCACTCGCACTGGGGAATCCCTAATAATTAATGAATTCACTTGATGATCCCTAAAAAATCAGCATAAATACCATTAAAAAGTACTTCCGTAAAGAATTAAAGCCTATTTTCATATATCCTACTTATGTTAATTGCCACTATCAACACACACAATTCCAGTTTGATTGCTGTAATAGATTCGTAGATATTGAGAACCGACTAAATATTGCGGATGGTCGCCATGTTGGATTTTTATATGTAGGTCTAAGAGTTATGTACTGTTACATGAAGATTATTGTGTACGTGTAGTATTCAAACTTCAATCGCATGATAAGGAAACAAGAAGTAAAAACGAGATTTTAAAATTTCGCACAGCTGCCATCTTGTGGTTATGGAAACAATTGAAATAAATTAGATGCCAGTGGATTAACATTTGTATAAAGATTTACTGTACCAAGTTTCACTGCACTCGGATGGTTAAATTGCGAGAAACGTTCATGTGAATATTTATATTTCACGTCGCCGCCATGTTGGATTTGTGATCACCAGGTTATTGAAAGTCCTATGGGTGAACTTATGTTCATAGCCCTTTTGAACATAGAAAAATCAGTTTGATTGCTGTAATAGATTCGTAGATATTGAGAACCGTCTAAATATTTCGGATGGTCGCCATGTTGAATTGTTATATGTATTGTACCCACCTGAACCATGGGTACAGTATAGGCCATAGAGTCATGTACCATTAAAGGAAAATTATTGCGTAGGTTCATTATTCAAACGTTCACTTCGATCGCATGATTACGACACAAGAAATAAAAACGTAATTTTAAAATTCGCACAGCCGCCATCTTAAGGTTATGTAAACAATTGAACTAAATTAGATACCAGTGCATTAAAATGTGTATAAAGATTTGATGTACCAAGTTTCATTGCGTTTGGATCATTAAATTACTAGAAAAGTCTATTTAAAACTTAGATCTTCGCTTAGCCGCAATGTTCGTTTTGTAGTCAACACATACACTGACACACGGACAAAAGGTGATCTCATAAGACTTTTTTTCATAAATGAAAATAAGATATAAAACAAATATGATACACCACATCGCAATCTAGGTCATATCATGGCCACTTGATAACATGCACAGTTAATAACAATAAATAATTAAATTAAAATACGATTAAATAAATAAATAAATAATGTATGAATATATAAATAAATAAATTAATAAGATAGATATATGTGTATAAAACACCCGCCTGCATGTTGCTACGGGTAATTCTCTTTCATTTATAGCTCTCGTTAGTTAGAAAATTGTACATGTTTCCATATAACAATGGGACTTCTTCAACGAAATTACAATTCCACTGAGCGCTATTGTAGCGGAGAACAAGCTGGCTTCCCGGTAAATAGAATCTTTTGTTGGAAATATTTCTCTCTACAGTTGTGTGTTGAAGCTGTGTGTAGTGTAAGGTATGGATCCGAGTTTATATTTGGAGAAGAATTACAGAGATTTGAGGTTCTGGTGAATAGGATACAAAGAAACTGACAAACCGTGGCTTTGAAATAACTGACATAATATAGAACTTACCAGCGTGAATAGAAGTAGTACAATACGAAAGGTACCTGCAGTTAAGTACTTGGGAGAATTGGTTTCTGCGAATCAGAGCGAGAACCTAGCCATAGATGCCTGATGTACCAAGTTTGAAAGGGCTTATCATTCCTGTCGTAGTATCTATTCATCTAAGTGCTTCTTCAAGAACCTCAAACTCAGACACTATAACTCCGTCGTCAAGCCATCTGTTCTGTATGCTTCTGAGTGCCTTGTAATGACCAGAAAGGGTCCACTCAGAAAACTGGAGTTAAAAGAGAGGAAGATCCTAAGGAGGATATTAAGTCTAATTAGAGAGGAAGGAGGCATTTACATAATGATGAATTATATGAACACCAGGAGGACATCATCACGTCTATAAGGAAAAGACGCCTGAATTTTTATGGACATTTAGCACGTCTGGATTCTGAAGGACTCACCAAAAGGATATTCACAGTAACATGAAGACGCAAGGGGCTTCTAAGAACAAATGGATTGCGTCAGTTAAGTCAGATATGGAACAACTAGAGATCCCACAGGAACAAACTCGTGACCGTCTGCTGTTCCGTCAGGGCGTTTTACCAACGTCCCTTACAAGTAAGAAGACTACAGGAGCTAAGTGGACGGAAGAAAGAAGACAAACTCAGAGTCAGAAAATGAGGGACTATTGGAAGAAGAAAGCAACAACTTTACCGAAGAGTAGATACGAGCCCCGTGGTCCTAACTAGGCCTAAACGATAAAGAAAGAAAGAAAGAAAGAAAGAAAGAAAGAAAGAAAGAAAGAAAGAAATTAAACCATTGCTACAAGTAACCAATCGTAACAAATGTGCATTCAAAAATTAAATAAATAAATAAATGCATAAATAAATAAATAACATAAAATAATTAATTAATTAAAATATAGACAGGAGGTAGTGGTATCACAGCTGAGATGCTTCGCCTGGGAGGACAAGCACAGATGGGTGCATTGAAACTATTGATATCCACCATCTGGGCAGCAGAAGTAATTCCTGAAGAATGGAAGGGAGCAATTGTACACACATCAAAAAAAGTTTTGCATCACCTCGGTTCCAAGAGTTCCGGAACCGTTAAATACAAAGGGAATAGAGATCAACACAAACAACATTTCAGCTCGTTTTATTGCTCATGAGACCCACACATTGCATGTTGTACCATCATACAGCTAGACTTTCAGCATTTGTGGTCCAGATTGCAGTACACACCACTACCTCTAATACCCAGTAGCACGTCCTCTTGCATTGATGCATGCCTGTATTCGCCGTGGCATACTATCCACAAGTTCATCAAGACACTGTTGGTCCAAATTGTCCCACTCCTCAATGACAATTCGGCGTAAATCTCTCAGAGTGGTTGGTGGGTCAAGACGTCCATAAACAGCCCTTTTCAACATATCCCAGGCATGTTCGATAGGGTTCATGTCTGGCGAACATGCTGGCCACTGTAGTCGAGCGATGTCGTTATCTTGAAGGAACGCATTCACAAGATGTGCACGATGAGGTCGAGAATTGTCGTCCATGAAGACAAATGCCTCTCCAATATTCTGCCGATATGGTTGCACTATGGGTCGGAGGATGTCATTCAGGTATCGTAAAGCCGTTTCGGAGCCTTCCATGACCACCAGTGGCGTACGTCGGCCCCACATAATGCCACCCCAAAACATCAGGGAACCACCACCTTGCTGCACTCGCTGGACAGTGTGTCTAAGACGTTCAGCCTGACCAGGGTGCCTCCAAACACGTCTCCGACGATTGTCTGGTTGAAGGCATATGCGACACTCATCGGTGAAGAGAACGTGATGCCAATTCCGTGGGGTCCATTCAGCATGTTGTTGGGCCCATCTGTACCGCGCTGCATGGTGTCGGGGTTGCAAAGCTGGACCTCGCCATGGACGTCGGGAGTGAAGTTGCGCATCATGCAGCCTATTGCGCACAGTTTGAGTTGAAACACGACGTCCTGTGGCTGAACGAAACGCATTATTCAACATGGTGGCATTGCTGTCAGGGTTCCTCCGAGCGGCAATCCGTAAGTAGCGGTTATCCACTACAGTAGTAGCCCTTGGGCGGCCTGAGCGAGGCCTGTCATCGACAGTTCCTGTATCTCTGTACTTCCTCCATGTCCGAACAACATCGCTTTGGTTTACTCTGAGACGCCTGGAAACTTCCCTTGTTGAGAGCCCTTCTTGACACAAAGTAACAATGCGGACGCGATCGAACTGCGGTATTGACCTTCTAGGCATGGTAGAACTACAGACAACATGAGCAGCGTACCTTCGTCCTGGTGGAATGACTGGAACTGATCGGCTGTCGTACCCCCTCCGTCCAATAGGCCCTGCTCATGCATGGTTTTTTACATCTTTGAGCAGTTTTAGTGACATCTATGAACAGTCAAAGGGACTGTATCTTGGATACAATATACACAGTCAACGTCTATATGCCGGAGATCTGGGAACCGAGGTGATGCAAAACTTTTTTTGATGTGTGTATGTCCAATCTTCAAGAAGGGTGATGCTGCCAAAGTATCAAACTACCGAGGAAGTTCACTTCTTGAAATTGGATATAAATTCTTTACAACTTCGCTGTTAAACCGAATGAAACCACTGGCTGAAGGAATTGTAGGCACATATCAATGTGGGTTCGTCCCTGGACGGTCTACCACCGACCACATATTTACTTTGAGGCAGCTGATAGAAAAATTCTATGAGTTTGATCGGGAACTACACCTCATCTTCATCGATTTTCGGCAAGCTTATGACAGCATTGTCCGCGTCGCACTATGGGAAACGTTAGAGGAACTTGGCATCCCATCGAAATACATCCGTCTAATCGCAGCCTGCTACTCTCAGTCAACTTCTAAAGTACGGTTTGGCAATCAACTATCTCCACCTTTCACTATCCAAAATGGATTGAGACAAGGAGATCCATTGGCGCCAATATTATTCAACTTGGCCTTGGAAAAAGTAAGCCGTGACACTTGCCGAACCAGAGAAATGGAGATGGTGGAAGCAGATACAATTCTAGCATTTGCTGACGATGTTGTGATCCTTGGTGACACTCTAGAGCAAATGTGCGCTGATATTTCGCTATTCCTCCAAAATGCAGAGAAAATTGGGCTGGAGGTGAACGTGGACAAGACAAAATATCTTGGAGTATCACGTCGTCGCATTCTCCCTCCTTACATTGTTGTAGACGGACATACCTTCGAACGAGTTGAAGAGTTCAAGTACCTGGGCTCAATAATAACCAACAAATGTGAAGTGACGAAAGAAGTACATCAACGCATAACAAGTGCTAATTGCGTGTTCTTTAGTCTGAACAATATCTTCAAATCTCGTGTGATATCTCAGAAGAACAAAGTCCATCTGTACACGACACTGGTGAGACCAGCACTTTTATACGGTTGTGAAACTTGGGCGACATCAGCAACGACAGAAGATTCAATATGTGCTTTTGAAAGAAAGGTGCTTCGAAAGATATATGGGCCCGTCTATAATAACATGGAAGGTAAATGGGAGAGAAGAAAGAAAGAAGACCTGTACCAGAGGTTTGGAAAGCCAGACATTGGATGGATAATGGGACAGAGGCGACTACAATGGTTTGGACACATCTTACGAGCGGACGGATCCCTTCCTAAGAGAGTCCTCCAATCCCAACCCACGAGAAAACGCCCGAGAGTACGCCCAAGAACACGATGGAAGGATCGAGTGACGACGATCCTTCAAGAAGTGGAACCGACAGCTGTGGAGGGTGATGCTAGAGACAGGAAAAGATGGAGTGCCATCTGCAGCAAATACCTCCTCTCATGATTTACTGACTTTCCTTTTATTGGATCCTTTTTGTGTTTTGTAATAATTTTCCTTTTGTAATATTTTTTTTTGGTTTTTGTAATATTTGTAATACACACATCAAAAAAAGTTTTGCATCACCTCGGTTCCCAGATCTCCGGCATATAGACGTTGACTGTGTATATTGTATCCAAGATACAGTCCCTTTGACTGTTCATAGATGTCACTAAAACTGCTCAAAGATGTAAACAACCATGCATGAGCAGGGCCTATTAGACGGAGGGGGTACGACAGCCGATCAGTTCCAGTCATTCCACCAGGACGAAGGTACGCTGCTCATGTTGTCTGTAGTTCTACCATGCCTAGAAGGTCAATATCGCAGTTCGATCGCGTCCGCATTGTTACTTTGTGTCAAGAAGGGCTCTCAACAAGGGAAGTTTCCAGGCGTCTCAGAGTAAACCAAAGCGATGTTGTTCGGACATGGAGGAGGTACAGAGATACAGGAACTGTCGATGACAGGTCTCGCTCAGGCCGCCCAAGGGCTACTACTGTAGTGGATGACCGCTACTTACGGATTGCCGCTCGGAGGAACCCTGACAGCAATGCCACCATGTTGAATAATGCGTTTCGTTCAGCCACAGGACGTCGTGTTTCAACTCAAACTGTGCGCAACAGGCTGCATGATGCGCAACTTCACTCCCGACGTCCATGGCGAGGTCCAGCTTTGCAACCCCGACACCATGCAGCGCGGTACAGATGGGCCCAACAACATGCTGAATGGACCCCACGGAATTGGCATCACGTTCTCTTCACCGATGAGTGTCGCATATGCCTTCAACCAGACAATCGTCGGAGACGTGTTTGGAGGCACCCTGGTCAGGCTGAACGTCTTAGACACACTGTCCAGCGAGTGCAGCAAGGTGGTGGTTCCCTGATGTTTTGGGGTGGCATTATGTGGGGCCGACGTACGCCACTGGTGGTCATGGAAGGCTCCGAAACGGCTTTACGATACCTGAATGACATCCTCCGACCCATAGTGCAACCATATCGGCAGAATATTGGAGAGGCATTTGTCTTCATGGACGACAATTCTCGACCTCATCGTGCACATCTTGTGAATGCGTTCCTTCAAGATAACGACATCGCTCGACTACAGTGGCCAGCATGTTCGCCAGACATGAACCCTATCGAACATGCCTGGGATATGTTGAAAAGGGCTGTTTATGGACGTCTTGACCCACCAACCACTCTGAGAGATTTACGCCGAATTGTCATTGAGGAGTGGGACAATTTGGACCAACAGTGTCTTGATGAACTTGTGGATAGTATGCCCCGGCGAATACAGGCATGCATCAATGCAAGAGGACGTGCTACTGGGTATTAGAGGTAGTGGTGTGTACTGCAATCTGGACCACAAATGCTGAAAGTCTAGCTGTATGATGGTACAACATGCAATGTGTGGGTCTCATGAGCAATAAAACGAGCTGAAATGTTGTTTGTGTTGATCTCTATTCCCTTTGTATTTAAAGGTTCCGGAACTCTTGGAACCGAGGTGATGCAAAACTTTTTTTGATGTGTGTATTTATCTTTTCCTTTTGTTAATCTGCTGTAGGCCTCAATGGCCTGTTTAATGCAATAAATGATGATGATGATAGACAGGTACATAGATAAATAAATAAATAATTAAATAATTAAAATTAAATAGAGAAAGAAAATAGAGTAAAAACTAGAATTAACAAGAAGTTCCGTGACGAACTAAAGAGCCTACTTTTCATGCCAATGATTATAATACAGTATATGAACTTATCTAGAATAATGACGAAATTAAGTTGGTAATATCAAAATGACTAATTAGTTCGAAATATTCCTGGTATAATGTACCCTATAGAGCACTACAGTTGGCAGCCCTGGTGACTGAATATATTCTTAGTTCCATCTCTTAAGGTACAGAATACAAGATTTGGTTGAAGTCCAATGGACGTTACATGCAGCTAGACATTGGATCTATCAGCACGCGTAAAAGCATGTTGGCAACAATGTCATGCGTGTGCTGGTCAGAAATGGCCTAATCTGAAATATTATGATATCTTGGTGTGCCAATTTTGGACGAAACCCATTTGTTAGTATAGAAGTTACATGCATTTTAAAATTTGACCAATCAGCAAGCATAGAATCATGTTGGCAGCACTGACTTATATTAATTATTGCAAATTAATCTAGAATGTCAGGTGCTATACGTGTGCAAAATATAGGGCTGTTGGCTTGCATACTTCCTTATATATATTATATTAGGTTTAAAAAAAATATAGACAGCATTTATTAACAGTTGGCAGCCCTGATTGCTCTTAAAAGTACTTGTAGTCATGCATGTTATGTTACACATAGCACATACAAAATTTGGTTGAAATCCAACTGATAGTATAGAAGTTACATGTATTTAAAAATTGGCCCTATCAGCAGGCTTAGAATCATGTTAGAACTGAAGTATATAAGTTACTCCAAAATTAATCTAAAATGTCAGGTACTATACGTGTGCACAGTTTAAAGCTGTCGGCTTGCATACTTTCTGATATATTGGTATTTGGATAAAAGAATAGAGAGAGCAATTATTATCAGTTGGCATCCCTGGTGGCTCATAAGAATACACTCAGTCATATCTGTTTATGTACACATATTGCATACAAAATTTGGTTGAAATCCAATCGATAGTGTAAAAGTAATAGGCATTTAAAAATTGAACTTATCAGAAGGCTTAAAATTATGTTGGCAACACTGTCATGTATGGCCTCCTGGAAATCAAACTGAAATAGTGTTATCTACATGTGTACCAATTTTGGAATAGCTCCCATGCATATCTTCCAAGATATCCAACATGGAGCTCAAATTTTTAGTGCGTTTTTTCAGCAGTTGGTAGCACTGACATCATTCTCAAATATGGGCTTGAGATATTCCGGTATACATCTTTACTCATACTATATTTGGTTTCGATTTCTGCAGTCGTTTAGGAGTTGATAGGGGGGGACACACCCCCAGACAGACAGACAGACAGACACACATTTTCCCGGTCCGATCTCATAAGTCTACTTTTTCCTCATTTTTGCAAAATGTGAAAAGTGAGCTAGAAATGAGATTCAAACTTTAAAAGAAACAAGGTGTTCAGTAAAGAAGATATAGCCTACTTTCTCCTAAAAATGTATGAGTACAGATATAACTCTTTGTATTTATCAAGGAGTACATGGTCATTATCTATGAGCGCCCCGATAAACACGGCAAGTTAAGCCGGCTGTGACTGGCACAGATCGCGGGCGCGCGTATCCGGTTCAGCCAGTGGTGACGCGCCCTTCACACTTTACCAAACATGTTCAATAATGTGTACTTACAGTGCTCATAGGCGATGCTGAAAATGTCCTCCCCCTCTTGTAACACACACCTGACATCTTCTGATGAAAGAATGTCTGTCAACTCTTTTATTATTTACGGAGCCTGTTTCCTTGAATCGTTTAGCGAGCCTCCTAATTGTACTAACATTAGGCACAACTCTTCCTGGAAACTTGATTCGAAATTTTCGTCTCGTTTCAGAACAAGATTTTCTGCATTTCAAACACTAATTATGGATATACACACGTTCGCGCAATGTGAATTGGTGTCTAGGCATGACCAACAATCACAGTAATCACAATACTCACTAAACATACAACACTAACGTCTCAGCTTTGCAGATACACGTCCATATGAATGACAAAAAACGTGTGAACTAACGATTGAGTAAGTGGAGCGCGCCCACCACCAGCTGAACCGTGTACGAGCGCCCGCGATCTGCGCCAGTCACAGCCGGCTTAGCTTGCCGTGTTTATTGGAGCGCACATAGATAATGACCCTGTATAATATAATCATTTCTTGGTTGAAGACCTTAAAAACTATTTACCTGTACTGATCACCAGAACCTCGGAAAAACTACTATCATCATTGAAGGAAGAAAGAAAGAAAGAAAGAAAGAGAAGACATATCTCAAGAATTGTATGGAACTAGAGACATGATCGACCGGACGTGGGCAACATCCAGCTTTGAGTTGAGGCATGTGCTTACACGTCTGGCTGTGCATGGCTTTCACCACCTTAATAGTATTAACAAATCTTTCCATGACCCTACAGTGGCGTGTGTATGCCAGCTCTGTGGACAAGCATGTGAACACTATCACTTAAATTTAGAGCTCTGTAGTAAAATAAAACAATCAAAGACTATGTAATTAAAATCCCCAGAGAGCAATTTTAGTGTAGATGTTCATTCTTTATTTTCGATTGCTATTTGGCTGCAATGAAAGTATTAATTAATATCCTGAACTGGCACCAACAGATAGAGTACAGGTACTATGTGAGTTCGTTTTGTTCTTTAGTTCATGTAAAATTTTCAAATAACACACAATAGGCTGTACAAACGCTTTAAAAATGTATCGTATTATCAACTTGTCATTCTTCAAATTTGATGAGTATAGAATGCCAACTGTAGGCTAACCAACGGAGTCCCACATAGACCATGACATCTGGCGGAAAAGTTTCGCATACGATAATTTGAATTAGGCGAGTGCTTTCTAGCGGCCATAAAAGATGATGATGATGATGATGATAATTGTTGTTTAAAGGGGCCTAACATCTAGGATATCGGCCCCAATGGTTTGGTTGATCGTGAAGATGATAATGAAATGTAAACTATAACTAAAACTAACTACTACTAGAAGAAGAAATGGAAAACAAAAGGATAATAAGGAAAATAAAGGACAGGAGGAAAAGAAATGCCCTCAACCCTCGAAGAAAGCGGATTGAAGGACTTGGAAGGAAGGAGAGCCATAAAAGGCAGATATGAAAGTGAAAGAGGAGAGGGTCCGCCCCACAGGTAATGTACAAAAGGGATAAAACCGGACCCTACTCAGGAATCCGTCGGGCTTGTCAACTCCCGAACTCACCAGCCGTGAGCCCCTGAGGGTGTAGCAATATCTAGGGTGCACTAGAGGTGGTGGGGCTTCATACACCCTGCCTCCTTGAGGGCCATGAGCAGGAGGCAGGAGATAACAGGAAAAGAAAAAGAAGGCTGACCCCTCGCAGAAGGGGGGGTATCAGAAAAGATGAGACAAGGGCCAATTAAGGCGGGAAAGGAAGATACTCCCTAGGCCTCGGATACCCTAATACCGTCGGGGCCAGAAGAGAACAAGAGTTGACGAAGTGAGGTCGACAGGAAAGAAGACGGAGAGGAGCCCGGCACAAGTAAGTGGAAGCAATGCCAGACTCAGCTGGGGCCCCGTGGTCGACAACCCACGTCCCACTAGATGTGAGCCCCGGCCATTAAAGGAAACTCTTCATTT
This sequence comes from Meconema thalassinum, assembly GCA_946902985.2. Classification (NCBI taxonomy): domain Eukaryota; kingdom Metazoa; phylum Arthropoda; class Insecta; order Orthoptera; family Tettigoniidae; genus Meconema; species Meconema thalassinum. The sequence goes on from OX336397.1 coordinate 74,696,739, forward strand.
AAAGATGGTATATTGGCTTTCACGGCCAGTGAAATTAAAGCTGTTCCAACGTGCAGGCCGGAGCGCAGCTCGTAACTAGTTGGCCATGATCGTTCATCTGGTTGCTGTTAGATGTCTCGTGCAGATCCGTTGGCGAGTATTGTTTAATTTTTCTAAATGTGTATTTTCTATTGTAAAGTGCACAATATAACGCTTAATTGTATAACGTCTGATTATTTACAAAACAATAAATATAAAAAAAAATCGAGCCAAAAACACAACAACTTTGATTAGTTTTGATCCCAAATCAAACGGGTAAAAAGACTAAGGCTTTAACCACGCAGCCAAATATGTCTACGACATTCTCCGCTATCAATTGACTAACATACAACGATTTCTTCAGTGGAGTATATTTCATACAAATTGTATATTATTTCTATCAGTAGGCTATATTGTATGCTACACTCAATTTAGTGAAATATAGGTGAGGCACAAGATATCAGCTGCCATCCTGTCTGGTAAATGAGACGGCTGGGCTTTTTAAAGCCACTGCTACCAGGTAATATTATAATATGAACTTCAAATTTTGAACGGACCACGTCCTTTGGAACAATTTAAACATTCTCCGTTCGATAATCGAAACTAATGGGTTCAAAGATATTAATTATAATGCTTGCATAATTCCCACGGCCGCCATCCTGAAATGACACAGCTGATGACCGTGTAGTTTCGGTGCAAGACGTGGCCTATATGAAGGTATGTTGTTACCAAATTTGGTAGAGATCGGATGATTAGTTTTGTCGCAATTTGATTTTACGTTCTGAACGTTTGAGTGGCCGCCATTCAGTTTTGGTAAAGATGGCGGCGACATAGAACATGACACTGAGATGCCCTTTGCTAGTGCTACCTTTGTACCAGATTTCGTTCAAATCGGTTTCACCGTGTTTGAATAGATAGCGAGGGACAGACATACAGAGTACACCCATACACTCACACACACACTCACACACAGACAGACGCACCATTTTTGGCCCTGTGTAGATCTCGTAAGTCTACTTTAATTTGTGCAACAATCGAATGTAGGCTAAAAATTGTGAGCCACTCACATACAGTATATAATAAAAACAAGTACAAACGTCCTCTCGGCACGCCGGAAGGCGGAGGTAGATTTCACCGGACAAACTTGGAGATAGGCGAAAATAAGCAGAATATGCAGGTTTTCGTAGAAGGATCAGACCTCATTTATCGCGTGAAAGTATTTTATAATTGGAGATTAATTAACTTTGTTTTTCTTCATTTTAAACATATTTTAAACATTTTATTGTCTTACGGGGACGGTAACCTTCTTGTAATTTGGAGTCCATTTTTAGCCTATTTTAAATTTTGAAAAAAATAGGCTTATGAGATCACCTTTTGTCCGTGTGTGTGTGCGTGTGTGTGTGTGTGTGTGTGTGTGAGGTGTGTGTGTGTCCCCCCCTAATAAAATCTAAACGGCTGGAGCGATGTCAGTGAAACTCGGTAAGTTCATAGCACTATTCCCGGCGACGTCGACCGTGCCCATCGAATTTTGTTACGTCTCACCAATCCAACATGGCGGCTGTGCGAAGTATTTCACTAGCATTCAGTATCTCCGAATCTATAACGGATATCGCCCTGAAATTGTGTACGGTGATAAAGGGTACTACTAGAAGTTCACCTATGAAACTTTCAAAAACCTGGTTACTACATAACCAACATGGCGGCCAAGCGAAGTGGAGACTTTTAAATAGACTTTTCTCGCGATTTAACTATCCAAACGTAATGAAACTTGGTACAGCAAATATTTATACACATTGCAATGCACTGGAGTCTAATTTAGTTGAATTGTTTACATAACCTCAAAATGGCGGCTGTGCGAAATATTTCACTGACATTCTATATCCCCGAAACTATTACAGATATCACCCTGCAATTTTGTACGGTGATAAAGGGTACTGATACAAGTTTACCTATGTATAATTCATAAACCTGTAAAGTACAAAACGAACATGGCGACCAAGCGAATTTGAAATATTTTAATAGACTTTTCTCGTGAGTTAACTCTCTGAGCGCAGTGAAATGTGGTACAGTAAATGATTTTGCAGATTGTAATGTACTGCCATCTAATTTAATTCAATTGTTTACATAACCTCAAGATGGCGGCTGTGCGAAATTTTAAAATTAAGTTTTTATTTCTTGTGTCGTAATCATGCGATCGAAGTGAAAGTTTGAATAATGAACCTAGGCAATAAGTGACCTTGAATGGTACATAACTCTATGGCCTATACATATAACAATCCTAAATGGCAAGCTTCCGTAATATTTAGACAGTTCTCAATATATATGAATCTTTTACAGCAACCAAACTGAAATTTTTATGTTCATAGAGACTATGAACATATGTTCACCTATAGGACTTTCAGTAACCTGGTGAGCACGAATCCAACATGGTGGCGACGCGAAGTATAAATATTTAAATGGACGTTTCTCGCGAATTAACTATCCGAGTGCCGTGAAACGTTGCACGTTTTAAATGCTTACACAAATGTTGATCCACTGGCATCTAATTTATTTCAATTGTTTGCATAATCACAAGATGGCTGCTGTGCGTAATTTTAAAATCTCGTTTTTACTTCTTGTGTTCTAATCATACGATTGAAGTTTGAATACCACACTTACACAATAATCTTAATACAATAGTACAAAAATAAAAATCCAACCTGGCGACCATCTGAAATATTTAGACGGTTCTCAATATCTACGAATCTGTTACAGCAATTAAACTGAAATTTTGTATGTTGATAGAGGCAATTAACATGAGCGTGATATATGAAAATAGGCTGTACATTTCTTCACGGAACTACTTGTTATACTTGTGGTCACACTGTCCTTATGCAAGGTTTCGACACTGATGTGTAACTATGTAACGGTCTGTTACTTCTTCACGCAAAATTATATCTCCCGCAGAGATGTTGGATGGTTCCTCAGTTTAGGGGCTGCGACAACGCGGTCATATAACCCCGTGTACTTTGTGTGAGTGTAGAATCTGTCTGATAAACGGTGTGAATTGTGATGGCTGTATTAGTCTGTAATTCAGGTAAGGAATGCAGACGCTAAATTTCAAGCAGTAGTTCCTAATGTTGCTACCAGATGCTAACGTCAACGCCACCCAGCTGTGAACTTGGCTACTAGATGCCACCTCAATCAGCAACTCGCAACGAACGTTGGAACTTCCCCTCCAAAGGAAAGCTTACTGAGGGATTTTTAGCGCTCTTAGAAAATCCGACGACTTCAACCGGGTTTGAACCCGCGACCTTGGGCATAGAAGTTCAGCATGCTACCAGTTACGTCACCGAAGCCGCTGCACACTTAGTCAGATGGAAATCTGAATCTGATCTCGCGCAAGTGCGTTGTCATGGCAACGTCTGATGGCTCATCCCTCATCAATTTAGTAGTGTTGCCATGTCAACCACTGATAGCTCTTGGCATTTTCTTATAATTCCGAAATCATTTTTCTCATCCCTTGGCGCAATGGTGGCTCATATCAAAAATTCTTTCAGACAAACGTTTTAGGTAATTATTAGGGGAATATTGTCCATTTTGTACGGTTTTGATATTGTGCCTATTAACAGAGATATGATTAATGTTTCCCGAAAAACACACTTTTTCCCACCCCTTTGGTCAATGGTTGGTGCTATCAAAAAACTTATTTGACATACATTTTTGGCACTTATCCGACACATATTATGAACTTTGAAGGGATTCGATATTTCATGTATTAAGAGAGTTATAGCGATATTTTACTTTTTCGAAGAAAAAGCCCCCCATTTTTACCCCCTTTGACCGATTTTGCCCATTAACGAACTCGACCGAGATTTTATAGGGATACATATTATGTAAAACATTCAAAGTGATTGGTGCAAAATTACGGCAGTTATCGTGTCCACAAAAAACTGATATATATATATATATATATATATATATATACATAAATTATATATAAACTTTTGAACTGACGGTGGTTTTGGGGTCTGGGGGATGTGAAACGCGAAGATATGTCGAAATTTTCCGGAAGTCGAAACATGGGACCCATTGCAATAGTTAGCTTTCTAAAGAAATCTACCTAATACTGAGTCCTGTCGGTTTAATTACATGTAGGATGATTAATAAAATATTGTGTGGTGCAGCAGTACCGATTTCGCTTGTTGTGCCCAAGATTGCAGGATTGAATTCGGGCGTAGTCATCTGAGGATGTGCAAATGCGAGGGTCCCGTGTCAGTAGATTTATTGGCATGTTAAAGATCCCCTTTGTGGCAACATTCTGGTACCCCCGGCGTCTCTAAAAGCTTCGGTAGTAAATAGCGTCACCTATCTAGGCTTGACTCTGCAAACTACTATGCAATCCTTCAGGATTAACATTAAACAGCGGGTGGCATCGGCCACTAAAGCTATTTTCGATATTAGAAACATACCTCGACTTTCACTGAAATCCGCCTTAGCACTCTTTGATGCCAAGGTTGTTCCGGTCCTCACATATGGGTTAGACATAGTCTGGGATAAATTAAGCTTGAGCGATCTCAGATCAATTGAAAAGTTCAAAGCGCGATAATAAAGGCTGCCCTGGGAGTATCAAAATACATGCACTCCCGACTTGTTTATGAACTTGCCAGGGAAACTTTTCTTATTGAAGACATAAGATTTCGATTAAAATTGCCTTCTACTGGACAGGAACAGAAATTCCGAGGGATGAGACAAAGAATGTGAGCGGAAATCGACCTAGAATTCTATGGGACTGATGCCATGTCTCAGAGAAATTGGACTGAACCTAACTATGAAATGAGGACTGCTCTGAATAGACTTGCTGTACACGGCTTCCATCATAAGCTGTGCGTGTGACGTGGCTTTCATGAACCTTCTGAACAGTGTGTATGCATATTATGTGCTAAACAGTGTGGTCGATACCATTTTAGTAAACACTCTAAGAGAACACTCTCCTTAAAGAATTACTCGCACATTTGTGCGCAGTTCTTTTATGATTTAAAAGGTACGTAAAATCAATAACGTCTTGTTTGTTAAACGCACTTTATAAGGTGGGTGTCTCATAAGTAATGTCATTATTTTAAGAAAATTTTATTTTCAAAGTTTTCTGACAAGAAATTATACTATTCATAAAAGGAGAGACCATCAGATTCTATGATCTTGAGCCATCTTTCAGCGAAGTTTCTCAACAATAAATTTTAATAACTCTTTCTAATAAAATTAGTTTAGGGTATGATACCACTAGATCACAAAGAAAAACGGATCCAGACCACAGAAAGTAACAATTCACATTTGATGATGATGATAATTATTGTATTAAGGGGCCTAACATCTAGGTTATCGGCCCCTAATGGTTTGGGTGATAGTAAAAGATGAGATGAGAATGATGAGAATACTAACTACAAACTTACTAGAGAAAGAAATGGTAAACAAGTAAAGGATAAGGCAAATTAAGGACAGGAAGAAAAGAAATGCCCTCAACCCTCGAAAAATGAGGATTGAGGGACCTGTAAGGAAGGAGAGCCATGGAAGACAGATAGGAAAGGGAAATAGGAGAGGGCTCACCCCAAGTCCAGACGCAAAAGGGGACAAAACGAACCCAGGTCAGAAATCCCTCGGGGTCGCCAACTCCTAAACTCACCAGCTGTGAGAGCTTGCCACGGTGGGTGAGTGGATATCGTGTCGGTCTACTAACCCCAAGATTGCAGGTTCGCTCCTGGCCGTGGTAAGTGATTTTTTTTTTTTGAAAGGCGGCAAAATACGACATGCATGTCATACGATGTTGGCATGTCAAAGAACCCATTTGAATTCAGTAGGCCGAGTTCATAATGGCAAAATTAATCTCGGGAATTTCTGCCAACACAAAGTTCCTCATTTCTCTACTAGAAAGCGCTATAGTGTTCAAGGAGCTTAGATATCTAACATCTAACCTCCTTGACTTTCATAGTCAAGAAACAACGAAATTCGACATGCAAGCTACCCTCTGGGTGTCAAATAACAAAGCTTTCACCCAGCACCCGAGGCCATACGATATTATTATTGTTATTACCAGCCGTGAGCCCTTAAGGGTGTAGCAATATCCAGGGAGCACCAGAAGTGGTGGGGCTACACACACCCTGCCTCCTTGAGGGCCTTGTGCAGAAGGCAGGAGATAACATGAAAAGATAAAGAAGGATGACCCCTCGAAGAATGAGGGTATCAGGAAAGATGAGACAAGGGCCAATTAAGGCGGGAAAGTGAAAGACTCCCTAGGCCTTGGATACCCTAATACCATCGGGGTCGGAAGAGAACAAGACTAGACCAAGAGAGGTCGACAGGAAATAAGACGGAGTGGAGCCCAGCACAAGTAAGTGGAAGCAATGGCGGACTCAGCTGGGGTCATGTGGTCGCCAACCCACGTCCCACTAGATGTGAGCACCTGAGGTTCGATTCACATTTGAGATTGCAGTGGTCCCATTCTGTAGGGATGTAGGGAACTGAGAAACACAGTGAATGAAGTGAAGCTAGGAGCCAGGAAGAAAGCAATAGGCTATAATATATTCTACCCCAGCACTGCCGCCCGAAGCTAGTGAAGCAGTGTATCTCTGCACGCACCACCAGTTCTGGTAGAAGTTTACGGCCACACTTTAGAGGATTGGGATTGCATGCGTCACCAATTTGTTACGCGATGTTTGCGCCGTTGTCACTCTAAACGGTATAACAGCGCAAGACGAAATGTTAATTCATCATCATCATTCATCTTCTAGACTAAAGGCTTATGCCTTGTCGATGCAACCATACTCTTCTGTCGTTGGCGGTTCGTTTCAGTTCCATGTAATTATCACATCCCATTCTATTCTTGATGTCTTCCAAATACTTCGTCCTAGGCCGTCCTCTTCTTTTTTCCCAGCATTTTGCCTTCAAGAATGTTAACGATGAAAGTGTTGTGTCAGATGACATGCCCAATATTTTTAGCCTATTTTAAATTTTGAAAAAATAGGCTTATGAGATCACCTTTTGTCCGTGTGTGTGGGTGTGTGTTTGAGGGGTGTGTGTGTGTGTGTGTGAGGGGGGGGGGGGTTGTCCCTAATAACTTCTAAACGGCTGGAGCTATTTCAATGAAACTCGGTAAGTTCATAGCACTATTCCGGACGACCCCGACCGTGCCCTTCACATTTTGTTACGTCTCACCAATCCAACATGGCGGCTGTGCGAAATATTACACCAGCATTCAATATCTCCGAAACTACTCCCGATATCACCCTGGGTTTTTACGGCCATAACACCTACAATAAATGCAATTCGAGAAACTAATACCGCTATTTTAACGGGCATGTTTCGGTACAGAAACTATGCAACTTCCAAAGTTTCTATCTGGCAGCTGAAGGAGAACTTTTTTGTATCTTCTGTGAAAAGCTACTGGTAACTTGAGGTCATCCAGATTCCCAAGAAATAAAGAAACATCTGTGCTTCTTTAATTAAATCTTGAAGCTGTGTTTTATGTTACCTTCTTATCTGTGCGCTGACACTACATACCCTTGTTGATGAAAGTTTTGTGACATAATGACTTTAATGACCCTGGTTAGTTGATGAACTTCAGGTATGACGTTGTCTACACTATTTTGATATAATTATATGATTTTAATTCAAACGTTCCTTTTTAAACTGGTGGCCTATTGAAATGTGGTTAGCTTGTCAATAAAGCGAGTACACAAATGATACAATACACTAGAGTTGAATAAGGTAATGTAAAATTAGCTGACATCTGAATCCCGAGTCCTATACAGCGTCCATTACCACACACTGCTCACCTTGGGCTGATTGCTACGATCTCATTTAGCTTCCTCGTTTGAAAGTTGTGGCGCTATCTACTTGTCATTCTGTGGACTGTATTACTAGTGGCAAGTCTAAGTTGTATCCGCGCCATCTGTTGTTGTTGATAAAAAGCAAAGACATTCACCAAGATCTTTCTGTATTGACTCAAAATGTTTTCCTAATAAATATGACGCCTATCAATACACATTGATGAAACATTTATATTTAGTTAGAAGCTCATGTTTCGGCTCTTTAGTGGGGTCATCCTCAGCTTTATGAATCGCAAAAACTTATCCTAAGGGATATCTAAAATAAGAATAAAGGCATTATTCATAACGTTATATCTAGGTTAAAATTAGATCTTATGTAAAATGGAATATCCTCACAAACCCACCAACATCATCAGACCCATGTGGATCAAATCAATCATATAAAGAAAACAAGAATATTTTTCTTGCAATCACTAATAAAATCCAAAATGCAAACGCGCTAATTCGTGCCCCGCTGGTTAAAATCCCACCTTGGCCATCCTGAAAATGGTTGTCGTGGTTTCCTATTTTCACCACAAGGAAAATGCCCGAATGGTTCCTGTTTATAGGCCCACGGTGGATTTCCTTCCAAAACCCCTTCCCAGGCCTGTCCTGGAAAGAACAAATGGCCATTGGCTGTATCAATAAAATTATTAACCTACTCACATGGCTCTCTTGCATTTGCGCACCCTGAGATGCAAACTAACTGCACCAGGATTCGATCCTGCAAACTTGGGAACAGCAAGCGAGAATGCTGCCACTGCACCACGCAGCTAGTTCTTGCGACTTAGTGGCGGAGTGTCATGGCTATTTATGATTGGCATTGTGGGTTTTATTAGTGTTTGCTAGAACAACAGTGTTGTCTTGTTTATTTGATCTATAAGGTGCGTTCAAAAAGTAACGAGCCGGAGGCTGGAATGAGCAAACCGGCGACTGCATCGGCTAATCGTGGCGTGTGTAACGAGGTGTGGTTCCGACCAGAGCGTGGAAGGTCACAGCCCATCGGTAGAGGGCACGCGTGCACGTCACGTGACGATACAAAGCGAGCAGCAACATGCATCAATCGTCCAACGCTGCCAGTCGCATTGCAAACAGTGACATCGAGGCGTCAACCGAAGAGCAAAGAGGTGTTGTTCGGTTTCTGATGGCGGAAGGAGTAGAGGGAACGGACATTCATCACTGAATGTCACAAGTGTACGGCGAACACTGCATGTCCCTTGCAAGGGTCAAGGCGTGGCACAAGCGCTTCAGGGAAGGACGGATGCCTGGTCTGGGGCACCCCCCTGCATTACCGATGACAACGTCCAGCTGGTTGATGCACTCATTACCCAGGACCGCCGAGTGACAGTGAACGCCATAGCCGCCGTGGTCGCTCCACGACAATGCACGACCTCATACGGCCAACACAGTCGCGGCACTCCTGCAGAAATTCAAATGGGAGGTTCTCGGCCACTCTCCATACAGTCCAGACCTCTCTCCCTGTGATTACGCCATGTTTGGTCCCCTGAAATGGGCTCTGCGGGGCCAACGATTCACCTCGGACGGAAGTGGTTCACATCGCAGCCCAGGGAATTTTATGAGACAGCCATTCACCGCCTCGTGTCACAGTGGGACAAGTGCCTCAAGAGCCAGGGCCAATACTTCTAACATACAGGTCAAGTCAACCCCTGGCACTATCCAGCCCATGACGGGCTAAGGCCGACCAAGCGACCGTTGCCCAGCCATTTGGCCTGCAGATATTGGGGTGACGCGTGATCAGCGCGTCGCGTCCCCCCGGCCGTTAATCTTGGTATTCGTAATCGGGGCGCTGTCTCACTGTCAGACAGCTACTCAATTGTCCTCACGAGGCTGAGTGCACCCCGTTCCAACCCTCACGTCAGTTTTAAAATCCCTGACGGAGCCGGGGATCGAACCCGGGGCCTCCGGGTGAGAGGAAGGCGCGCTACCCCAACACCACGGGGCCGGCCTTCTAACATACAGGTACTGGTTTCTGTAATTATGTCTCCGGCTCGTTACTTTTTGAACGCACCTATAGATCCGTTGATGTTCACTAGGCTAACGAAACAAGTTAATTATTAATTATTAATCTTGTAGATTTTATTAGGTAGATTTATATTTACATGTAACATAATTGGGCAGAAATTCGTTAATGTTCGACGATGTCGAAATGTAAATATTATATGTCAGAAAACTGCATCATAATGGGGGTCATTAAAGTACTACTTTTCATTATGAGACAGTTTCTCCAACCAATCAGAGCTCAATATTTTCATTCATTGACCAATTAGGTAAGGATAGCTTCGTAATTGCACTCAAAATCCAACATGTCGGACATGAATTACATGATTTGAAAGTTGACAAGGTAGCCTATATTGTATCAACCATTACAGTTACACTGCCAAACTCAAAGACAAAATCAGCACGAACCTTACGGTAACAGGAAAATACTAAGACAATTGCAAGGAATATAGGAATCTACTTTCAGAAGTTTGCAACACCATCCTTATAGCCATTACCGACGTGGAAAGTGTGCACCGTCCCAAATTTTGGCATAAACAAAGTGGGCAATATTGCAAACGAAATAGCACTGTACCTTAATATCCGCAATTTCTACACATTCGTAAGATTTCGGCGGCAATTTTAGTGAATGCTGTTGTTGACATAAACACACCAGAACGTCATGGAGGAAGCAGGCCTATGACATTAGTTCCACGGAAATTACAATCCAGCTCTATGTTCGGTTAACTTATGCGAAACTTTTCCGCCAGATATCATAACTGTTCTATTTGGGACGCAATTAATTTGCCTACCGTTAACATATACGCATCGAGTGTGAAGAATAACAGCGGTGAGAGGCCGGCGTACTGCCGCCTAAGCCACGAAGGCTTAAATAAATGAATGGTTAAAAAATAAAATAAAATAAAATAAAATAAAAACAAGATGTTCAGTAAAGAACATATAGCCTACTTTCTCCTAAATGCATGGGTATTGTTATAACTCTTCGTCCTTTCCAAGGAGTATAATTGAATGTTGGTTGTAGTACCTTGTTGAAATAAGTGTCTTACGGATATTTAACATGAATATGAAGTGCCTTTTGCTAGTGCTACCTCTGTACCAAATTTCGTTCAATTCTGTTTCACCGTGTTTGAATAGATAGGGGGAATCGATTGGCACACATACATGGCCGCCAGCCACAAATTATTGGGCAGATGACCTAGTAGTATGGTCAAAAGATTCTTCATACATAAAGGCATAACGTTACAAATTTGGTAGAGATCAGATAAAAAGTTTGGTCGTAATTTGATTTAAGCTTTGAACATTTGGGTGGCCGCCATTACGTTTCCGTCAAGATTGCGGCGATATAAAACATGACACTAAGGTGCTCTTTGCTTGTGCTAACTCTGTACCAAATTTCGTTCAATTCGGTTTCACCGTGTTTGAATAGATAGGGGGAATCAATTTGCACACAAACACGGCCGCCATCCGCAAATTATTAGGCAGATGACCTCGTAGTTTGGTCAAAAGATTCCTCATACATAAAGGTACAATATTACAAAATTTGGTAGAGATCAGATAAATGGGTTGGTCGTAATTTGATTTAAGCTTTGAGTATTTGGGTGGCCGCCATTACGTTTTCATCAAGATGGCAGCGGTATAAAACATGACACTGAGGTGCCCTTTGCTAGTGCTACTTCCGTACCAAATTTCGTTCAATTTGGTTTACCGTGTTTGAAAAGATAGGGGGAATCGATTTGCACACAAATATGGCCACCATCCGCAAATTATTAGGCAGATGACCTCGTAGTTTGGTCAAAGGATTCTTCATACTTAAAGGTATAATGTTACAAAATTTAGTAGGGATCAGATGAATAGGTTGGTCGTAATTTGATTTATGCTTTGAACATTTGGGTGGCCGCCATTACGTTTACGTCAAGATGGCGGCGATATAAAACGTGACACTGAGGTGCCCTTTGCCAGTGCTACCTCTGTACCAAATGTCGTTCAATTCGGATTCACCGTGTTTGAATTGATAGGGGGGGGGGGGGGGAAATTCAGAGTACACACACTCACACACACACACACACACAGACAGACACACAAATTTTGGCCCTGTAGTGATCTCATAAGTCTACTTTCATTTTTTGCAAATATCGAAAGTAGGCTAATAGAAAAAATAGAATAAAAATCATACCATGTGCAAACGACGAATGTCATTTTTTGGGCATTTAAATAGAATGAATAATGTCAGGCTAACAAAACATTTTTAAAATAAAATTTTAAAACTTAAAGTTCAACCAGCGTGGTTTACACAGACATTAAATGATCTTGAGGAAGCCGACATTGACATTACAGATACATGGAGTAGGAATTTATTTCGGGATAAAATTCAAAAAGTGAACTTCAGGGTGGAACAAGAAAGACAACGAAAGCAGCCACGGAACATTGAACAGCTCCGAAAGCAGAGATCAGAGAGGATGAAGCGAATGTGGGCAGAGAGAAGAAAGGCATGTGGCAAGATTTGAATTATTGATTTTACGTGCTCTGTAATAGTGCTCTTCGAGTAAATAATAATAATAAAAATCAATTAAAATATAATAAAATAAAATGTATTAATTCAATTTGTCCCTCTACTTCTATTTTTCGCAAAACAGTGACTTTTTCTGAGCCACTCGCATACATTTTAAAATGCTGAGTCCAGTAGGAAGACCAATAAAATGTATTCCCGGTATTGTATCTGTGTGGCGAGAGAATAGCGCCATGGAATTACAATTCCACTGAGCGCGGTGGATACTCGGCTATTGTAGCGGAGAATAAGCTGGCTTCACGAGAAATAGAATCTTTTGTTGGAAATATTTCACTCTACTGTTATGTGTTGAAGCTGTGTGGAGTGAAAGGTATGGATCTAAATCTACATTTGGAGAAGGATTTAAGGTTCTGGTGAAAATGATACAAAGAAACTGACCAATCGTGGCTTTGAAATAACACCTATAATAAATGAAATTCGAGAGTCTATTACCGCTAGATCATAAAGCAACTAGTACATTATGCAACGAGCCTATAAAGGCAATAATTAAGACATGAGTGCGTTTATAAAACTCGCTTCGCTCGTTTTATAATTTCCATACGAGTGTCTTATTTACCATTAAAGGCAAGTTGCATACGACTGTTTATGTTCGACGATAATTATATTTTTATTATACTGTATGTTATAACATAAATATTCATAAACATCTGTCGAGATTCTGTCGGTTGAGTTCTTCTCCTTGGGAATTATGTGGGCTCAGCATTTGTCTCTACCCAATTCCAAAGCTTTGAAACATTGTTTATCCTGAAGTAGCACCAACAGATAGCGCACAGGTAGGCTACTATGTTAGATCATTTTATTATTTTGGTCAATTAACACAAAATAGGCTGTTACCAACGCTTTATAATTAAAACGTGTCGTATTGTCAACAATGTTTCAAAGCTTTGGAATTGGGTAGAGACAAATGCTGAGCCCACATAATTCCCAAGAAGAAGAACTCAACCGACAGAATCTCGACAGATGTTTATGAATATTTATGCTATAACATACAGTATAATAAAAATATAATTATCGTCGAACTTAAACAGTCGTATGCAACTTGCCTTTAATGATAAACAAGACACTCGTATGGAAATTATAAAACGAGCGAAGCGAGTTTTATAAACGCACTCATGTCTTAATTATTGCCTTTATAGGCTCGTTGCATAATGTACTAGTTGCTTTATGATCTAGCGGTAATAGACTCTCGAATTTCATTTATTATAGGCGTTATTTCAAAGCCACGATTGGTCAGTTTCTTTGTATCATTTTCACCAGAACCTTAAATCCTTCTCCAAATGTAGATTTAGATCCATACCTTTCACTCCACACAGCTTCAACACATAACAGTAGAGTGAAATATTTCCAACAAAAGATTCTATTTCTCGTGAAGCCAGCTTATTCTCCGCTACAATAGCCGAGTATCCACCGCGCTCAGTGGAATTGTAATTCCATGGCGCTATTCTCTCGCCACACAGATACAATACCGGGAATACATTTTATTGGTCTTCCTACTGGACTCAGCATTTTAAAATGTATGCGAGTGGCTCAGAAAAAGTCACTGTTTTGCGAAAAATAGAAGTAGAGGGACAAATTGAATTAATACATTTTATTTTATTATATTTTAATTTATTTTTATTATTATTATTATTATTTACTCGAAGAGCACTATTACAGAGCACGTAAAATCAATAATTCAAATCTTGCCACATGTCTTTCTTCTCTCTGCCCACATTCGCTTCATACTCTCTGATCTCTGCTTTCGGAGCTGTTCAATGTTCCGTGGCTGCTTTCGTTGTCTTTCTGGTTCCTCCCTGAAGATCACTTTTTGAATTTTATCCCGAAATAAATTCCTACGACAGTGGAACTTGGAAAATTCGAACCTCAAGGGACCAGTAATAAAATTCGAATTATCCAAACATTCGAATTAAGTAAGTTCTTTGGAAAGGGTAGAGAAAATGTTCAAATTTTAAGTTTTCATCCAAGAACCTTTATTAAACATAATATTACCTCAAAAGTGGCAAATGATAAAATAAAACCAAAATATACTAGGCCTATTCACATATTTAACGACAGGAGTAATCCAGCAATCTAGTTAAGTCATAGAGAAATCTCTGTTTTTCAAAAATGTTTGAGATTTTTACCTGTTTGCTACAATTAAATTTCACGGCCATCACAAAAGAATCTAACAAATTTAAAGAACGGAAAACAGAATTACTTACGTCATTTCTACTTAAAAAAAACACCAAAGTTCTGTGATGTGGTTTGTTGCTTGGGCTGCACTCGGAACAGATATTTCGGAACTTCCTCCACGAGTTCATCGCCAGATGCGTCATCACTGTTTTGGCTCCCAATCGGCTTTTTACACGTAAAAACTTCGAATTATCCAAAATATAATTAGAGTTAACCACGATTTTTTAGCATTGATTGTATATAAAATGCTTTCCTTTGGAGGGGAAGTTCCAACGTTCGTTGCTGGTTGCGGTGGTATCTAGTAGCCAAGTTCACAGCTAGGTGTCGTTGACGGTAGTATCTGGTAGCAACATTAGGAACTACTGCTTGAAATTGACCGTCTGCAGTCCTTACCTGAATTACAGACTACAGCCATCAAAATTCACACCGGTTATCAGACAGATTCTACACTCACCCAAAGTACACGGGGTTACATGATCGCGTTGTCGCAGCCTCTAAACTGAGGAACCAACCAAAATCTCTGCGCGGAAAATCCCTCAGTATGCTTTCCTTCAGATGCGAAGTCCAACGTTCGTTGCAAGTTGCTGGTTGCGGTGGCATCTAGTAGCCAAGTGCACAGCTAGGCGTCGTTGACGGTAGTATTTGGTAGCAACATTAGGAACTACTGCTTGAAATTGACCGTCTGCAGTCCTTACCTGAATTACAGACTAATACAGCCATCACAATTCACACTGTTTATCAGACAGATTCTACACACACCCAAAGTACACGGGGTTACATGACCGCGTTGTCGCAGCCTCTAAACTGAGTAACCAACCAAAATCTCTGCGGGAGATATAATTTTGCGTGAAGAAGTAACAGACCGTTACATAGTTACACATCAGTGACGAAACCTTGCATAAGGACAGTTTGACCACAAGTATAGAAATGGACCCCAAATGACAAGAAGGTTACCGTCCCCATAAGACAATAAAATGACGAAAAACAAAGTTAATTCAGCTCCAATTATAAAATACTTTCTCGCAATAAATGACGTCTGATCCTTCTACGAAAATCTGCATATTCTGCCTATTTTCGCCGATCCCCAAATTTGTCCGGTGAAATCTACCTCCGCCTTCCGGCGTGCCGAGAGGACTTTTTTTTCTAGTGTATGTATCTCATTTCAATGTCTTTATTTAATATCTCTTCTAATCCACGCTGGTATTATCAAGACTTATATTTTTCATGTTTTTCTTACTTAACACATTACGTAAGATCTGGTCTTTTTTTTCAATTTTAATGTATGTGCTTTTGGGAGAAGAATATGTTTAGCCTACTTTTCACATTTTGCAAAAATGAGGAAAAGTAGACTTACAAGATCGATTCGGGCAAATGTGTGTCTGTCCTTCTGTCTGGCTGTGGGTGAGACCACCCCCACCCCCTAACAACTCTTAAACGGCTGCAGCAATCGAAACAAAATTTGGTAGGAGTAAAGATCTATACCTGAGTATCTCAATGCCGTATTCGAAAATACTGTCAGTGCTACCAACTGCTGAAAAATCGCAATTGAAATTTGAACTCCATGTTGGATATCTTGGAAGGTATGAATGGGAGCTATTTCAAAATTGGCACACGTATAGATAATAATATTTCAGTTTAATTTCAAGGAGGCCATACATGGCAGTGTTGCCAAAATGATTATAAGCCTGCTGATAGGTCCAAATTTTAAATGCATATAACTTCCACATATCCATTGGAATTCAACCAAAAACTGTATGTGCGATTTGTATATAAACAGATATGACTGAGCGTATTCTTAAGATCCACCAGGGCTGTCAACTGTTAATGAATGCTCTCAATTTATTTTATCCAAATACCAATATATCAGAAAGTATGCAAGCCGACAGCTTTAAACTATGCACACGTATAGTACCTGCCATTCTATATTAATTTGGAGTAACTTATTTACGTCAGTGCTACCAACATGATTCTAAGCCTGCTGAGAGTTCCAACTTGCAATACATGTAACTTCTATACTATCATTTGGATGTCAACCAAATTTCGTATGTGCTATGTGTACCACAACAGATATGATTATACGTATTCTTAAGAGCAACCAGGGCTGCCAGCTGTTAATAAATGCTGTTTCTATTTTCGTTACCCTAATATCAATATATCAGAAAGTATGCAAGTCAATAGCTCTAAACTTTGCACACGTATAGTACCTGGCATTCTAGTTTAATTTGGAGTAACTAATTATCGTCAGTGCAGCCAACATGATTCTAAGCCTGCTGATAGGTCCAATTTTAAAATTCATGTAACGTCTATACTAACTAATGGATATCATTCAAAATTGGCACAGCAATAGATCGTATTATTTCAGATTATTTCTGACCAATACATGCATGACATTGTTACAAACATGATTTTACGCGCGCTGTTAGATCCAATGTTTGACTGCATGTAACGTCCTTGCTATCCATTGGACTTCAACCAAATTTCGTATTCTGTACCTTAAGAGATGGAACTAAGAATATATTCAGTCACCAGGGCTGCCAATTGTAGTGCTCTATTACGCTACATTACGCCAGGTATACAGTATTTCGAACTAATTTGAAATGTATATATTATCAACTTAATTTCGTCATTATTCTATATAGATCCTTATAGATTAATCATTGGCATGAATCCTAAATTTTGAGAAAAGTTGGCTCTTTAGTTCGTCACGGAACTTCTTGTTAGAATTTTGAATAACATCCTCTGCTATGGCAAATATACATATATTAAGTATATGTTTTTGCATTTTTTCACGTCCAAAATTACGCTGAGGAAGTTCCCAATGTGATTGAAACCGGTACGATATTAAAGTAGTATATACATTTTTATCCTATTTCTATTTATGAAACAAGACGTTCAGTAAAGAACATATAGACTACTTTCTCCTAAATGCATGGGTATTGTTATAACTCTTTGTCCTTTTCAAGGAGTATAATTGAATGTTGGTTGTAGTAGCTTGTTGAAATACAATGTGTTATACGGATATTAAACATGAATATGAGGTGCCCTTTGCTAGTGCTACCTCTGTAAAAAAAATCATTCAATTCGGTTTCACCGTGTTTGAATTGATATGGGGAATGGATTTGCACACATACATGGCCACTATTTGCAAACTATTGGGCTGATGACCTTGTAGTCAGTCATAAGATGCTTTCCATAAAAAGGCATGTTGTTGCAAAATCTGGTAGAGATCAAATTATTAGGATGGTCGTAATTTGATTTTAGCTTCTAACATTAGGGTGGCCGTCATTCCGTTTCCATCAAGATGGCGGCGATATAAAACATGACACTGAGGTGCCCTTTGCTAGTTCTACCTCTGTACCAAATTTCGTTCAATTCGGTTTCACCGTGTTTGAATTGAGAGGGGGAATCGATTTGCACACATACTTGGCCACCATCTGCAAACTATTGGGCTGATGATCTTGCAGTTTGGTCAGAATATGCTTCCCACATAAAGATATGTTGTTGCAAAATTTGGTAGAGACTAGATTATTAGGTTGGTCGTAATTACATTTTAGCTTTTAACATTTGGGTGGCCGCGATTACGTTCCCGTCAATATGGCGGTGATATAAAACATGGCACTGAGGTGCCCTTTGCTAGTTCTACCTCTGTACGAAATTTCGTTCCATTCGGTTTCACCGTGTTCGAATTGATAGGGGGAATCGATTTTTACACAAAGATGGCCGCCATCCGCAAACTATTAGGCAAATGATCTATTAGATTGATCAAAGGATGCTCCCTCCATAAAGATAAGTTGTTGCAAATTTTGGTAGAGATCGGTTAATTATTTTAGTCGTAATTTGATTTAAGCTTTGAACATTTGTGTGGGCGCCATTACGTTTCTGTCAAGATGGCGGCGATAACAAACATGACACTGAGGTACCCTTTGCTAGTGCTATCTCTGTACCAAATTTCGTTCCATTCGGTTTCACCGTGTTTGAATTAATAGGGGGAATCGATTTTGACACAACGATGGCCGCCATCCGCAAACAATTAGGCTAATGACCTATTAATTTGGTCAATTGATGCTTCCTCTATAAAGGTATGTTGTTGCAAAATTTGGTAGAGATCGGATGATTAGATTAGTCGTAATTTTATTTAAGCTTTGAACATTTGTGTGGACGCCATTACGTTTCCGTCAAGATGGCGGCGATATAAAACATGATACTGAGGTGTCCGTTGCTAATGCTACCTTTGTACCAAATTTCGTTCAATTAGGTTTCACAGTGTTCGAATTGATAGGGGGGGGGGGACAGACAGACATTCAGAGTACACACACACACACACACACACACACAGACTCACACACACACACATACACACACAGTCAGACACACTTTTTTTCGCCATGTGTTGATCTCATAATTTTTGCAAAATTCGAAAGTAGGCTAAAAATAGGCTTATTAGATCACCTTTTGCCCGTGTGTCTGTATGTGTGAGTGTGTGATGGTGTGTGTGATGGTTTGTTTCCCCCCTAATAACTTCTAAACGGCTGGAGCGATTTTTGAATAAAACTAGGTAATTTCATAGCACTATTCAAGGCGGCCCCGACCGTACCCTTCAAATATTGTTACGTCTCACCAATCCAACATGGCGACTGTGCGAAATATTTCACCAGCATTCAATATCTCCGAAACTCTTACTGATATCACCCTGAAATATTTTATGGTGATAAAGGGAGCTACTAGAAACACACCTATGTGACTTTTGAAAACCTGGGGAACTACAAAACCAACATGGCGGCCAAGCGAATTCGCGACTTTTAAATAGACGTTTCTCGCGATTTAACCAACCAAACGCAATAAAACTTGCTACAGTATATGTTTATACACATTGTAATGCACCGATATATAACTTCGTTCAATTGTTTTCATAACCTCAAGATGGCGGCTGTGCGAAATATTTCACCGTCAATCTATATCTCTGAAACAATTAGCGGTATCAACCCGATTTTCTTTACGGAGATAAAGGGCACTACTGAAAGTTCATCTACAAGACTTAAACTGCTAAACGAATATAGCGGCCAAGCGAAGTTGAAAATTTTAAATAGACCTTTCTCGCGATTTAATTATCCAAACGTAATGAAACTTGGTACAGGAAATGTTTATACACATTGTAATGCACTGGTATCTAATTTAGTTTAATTGTTTACATAACCTCAAGATGGCGGCTGTGTGAATTTTAAAACTAAGTTTTTAATTCTTCTGTCGTAATCATGCGATCGAAGTGAAAGTTTGAATAATGAATCTACGCAATAATTTTCCTTTAATGGTGCATGACTCTATGGACTATACTTATAACAATCCAACATGGTGACCATCCGAAATATTTAGATGGATCTCAATATCTACGTATCTATTACAGCAATCAAACTGAATTATTTAATGTTCATAGGGGCAATGCACGTAAGTTCATCTACAGGACTTTCAATAACCTGGTGATCACAAATCCAACATGGCAGCGACGCGAAGTATAAATATGCATATGGTCGTTTCTCACAATTTAACCATCCGAGTGCAGTGACACTTGGTACAGCAAATCCTTATACTAATGTTAATCCACTGGCATCTATTTTTTCAATTGTTTCAATAACCACAAGATGGCAGCTGTGCGAAATTTTAAAAACTCATTTTTGCTTCTTGTGTCCTAAACATGCGATTGAAATTTGCATACTACACGAACACAATAATCTTCATGTAACAGTACATAACTCTAAGAACTTCATATATAATAATCCAACATGGCGACCATCCGCAATATTTAGTTGGTTCTCAATATCTACGAATCTATTACAGCAATCAAACTGATATTTTGTATGTTGATAGTGGCAATTAACATGAGTAGGATATATGAAAATAGGCAGTATAGTTCTTCACAGAACTACTTGTATTATAATTACATCGTCAATATGGAATCGGGCTGGCATGGTCTTCTTTATGTCATTTTAAATGATTGAACGAATAAATTAAATGGATGAATATAAACTAATAAATAATTAACTAAATGAATTAATAAGTACTAGTCAGGTAGGGATCGATGGGAAAATGATTTGAGACAGAGGAGAATTCAGAAACAAAATTAAGTACACAAAATATAAAGCAAATGAAAATATGAAGACAAGAACATTGTGGACAGAACAACGGAAACAGGAGCACAGTCAAAGAATGGAGATATTTTGGGTGGAGAAGAGGAAGAAGGGAGAGAAGTAAAAATTGTGTCATCATGAGATATTTAAGTTCAAACACTGTCTATAAGGGCAAAAATTATATAATAATAATAATAAGAATAAGAATAACAATAAATACTAGGAGATTCGATAAGTAATGGTAACATTGCTATAACATCACAAAAAGATTATTTGCTTAATTTTGATACATACATAAGTTAGATAAATATAAAAATAAATAAATAATAAACAAACGAATGAATGAATGAAGTTCCCTATCTACCCATTTGATCTTCATCATTCTCCTGTAACACCACATTTTAAACGCTTCTCTTCTCATCTTTTCTGCTGTCCCAACAGTCCAAGTTTCACTTCCATAGAGCACCACACCCCAGGCAAAGGCTTTCAAAATAGTACATTTTGCAACGAGCCTATCATGGCAATAATTAAGACACGAGTAGGTTTATAAAACGAGCGTATGCGAGTTTTATAATTTCCATACGAGTGTCTTAATTACCATTATAGGCGAGTTGCATACGACTGTTTATGTTCGACGATAATTATTATGTACTGCTTGCCACGGTGGGTGAGTGGTTATAGTGTCGGACTACAAACCCCAAGATTGCAGGTTCGCCCCTGGCCATGGTAAGTGATTTTTGAAGGCGACAAAAATCACGATACTCATGTCATGCGTTGTTGGCATGTTAAAGAACCCATTTGAATTCAGTAGGCCGTGTTCAATGGCAAAATTAATCTCGGGATTTTCCGCCAACACAAAGTTCCTCCATTCTCTACTTGAAAGCGCTGTAGTGTCAAGGAGTTTAGATATCTAACCTCCTTGACTTTCATAGCGTTCAAAGGAACGACGAAATTCGACATGCAAGCTACCCTCTGGGTGTCAATTATCAAAGCTTGCACCAGGCCCCCGAGGCCATACGATATTATTATTATTATTATTATTATAACTATTTTATGTTCGAACATAAATATTCATAAATATCTGTCGAGATTTCGCCAGTTTTATGTACTGAACAGAGCGCATGTGACGCAGAGAATGCCTTGTATTTGACCATGGCCTCCTCGATTACCCCACTATGACACTAGGCAACGCAGTGAAATTTAAATTAGAAGACCTTGGAACTCAGTGCAGGTGCGATGATATCCTTATCTAATTGGTCAAACAACTGTTTCTTGAGCTGTGATTGGTGGGAGAAACTGTTCCATAATGAAAAATAATGGTAGAGTTTTCTGACATATAATAGTCAGGGTCGAACATAAATGACTTTCTAATACTTTAATCAACATTCGATGTCAACTGATTCCTTTTCTGTATAAATGTTTTCCTTGCCTGAGTAAACCTACTTTTTATATACTCTTCGCTTTGTCCATCACTGGTAATTTTGCTTCCTAAGTAGCAAAAGTCTCCTTCTTAGCCATTCACCTGCCAATAAGGCGTCCGTAGGGGTTTCTGATTTCTTTCACCTGCAATCCATTATTTTTGTGTTTTTCTTACTGATATTCATCGCGAATTCTTTCCTCAAGACGGAGTCCATACCATTTAAAAACTCATTCAAATCCTCTGGTGAATCGGCTTTAACAATAATAAACAAAAGTTTGGTGCTTTTCAATCGGTCAACACGTTTGTACCCAAATGAGATGGGTTATACCATAATCTTGAAAAAAATACTGTATGAATATGAGATTAATAAATGCATATAATTTATTTTATGTTCGATCCTAACTGTTATGTGTCAGAAAACTGTATCATAATGAGGCTCATTATAACACTATTTTTCATTATGAAACAGTTTCTCCCACCAATCAGAGCTCAAGAAACAGTTGTGTGACCAATTAGATAAGGATACCTTCGAGCATGCGCTCAAAATCCAACATGTCTATATAAATTACCGAAATTGCACCGTCCATATGTTCGCGTAAATAAACTGGTGAATATGAGACAAGAAATGGCACTGTACCTTAAAATCCCCAAAATCAATTTCTACACAGCGCGTGGTTTTGAAACGACTTCGGTGACAGTTTTACTGAATACTGGAGCACAATCTGAACATATGGCATTGAAGCACACAAAGCGCATGCGTCGGTTGTCCAGAGAGCTTGAAAAACAGAGATATACTACCCACCGCAGACCCGATCACAACATTCTAGTGACTGAACAGATATTTATGAATATTTATGTTAAAACATATAATAAAGTTATAATTATCGTCGAACATAAACAGTCGTATGCAACTCGCCTATAATGGTAATTAAGACACTCGTATGGAAATTATAAAACTCGCATACGCTCGTTTTATATAAATACTCGTGTCTTAATTATAGCCATTATAGGCTCGTTGCATAATGTACTATTTCAGGATTAGAGTACAATCCATCTCATTTGGGTACAATCGTGTTGACCGATTGAAAAGTATCAAACTTTGGTTTATAAAGGGTACATTGAAAAATTGCTATGTTATTAATGCAGGCAATGGCCATTAATTTTCTTTCCAGAACGGGTCAGGGAAGGGATTTTGAAAGGAAATTGGCCGTGGATCGTCCCTTGCACTTGCCTCGGGGTGAAAATGGTAAACCACGAAAATTATTTTCAGTATGGCTGAGGTAGGATTCGATCCCACGCTCTCCCGATGCCAGCGAGACACGAGGTAGCACGTTAGCACTCTCGACTGGTGCTAAAATAACAATGTCATAACCTCAGGTTTGTTGACAGGGTATTTTACGTATTAATATGTTCAATTCCGTATAAGTGTTCAAACTCCTGCGTGTTAACCACTCAGCCACGGGGCTAGACGTTATGGGATTATAACACATGCGTGATGAGTCGATTGTAGCATCTATTAAAACTGTCAATATTTGGTTCGTGTTCCGCTGTGATATCCAAGAACAATTAAATGAATTGTTTTGCATTTGAAGTGACTGTTCTGTGAACATCTAAGAGCAAGTACTGCATCCAAGGGATTACCACTACTCTAAGTGGACTTAACAGTTTAGCAGCAGTTGTTCTGCTTGCTTTGTGGTTGCCGCGTATTAACACTGGTCCAATCTAATCAGCCCAGCTTATTCTTTGACTACAGGACTACTGTACATCAAGCACGATACACCAAGTAGCAAGTGTAACATTTCAGACAAGGGATGAGTTGACAGAGACTTTGTCGGACACGATCAGCTCGAGTTAATCTGTGCAGCACGTAACCTCTTCACTTAGTATTGTAACGCTCGCTGATAATGGTTCAAACTCAACACCACAGCTTCTGCTACCACCACCATCAACACCACCACTCTCACAACTACTTGGATATGTGTAAGCAACAACAAACCCCAGTTGACAAGCAAGTCCATATTGTTACCGTACGTTCGATTTTTGCAAAAAAAAATGAAAGTATACTTAAGACTAATAGTTCGTGTGTCTGTGTCTGTTCCCCCTATCAATTCAAACATGACGAAACCGATTTGAACCAACGTTGGTACAGAGATAAAAGTACCAAAGGACATCCCAGTGTCATGTTTAATATTGCCGCCATGTTAACAAAAACAAATGGTGGCCACCCAAATTTTCAAAGCTAAAATCAAATTACGACTAAACTAAGCATTTGATCTCTACCAAAATTTCCGACAAATATAACTCCATGTGGGTAGAGCATTTCGACCAATTTACAAGGTCATCAGCCAAATAAGTTAAAGATATTGTGAAGCATATCCCTTTTTTTCGCTTAAAACAACAACAATCAACGTACATCACGTTGTATTTTAACAAGCTACTACAACCAACATTCAATTTTACTCCTTGATAAGCATCCAGACATTAAGGAGAAAGTAGGCTATAAGTTCTTTAATAAATATCATGTTTCAAACATGAATATCCATTAGGACTGGGGTTGATTCGTGATTAGCGCCTGAACAGAAAACCAAAACAAATATCTGGTGTTTACCATGGCAACAAGTAGTATCTGTCATCTATGCTTTCTAGTTCAGTGGAGCCATCTATAATTTTAGAAATAAATTAAGGTTTCTGTCTGAGTATTTGGAATTTTTGGCTTAAACTTTGTATTTAACCCGGATGAGGTTAATAATGACCAGATATAACCTTAATTTGAAATTTTTCTGTTTTTCTGTTTGCAATGGAACGGTGTCATAATTACTGTACTTGAGCAAATCACATAAAAATTCGTACGTACAGTAAGTAGAAAGCAACCTCGAAATATCACTAGGCTCAGAATATTAGAATAAGTGCTTCTTGGTGGGGGAAGGAGGGGGGGGGGGGAGAGGAAGGAGGTTATTTTATGAAATAGGTAATAATAATATCGTATGGCCTCGAATGCCGGGTGCAAGCTTTGTTAATTGACACAAAGAGGGCAGCTTGCATGTCGAATTTCATTGTTCCTTTTGAGCTCTATGAAAGTCAAGGAGGTTAGGTATCTAAGCTCCTTGACACTACAGCGCTTTCTAGTAGATAAATGAGGAACTTTGTGTTGGAGGAAAATCCCGAGATTAATTTTGCCATAATGAACACGGCCTACTGAATTCAAATGGGTTCTTTAATATGCCAAGTACGTGTCGCATGCATATCGTGATATTTGTCACCTTTCAAGAATAACTTACCACGGCCAGGAGCGAACCTGCAAGCTTGGGGTTGGCAGTCTGACACGATAACAACCTACCCACCGTTGCAAGCACAAAATAGGTAAAATATCGAGGTTATCGTGTAAAGACCGGACACAGCTCATTGTATGCCTCTGAATGTGAGAAACAATGCTCGGGGACCTTGGAAACCTCTTTTTAAGGCCCTAAAGCAAACAGTCTGAGAGAAATTGCGCAGATAAACTGCTGAAGACCGATATTCTGGCTTTCAGTCGGTCAACACAAAATGCTTGCCACGGTGGGTGAGTGGTTATCGTGTCGGACTACCAACCCCAAGCTTGCATGTTTGCTCCTGGCCGTGGTAAGAAATTTTTGAAAGGCGACAAAAATCACCAAGACGGAGTACCTCAATATGACTCGCGGGCAAGGCCACGTTTTTGGGCAAGTACAGTCACTCCGGGTATGAGACCAGTCCTTCAAGAGGGTCCATGAATTTAAGTACCTAGGATCGCTTTTCACGGAGAACTCATCATGTGAGGCAGAAATCAACGCCAGGATCCAAGCAGGAAACCGAACTCTCTACAGCTTAACACAGCTTCTTCGGTCCAGAAGTCTCTCCAGACAGTTCAAAATTTGTCTGTATAAAACTCTGATCCAACCCGTTGTACTATATGGATGTGAGACATGGAGTATCCGAAAACAGGACTTTCATTAACTACTCGTTTTTGAGAGAAAAGTTCTACGGAAGATCTTCGGACCGGTGAGGGATGTACACACGGGTGAATGGAGGATTAGACACAATCATGAAGTAGAAGACCTGTACCATGATGCCAACATAGCTGGAACCATCAAAACCAGAAGACTGCAGTGGGCTGGGCATGGAGACGGGATGGAAGACCACAGATGGCCACGGAAGCTACTGGATTTCATCCCCACAGGAAGAAGACCACCAGGGAGACCAAGGAAGCGGTGGAGTGATGGGCTCCATGAAGATCTGCTACAAGCAGCGATACGTATGGACAGTTGGCGAATGGCAGCTATGGATAGGAGACGATGGAGAAGGAAACTTGAAGCAGCGCACTGGGCCTGATCACGTAGAAGAAGAGAGAAGAGAAGAAGACAAAAATCACGATATGAATGTCATACGTTGTTGGCATGTTAAAGAACCCATTTGAATTCAGGAGGCCGTGTTCATAATAGCAAAATTAATCTCGGGATTTTCAGCCAACACAAAAGTTCCTCTTTTCTCTACTAGAAAGCGCTATAGTGTCAAGGACCTTGACTTCATAGCGTTCCAAGGAACGATTAAATTCGACATGCAAGCTGCCCTCTGGGTGTCAAATAACAAAGCTTGCATCCGACACCCGAGGCCATACGATATTATTATAACACAAAATAATTCCAATTACTGGAATAAGACAAAAAAAACTGGAATAATTTACATGTGATTGAAATATATATTTGTTATGGACTATTGAAGAAGGAGAAATATAAGGAACGACATGTTTCGCTCGTCAAGTGAGCATCATCAGAACCAAATTTACAAGACAAATTGCTCTACAAAACACTACCAAACTGATAGTGACACCCACAGACAGTCTCTGCCCTCTATACACAAAAAATAACAAGAAGTTCCGTGACGAACTAAAGAGCCTACTTTCCTTAAAATTAAAATTCATGCCAATGACTAATCCACAGTATTTGAACCTATCTAGAATAATGACGAAATTAAGTTGGTAATATCGAAATGTCTAATTAAATCGAAATATACCTGATATAATGTAGCCTAATAGAGCACTACAGTTGGCAGCCCTGGTGACTGAATATATTCTTAGTTCCATCTCTTAAGGTACGGAATACAACATTTACTTGAAGTCCAAAGGACGTTACATGCAGTTAGACATTGGATCTATCAGCACGAGTAAAAGCATGTTGGCAACAATGTCATACGTGTGCTGGTCAGAAATAATCTAAAATATCGTGTTGTGGCAATTTTGGATGAAATCCATTTGTTAGTATAGAAGTTACATGCGTTTTAAAATTGGGCCTATCAGCAGGCATAGAATCTTGTTTGCAGCACTGACTTATATTAATTACATCAAATTAATTAGAATGTCAGGTGCTATAAGTGTGCAAAGTATAGAGCTGTTGGCTTGCATACTTTCTGACATATTGGTATTTGGATTTAAAAAATAGAGAGAGCATTTATTAACAGTTGGCAACCCTGATGGCTCT
The DNA here is from genome assembly GCA_946902985.2 of Meconema thalassinum. Lineage (NCBI taxonomy): Eukaryota > Metazoa > Arthropoda > Insecta > Orthoptera > Tettigoniidae > Meconema > Meconema thalassinum. Next base: position 74,724,389 of record OX336397.1, read on the forward strand.
AAAGAATACTCTCAGTCATATCTGTTTATGTACACATATTACATACAAAAGTGGTTGAAATCCAATTGATAGTGTAGAAGATATACTGTATGTATCTAAAAATTGGACCTATCAGAAGGCTTAAAATTACTTTGGCAACGCTGTCAATAATGGTCTCCCAGAAATTAAACTGAAATAGGATTATCTACAAGTGTGCCAATTTTGGAATAGCTCCCATGCATACTTACCAAGATATCCAACATGGAGCTCAAATTTCTAGTGCGTTTTTTTTCAGCAGTTGGTAGCACTGACATCATTTTCAAATATGGGCTTGAGATATTCCGGTATACATCTTTACTCATACTAAATTTGGTTTCGATTGCTGCAGCCGTTTAGGAGTTGATAGGGGGGGGGGACACACACACAGCCAGCCAGCCAGCCAGCCAGACAATCGGACAGACAGATATTTTCCCGGATCGATCTCATAAGTCTACTTTTTCCTCATTTTTGCAAAACGTGAAAAGTAGGCTAAAAATCCTATCAAAAAACTTTGTGATTTAGCATGCTTCTGTGCCCAAGGTCGCGGGTTCAAACCCGGCCGAAATCGTCAAACTTTTAAGAGCGTTAAAAATCCCTCAGTATGCCTTTCTTCGGAGGGGAAGTAAAGCCGGCGGTCTTATGTCATAGATTTATGGCATGATAAAGAACCTTCCACTAATTACAGTTGTGTGAAGCTAAATTATAGGTTAAATTTGACTAATGATCTTAGGTTCCAACGTTCGTCACCAAGAGCCAGCCAGCTGCGGTGGAATCTAGTAACCAAGTTTAGAACTAGTTGTCGTTGACGATGGTGTATGGTAGCAAAAGTAGGAACTACTTGAAAATTCAATGCCTGCAGTTCTTACTTGAATTAAAAACTGATAACACACACTAATACTGCCAACCCAATTAACACCGGTTATCAGTCAGATTATACACACACCCAAAGTAGACAGGACTTCATGACCGCGTTGTCGCAGTCCATGAACTGAGGAACCTACCAACCAAAACTTTGTGAGTGTGGTAACAATTTCTATATTAAGGTGTTAAGCACCCGAAAAAAGAACAAGTTAATGTTGCAAAACTTAGAAATGACGATCCTATCAATAAACAGTATTTCTCCCCCAAACTACTACAGTGAGTCTCTCTCACGACTCGTCCGGCCAACGCACCAAGCTTATCTGCTCCCGTTGACTGATCACTTCCTGTTACACAGCCCGCTCTTCGCAGTTCTGGTCCATGCTTATAACGTGCATTTAGTGTTCATCTGTCGCTCCAACTATTCACGACTTGTGAAGTGTTACTTTTGGGTATAATTCTCATAATGCTTCCACGTGTGTACACGGTAGAGGAAAGGGTATTTATATACGATAATTATGTGAAAACTGAGTCTTGCAGGGAAGTCGCTAAACGTTTCATAGCACATTTTCCAGGTGTGCGCCCTCCACATAGAGAGACCGTGCGGAAGCTCGTAAACAATTTGAGGGGAACTGGTTCTCTACTCAATAAGAAGCGAAGTGTAGAGAAACGTGTACTTAACGAGGAAAAGGTAAATTAAATCGTAGAACATATCCGGAGAGAAATAGCCTCAATTACAGAAAATGAACTTATGCGTGTGAATCGGAGTTTCCTAGCAGGCTGATCAGTATTTTTGAATTGTGATATCCCTTTTAGTATGGGATCGTGTAAAACACACTGGTTACAAAATATAGTATAAATGTGGGTGGGAAGTGAGAGAATACAATTATGTTTAAAGGATATCTGAGCACACTCTTACCTGTGGTGATGACTCGGACCGGGAACCAAACAAACAGAGCCGAGGGCGGCAATAGACGTTGAGCCAGGTTTGGCCTTCCTTCTTATGGATTCCGTAGTCGCTTGGTCAGCATTTCCCAATATATGGTGTGCTACATCCAATACTTTGTGTAACTTGTTGTGATATGTCGCAAGCTTTGGTCAACAGCGGTGATACTGTGCCTGCTTGGTGTAAAAGAAATGTACTTATGGAGGCTCATAATTTAGCCTAAGGGATGTTGTTGTTAGATGAGAGGGTGTGTTGACGTTTGGATAGAAGTATGGTCGTATAGATTGGATTCGTGATAGAAATATGTATGTGGCTGTGCAGCCATCTGTGGATCCAGGGGTGTATGTTAATAATCTCTTCGGGGGTGCGTGGATGTCTGAGGTCCTAGGGTCGTATCGACCTGGGGACTCAACAAGGCTGTTCCAGCCGTGTTGCTCGCCTGTGAGCAGTGGAGTACTCGCCACCTTGCGCGAGTACACCTGCAATATGCAATACAGCTCTGCTGTGGGGGCTGCCGTCACTGCGCGGTGGATACATCAAGACTGACAGGAAAAGCATGGACGTGTGTTATGACCTTCGCCCAGTGACGTATTGGCTCACCTCCAGTCCCTCTCCTACCGTGCTCCGAGCATCACTGCTGAGTACTCGCGTGTACGCTTACTCGAACTCGTGGATTTGGAACAGCCTGCCTAAGACGATGCCAGAAATGTGTGGATGTAGGAGGAGAACATTTCCAACATCTCCTGCCATAAGGTACGACCTTAGTTTATTAATCCTTACTTTCTAAATTTTAATAGGTATCTCATGTCATGCACGGAAAAAGTGAGCCAAGTGCTGTTCTGTTCTTATTGCTATGCTATGGCGAGCGGGAAGTGATGAGTCAACGGGAGGCAGTTAAGCTGGGAGCTCCGGCCGGCCGAGTCGTGAGAGAGACTCACTGTATATGAATGTGTAGCAGCTATTTCGGTGATACGCTTAGCAATAAGCCAGAAACTACTGTAGAATTGTAAGCTAATGCGGAAATAACCAAAAGTATCCTGCTGTGACGTTAGTTGGTTGGTTCCTCAGTTTAGGGGCTGCGACGACGCGGTCATGTAGCCCCGTGTACTTTGGGTGTGTGTAGAATTTGTCTGATAACCGGTGTTAATTGTGATGGCTGTATTAGTGTGTGTTATCTGTTAGGTAGATTTCATTAGAAAGCTAACTATTGCAATGGGTACCATGTTTAGCATGCTGAACTTCTATGCCAAGTTCGCGGGTTCAAAGCCGGCCGAAGTCGTCGGATTTTCAAAGAGCGCTGAAAATCCCTCAGTATGCTTTCCTTCAGAGGGGAAGTCCAACGTTCGTTGCAAGTTGCTGGTTGCGGTGGCATCTAGTAGCCAAGTTCACAGCTAGGTGTCGTTGACGGTATATCTGGTACCGATATTAGGAACTACTACTTGAAATTGACCGTCTGCAGTCCTTACCTGAATTACAGACCAATACAGCCATCACAATTAACACCGTTTATCAGACAGATTCTACACACACCCAAAGTACACGGGGTTACATGACCGCGTTGTCGCAGCCCTAACTGAGGAACCAACCAACATCTCTGCGGGAGATATAATTTGACGTGAAGAAGTAACAGACTGTTAGATAGTTACACGTCAGTTCCAAACCATGCATAAGGACGGTGTATAAAAAAAAGTATAAAAATGGACCCCAAATGACGAGAAGGTTACAGTCCCCATAAGACAATAAAATGTTAAAATAAAAATATGCATAGTAAGACGAAAGAAAAGTTAATTGAGCTCCAATTACATGGTAAAATACTTTGTCGCAATAATTGAGGTCTGATCCTTCTACGAAAACCTGCATATTTTGCCTATTATCGCCTATCCCCTAGTTTGCCCGGTGAAATCTACCTCCGCCTTCCGGCGTGCCGAAAGGATTTTTTTTTATTCAAGTAAGGACTGCTGGCGATAATTTCAAGTAGTTCCTACTTTCGCTACCAAATGCTACCGTCCACGACACCTAGCTGTGAACTAGGTTACTACTAGATGTCATCGCAATCAGCGCCTAGTAACGACCGTTGGAACTTAAGAGCATTAATCAAACCTAACCTACAAATTTTGCTTCACATTTATGTATGTATTTATTTATTTATTTAGCGTATGGCTTTTAGTGCCGGAAGTGTCCAGAGGCTGTAGCTGCTTTAAGTGGACACCTGTGGGGTGAGTTACAAGTTCCTTTCAATTTCAAGTTTTTCCAACTTTCACTACCAGATGTCACTGACTGCTAGCGGAGAACGTTGAAATTTTGATAGAGCGTTTCAACGAAATCTAACCTAGAAATTTAGCTTCACAAGTTTAGTTAGTGGAAGGATCTTTTACATGCCATAAATCTATGACATTGATCCACCAGCTTTACCTCTCCGACGCTATAACTACAACATACGAAATAGTGTTGGTCTACTATTGTATGTATGTCTACCCCTTATTATTCCCGTTTTTCCTACGGGGTCGGGGATGAGATGCGATGGAAGTCTTTGTGGCGGATGAGTTTTACGGCCGGATGCCCTTCCTGACACCAACCTCATGAGAGGAGTTAATGAGAGATGAAATGAATGATGGTGAATGAAACTGGGCATGGATGTGGAAGGAAGCGGCCGTGGCCTGTCAGAAGGTACCGTCCCAGCATTTACCTGGAGTTGAAAATGGGAAACCACGGAAAACCATTTCAAGGACGGCCGACGGTGGGGCTCGAACCGAGAGCTTGGCCCCATGACCTAACGCAGCGCTTTAGTGAGCGCAGCCACTACTGTCGGTAGTGTTGGTCTACTATTAATATATTGAAAGATTTTGAGAGATGTGGATACTTATCTGAATTGTGGAATGTTGACGGAGTGCTCAGACACAGTGGTGGCTGGTGTAGAAAATCAATTGTGTGCTGTAATCCCCCCCCTCTAAACAATAACAACATTTAGGAACATTCACTCAGAAACACTCAAAAGTAAGTTGGGAGTGTAAAACCTTCTGGTGGGAACAGCAGATAGCTTCCTCTATTTGTCCCTCCGTTTGCTATGAGCTATTCCCTCTAAAATGCTACCGCAGAGACTAGAAGGTGCCACCGGCCACGTTCTCATTTCGTATGAACCACTGATCTCTATAAAACAGTAAGGAGAGTATGTTTTGTATAGGTTTTAAGTTGTATTAAGATTTATGTCGAGCTGAGAAGTGAATTTGGTTTAGCTTAAAGTGTAGTTTTTGGTCTGATCCCTTTCCTTATTGTTATGAAGTATATTGTGCTGCTAGCGTGATTAAAAGCTGTAGAATTTGATGTAGAGTGCTGGGATTACTTGGGGGAAGTGTTGGTGAGAGGGAGAGAAGTGAGGGGATGGGTTTAAATTGCGCGTTATTTCATGGAAATAGGAATTCATTTCCAAGCACCGATTACGATATGTCGAATCTAGGCCTGTATAGTGAGCTACGTTTATAGGTAGCCTACATCATTTGAAGAATGCATAATTTCGTGCATATATAGACTATATATACAATTTACAAGAATGTTTCCAGAAATTGTTTTACACTCGTCACTCTGTTACTGATCGCTAATTGCGTGTACTCAGCACCTAAGTTGATATTTGTCAGCCGTTACTATACATTCATTTTTATTGCTATTCCGGAGATTTACTGACCTCGGAATGACGTGTCAGTGATCCCAATGCCCTTATACTATGAGTGAACATATCTCTATATTTGTATTTGTTCCAAAGCACCATTAATTACGATTTAAAACTGACTAGATTATCATTAATTCCCCATAAGGAGAGCTCGAGAATGGGTACGCCAACATGGCGGACCACGCGCTCAACCTGGCGTACTTTCTCGTGCAGCGGAGAACTGCCATCAGCGATCCATGTATAGAGATCAGTGGGTCGAACGAAGAATCGTTGTGATAACTTGGCTGTTGTCCCAACAGAAAAGTGGGGCATGCATGCGCAAAGTTAATGTTTGCTGGCAATAAACGTAGAAATTATCGCTGAGCTGCGATCTGCACAGCCTGCCGCGGAGTGGTGCGAACGACTAGTGAGGGGAATCGGAATTGGTGGACGTTTTTTTAATGCGCTGTATTTGTTTGTAGATAATATTCTTCTTTATTTGTTTCACCCAACTTTGGGGTACATGAAATCAATCACTTTTTATTGTTTTGAGCTTTCCCTTTAGCCCAGTATTGCCTCATCCTTTGAGATCTTGCTTCCCTTTCTTCGGCAGAGAAGTGGATAGTACGCTTTTGTTTGAGTTTCACTTGCAACCCTTGTTTCTTATCCTTGGTGAAGGTTTTGGCTGTTTTGTCCATGAGCATGGTGTCTGTAATTTGGAGTACCACAAGGTCTTGCTCAGTTTCCTTAAACCAAAGAGGTTTTGTTTTTTATTATGGAAGTGGTCGAAGATCTTTTTTGTTAATCTATTTGAATTCATCCGGAGGATGTGTCCATAAAAATCAATTCTCCGTTTTCTTATTGTGTCCGAGAGTTTTTCAGTTTTTTGGTAAAGAGTTTCGTTCCTGACATGGATTAATTTGTTGTTATGAAATTTGGGGCCTAAGTTTTTGCCTATTATCTTTCTTTCCTTGGCCTCAGCCTTTCAAGCAGTCCCTGGGTGGTGAGAGACAATGTTTCGGCTGCATATAAAGCTTCTGGTTTAATTACTGTGTTATAATGTCTTATCTTGGTATTCCAGGAGAGAGACTTCTTGTTATAAGTGTCCTTCGTAAATTGGAAGGCCAATTCAACTTTATTCATCCTAGATTCCATTGCTTTTTTCTCTGGTGCATTCCAGCCGATCTATGTATTGTTTGCTCACTTGAAGCTTTTTTGGTCTTTTTTATGTTTGTCATTATTTTGGTCTTTTCAACTGATAATATTATTAAAGTAAATTATTTTAAAATGAAATAAAACAATGTGCTGCCGCCCCTGCTCAGACAGCCACGTTTTGATGTAGTAGATTATTACAGTAGAGTCCCGCTATTCCGAACTAGTTGGGACCGAACCCTGTTGGGTTTAGCGGGATTTTAGGAATATCAACGAATTTACTTGCTAAGGCGTAAATTAAGTGTTGAGACATCTGCTAGTGTTAGCTTTACACAGTATTGATTAGCCCATGAACAGGTTCAGTGGAAGTCTGAAGGGAAGGACAGTGACCTTCGACTACTCATAGTTCAGACAATCGACTGTGTTGTAAAAATAGTCTCGTCACCCCGCCCCTCACCCTACCTATCCCTCCCGTCCCGCATTCCATGCATACGACTCACTACACTGCGCTCGATCAGATCAGTGTTTACTCTAACGAAGTTTAATGAACTGTGTGCGCTTATTGCAAATTTGTTGAATTGTATTCTCTAATAGCAATTTTTTAACTTCCTTGTACAGTATAACAATACAAGTACGTTTTAACACGAAAATATGGCACGTTAAAGATCCCCTTCGGGGCAAAATTCCGGCACCCCGGCGTCTCTAAAAGCCAGTGTAGTTAAAAGGGACGTAAAACCAATAACATTATTATTATTTATAACACGAAAATACTAATGTCTCCTTGATTTCTCCTGTTTTCAAGTGAAAAAGTGTTGTTGTTTGAGTCTTCAGTCTTTTGACTGGTTTGATGCAACCCTCCATACCTCCCTGTCCTGAGCTAATCGTTTCATCTTTACACAGCTACTACACCCTACATCCAAGGCAATCTGTTTATCATATTCTAACCTTGGTCTACCCCTACAGTTCTTGTCCTCGACCCTTTCTTCCATTACTAGGCTTGCTATTCCTGGGTGTCTTAGTATGTGTCCTACCAATCTCTTCTGTTCATTTGCAGTCGCCAGAAACATCTCTCCTCTCCCACTCTTCTTAATACCTCTTCGTTTGTAACCCTATCTACCCATCTGATCTTCATCATTCTCCTGTAACACCACATTTCAAACGATTCTAATCTGCTCTTTTCTGCTGCACTAATACTCCTAATTTCACTTCCGTAGAGCGCCACGCTCCAGACAAAGGCTTTAAAAAATGACTTCGCAATACCTAAATCTATATTCGATGTCAACAGTTTCCTTTATTGTAGAAATGCTTCCCTGGCCTGAACCAACCTACTTTTTATATCATCTTTGCTTCGTCCATCACTGGTTATTTTGCTTCCTAAGTAACAGAAGTCTCCTACTTCCTTTAGCACCTGCCAATTTGATTTATTTCGGGAGCATTCTGATATTTTGTTTTACATTTATTAAAAAAGTAAAAAGTAAAAAAATAGCAATCGGTATTTTTTCTGAACTCTGTTCGGAATAGGCGGATTTTTGAAATAACGGGGTTCGGGATAGCGGGAATCTATTGTACCATGTAACTTTGAATGCTTTGAAGTTGAGTAGCTTTTCAAAAAGAAATTATCTCTTAAGAAGTGCCTCGGATGGGGCATAGGGGATATATTCCCCCTAAAAGTCTAATTTGTCGTCCCTAGTGAAAACCCTTTTTGCCAGGCAATACATAAGGCAGTCTTTACCTACATCTATATCCACTGTCCCGCAGAAATTATTCTCAGGATGCGTCCCTGAAGGAACCTTATTAGCCTACTTTCGATTTTTGCAAAAAATGAAAGTAGACTTATGAGATCAACACAGGGCGAAAATTGTGTATCTGTCTGTGTGTGTGTGTGTGTCTCTGCCTGTGTGTGTGTGTGAGTCTGTGTATCTGTGAGTGTGTGTACTCTGAATGTCTGCCCCCCCCCTATCAATTCGAACACGGTGAAACCGAATTGAACGAAATTTGGTACAGAGGTAGCACTAGCAAAGGGCACCTCAGTGTCATGTTTTACATCGCCGCCATCTTGACAGAAACTTAATGGCGGCCACCCAAATGTTCAAAGCTGAAATCAAATTACGACTAACCTATTTATCCGAACTCTACCAAATTTTGCAACTACATATTTATATGGCGAGCGTCTTTTGATTAAACAACAAGGTCATCAGCCCCATATTTTGCGGATGGCGGCCATGTTTGTGTGCGAATCGATTCTCCCTATCAATTCAAACACCGTGAAACCGATTTGAACAATATTTGGCACAGAGGTAGCACTAGCAAAGGGCACCTCAGTGTCATGTTTTATATCGCCGCCATCTTGACGAAAACGTAATGGCGGCCATACAAAAGTTAAAAGTTTAATTCAAATTACGACCAACCTAATCATCTGATCTCTACTAAGTTTTGCAACATTATACTTTTATGTATGAAGAATCATTTGACTAAACTACAAGGTCATCAGACCAATAATTTAGGGATAGCGGCCATGTATGTGTGCAAATCGATTCCCCCTAACTATTCAAACACGGTGAAACCGAATTGAACGAAATTTGGTGGTGAGGTAGCACTAGCAAAGGGCACCTCAGTGTCATGTTTTATATCGCCGCCATTTTGACGAAAACGTAATGGTGGCCACCCAAATGTTAAAAGATTAAATCAAATTACGACCAACCTAATCATCTGATCTCTACTAAATTTTGCCACAACATACCTGTATGTGGTAGGCATCTTTTGACCAAACTACAAGATCATCAGCTCAATAGTTTGCAGATAGCGGCCATGTATGTGTGCAATTCGATTCACCATATCAATTCAAACACGGCGAAAGCGAATTGAATGAAATTTTGTACAGAGGTAGCACTAGCAAAGGACACCTAATAGCCTATTCATGTTTAATATCCGTATAACACGTTGTATTTCAACAAGCTAATAAAACCAACATTCAATTGTCTACTCCTTGAAAAGGACAAAGAGTTTTAACAATACCCATGCATTTAGGAGAAAGTAGGCTATATGTTCTTTACTGAACATCTTTTTACATGTGTGTAAAATCTCACCCAATGTAATAATATGTAATGTATGGAGTCACTAGGAGAAGGGAGAATACGGTACGGTATATTGATTTTGGGACTTGATCTAGAATGGGGTTAAGGGCTCTTTTCACCAACTCTTTACTAACAATTTAGCCTCCGTGGCTTAGGCGGCAGCACGCCGCCTCTCTCCGCTGGCTCCGTAGTTCAAATCCCGGTCACTCTATGTGAGATTTGTGCTGGACAAAACGGAGGCAGACAGGTTTTTCTCCAGGTACTCTGGTTTTCCCCTGTCACCACTTTCATTCCAGCAACACTCTCCACTATCATTTCATTTCATCTGTCATTCATTTAATAATTTCCCCCAGTGGAGTGCGACAGGCTTCGGCAGCCAGCACAGTTCATATCCTCGCCGCTAGATGGGGGCTTCATTCATTCAATTCTATGACCCTGTCGGTCGACTGGAAGCAGGCTGTGGAGTTTCTTTACTAACAATTAGTTAGTTGAGTCGACCAATTCAGGTATCTTGGCTCCTTGATTCGTTCAGATGGTGACACCCTCCCTGATGCCCGAGCTCGTGAGAGTGCCAGTTGGTTTCAAATGGAGGGAGGTAACAGGAGTCCTCTTCGATCGCAGGATACCCTCCTATCTTAAGGCCAATATTTACAAGACCGTCGTGCGCCCAGTCGCCCTCTACGGTTCTGAATGCTGGCCGGCCTCTGTTAAACACGAGCAAGCCCTGCGTGTTATGGAGATGCGCATGCTTCGTTCGGTGCTTGGTCTGACGCGACTTGACCATATCAAGAATTGCGATGTCCTAGGGAGGATGGGAGTTGCGCCTATACAGGATAAAATGCGGGTGGCTCGTCTACGCTGGGACGGCGACATCATACGTAGTCACGAACAATCAGTGGCTAAAACTGCCTTGTGCCTCAACCCGGATGGCAAACGTCCTCGTGAGCGACCTAAGAAGAGCTGGCTTGATCGCCTTAGAGAAAACATGCGACAAGTTAATCTGTGTCCGTATGATGCCCTTGTCCGACAGAAATGGAGATTGGCATGTATAGTAGCGCACCCTGCTCCAAAGCGGGACGAACGCTAGGAAGATGAACAATTAGTTAGTTAATTGCTATTTAACTTAAATAGAAGCGTTAATGCATGCTTATCATCGATGCATTTCACAAGACCATTCGGGTTCCTAATTACTTAAATACGCTTTACAGCTCTCGCGCATGCGTGGACTCGGTTTTACCCTGGAGAAACATGGCGGACAGATCAAGTAGCGTGTAGCACTGATCGTAGTTTGCGATGCTTCCTTGAGATTTCCTGGAACATAATTATAAAGAAAGGGAAATAGAGGAGACCTTATTCATAGCAAAACCTTAAAATTATATGAACAAAGTATTTAGGAGATCATGATGATGATAATTGTTGTTTTAAGGGGCCTAACATCTAGGTTATCGGCCCCTAATGGATTGGATAGTCCTGAAGATGATAATGAAATGTAAACTATGAAAGTGACGCGACTTGTGGAGTTTGTATGGTCCAGCCGCTAGGTGGCTCTAGCGTCGGCTAGCGCTGAGTGAGGACGGTATCAATACAAGCAGTTGAATGTTACTTTTCAGTACTTGAATGTTATCAGCTTACACTACGTTGTATTAGACATGATGATCCAAATATAAAATTGTCCGCATTGAGTATATAAAACGCTGACGTCCGTTGTGTTGATTATGAAATATCAGATTGCGTCATAGGTTCATATAATAAGGAAATAAAACATTCCGACGGGGGTCAAAATGTAACTGAATGTGTGAAAATCGAAAAGCTACAGACCATTCACTACTGCACAAATAAAGGAAATATAATATAATACAGTATAATGACTAAACTCACCCATATAAATTATAGCTCTCAGTTGTCCGAAGCTTTGGACAGCTTACGCGATGATTTTCCAGACTTAGAAGTTGACTGCTCTTTCCTAATTTCTTTCGTACGAAAGAAAAAGCGCACTTCATGAAATGAAAAACGAGTTTTCCAATAAGGTCCAGTTTATGTTCCATACACCATCAAAAAATCACGGCCCTAAAACAATCTCATCAATGCTGTCCTAACACTCATAAAATATATCAACCCACAAATTTGAAAGGGAAGATAATTCCATTTCAACGACTACTTCGACCTGTAAAAGAATGTTGAAGACACTGTCAGACGGTTGAGTTAGGTAACTAAGGGCATTTATTGTGCCAAAGTCCTTTATATTAGTGAAAGTTGCAGCTGTTGTGTCCGATGGCCTTTTCACTTTGAAGGGTTGTTGCACACTTCACACAGCAGATCCCTTTCCTTAGTTGCTTGACAATATACCCGGCTAGATAGTGTGGGACTGCACCAGGCTTCAAACTCCATCTCATTCTCGCCATTTCGACTGTCTTTCCTTCTATAATGAAAGTGTCCGTTTTTATAGGGAAATTATCGGAGCAATGTTTGTCACATAGCCTGCATATGACTTACTTGACAATTTAATGTCTTTCCTCGGAATGGCCTTAGCCCATTTAAATAAATCATCTTCGGCTTTTGGAGGTCTAAAAAAGTGCCTACCTGTTGCAGATGACTTGTCGTATCCAGATCGGCACCCGGGAACAAAACAACACGGCATATTCACTTACACAGTTTTGTTTGACGAATCTTACCAGGTTATAATTCACTCGACAGCACAAACGTAAAGAAATAAGTGTAAAGGCTTACAAATACTGAACACACCAGTGTCATAACGTATGTATTATTTCACTATCGCTTCTTGATCGCATACACTTCTCAACACCAAGAAATAAGGACTAAACACGGCAGCATTTCCATGTTTTCAAACTCGCGAGCGGTTAGAAAGTGTCTCCAGCCAGCCACAACCAACCGCTGCGCAGTCTACCGGCGGGCGCAGCAACTACCCATACTAAAGATACGGCAAACTCGGGAGTCGGCACACTTTCTCTTCTAAACGCTATGCTATAACTATAACTACTAACGTATATACTACAAGAAGAAATGGAAAACAAAAGGAGAATAAGTTAATAAAGGACAGGAGGAAAAGAAATGCTCTCAACCCTCGAAGAATGTGGATTCAGGGACTTGGAAGGAAGGAGAGCCATGAAAGGCAGATAGGAAAGTGAAAGAGGGTCCGCCACAGAGGTAATGGATAATAGGGGGGAAAACCGGACCCAGCACAGGAATACCTCGGGGTCGCCAACTCCCGAACTCACCAGCCGTGAGCCCCTGAGGGTGTAGCAATATCCAGGGTGCACCAGAAGTGTTAGGACTACATACACCCTGCCTCCTTGAGGGCCTTGAGCAGAAGGCAGGAGATAACATGAAAAGAAAAAGAAAGCTGACCCCTCGCAGAAGGAGGGTATCAGAAAAGATGAGACAAGAGCCAATTAAGGCGGGAAAGGAAGAGATTCCCTAGGTCTCGGATACCCTAATACCGCCGGGGTCGGAAGAGACCAAGAGTTGACCAAGTGAGGTCGACAGGAAAGAATACGGAGAGGAGCCCAGCACAAGTAAGAGGAAGCAATGCCAGACCAGCTGGGGCCTCGTGGTCACCAACCCACGTCCCAGGAGATGTGAGCCCCTGGGGGGTATTTAGGAGAAATGGTAGTAGTGTGTAGGGCACGCTCTTCTCATTGTCTTCGTAGCGTAAGTGGTTTCATTGCAGACTCGGAGTTCATTATTTAGGAGTGGAAGAAGTTCGAATCCCTCTTCGCATGTCTTTTTTAAATTTCCGTATTCTCCTTTCTTGGTGTTAGTAATACGTATGATATTTTATAATTTCATTGCCATCAACATATTATATATTCATATGGATAAAGGTTCGTGCGAAATTCGGAAACAACCAATTTTTCCGGCATTGTATGATGCGCGAGGTTGAATTCAGCTGTTTCCCTCAACTTTAACAATGGTTTAGAGCAGGCCTGTCCGAGGAAATTGCCACGGTGGCAGTCGTCTGCCACGCTAGCGCCACGGCTTTTCCTTAGTGGATGGGAGGTTGTGTGGGGATGGTGGGAGTCGAGGCATGGCTGCAAGCGGGGAAGTTGTTGCGGTAGCGCAGGTAGCGAAATGGCGGAATGACATTAGTAACCAATAATCAGTAGCTATAACAAATCCTTTGAATCATACTGCCTGCTTTATTACTTTATAAAACTATTTACAACTATCAACAGGTCACGTCTGTACGTAGTTCATGTTTTCGATTTCAATGCAACTAGATTTGCAATATTTTATTGCATTGCGATTGCCGAGTGAATTCTGAGAATAGTTTCAAGTGATTATTCTGTTAAAGTTGACCTCGACTTACATTTGTTGAAATTCATTAATGAAAATAGCTGCCCACAACGTAGTTATCTTGATGGGAATCAGGCTTTGAATTGTAATTTTTGACATTATTGTGTTTTTAATTCTTTAAAAAAGTGTGACATATCAAACACATCCTCTTGCCGGCCGCTGGCACTGGGGTGGGGAAGAGCGGGGCTTAAGTCTGTCACGGAGCGAGTCTCGTGGCAAGCCGTGGCGCCACAGCCACCAGTGGCATGGCTGGACAGGCCTGGATTAGAGAGTTGAAGGGACTGATTTGGCCATTTAACGTAATTGCTTGTTAGTGGTATGTTAGCAAAGTTAAATAACCTTTAGTGATGAATTAAGAGATAACTTGCGTTGGGGAACACGGCCCTAAGTTGTGTGAAAATAATTCAACACATGAGTTATTTATTCATCTGGAAATACATAACAGTTAAAAGGGAACAACTATTTATTTACTTTTATCTGTTGGTTAAATTTTAATTTACTAGAATTATTATAATTATTAATAATGTGACAGTTGGACTGTCACAATACATCTACCACCTCATAATTGCGTCAATCGCCAAAGCCTGGGGCATGGAAAGCAGTGCAATCTATGAGAAGATTGAAGATGTGTGATCTCCTTGGTTTTGTTAGTGAACAGACATATAGAGACTCAAAGTGTGATCTCTTTGTTTTTACTAGTGTTTGACTACTTAAGTTCCTTGTATTTAGCCTACTTTTCACATTTTGCAAAAATGAGGAAAAAGTAGACTTATGAGATCGATCCGGGAAAATGTGTGTCTGTCTGTCTGTCTGTCTGTCTGTCTGTCTGGCTGTGTGTGTGTCCCCCCTATCAATTCCTAAACGGCTGCAGCAATCAAAACCAAATTTAGTATGAGTAAAGAATAGCACCGGAATAGCCTACGTCCATATTTGAAAATGATGTCAGTGCTACCAACTGCTGAGAAAACGCGCTAGAAATTTGAGCTCCATGTTGGATATCTCGCAAGGTATGCATGGGAGCTATTCCAAAATTGGTACACATGCAGATAATACTATTGCAGTTTAATTTTCAGGAGCCCAACAATGACAGTGTTGCCAAAATAATTTAAGCCTTCTGATAGGTCCAATGTTTAAATGCATATAACTTCTACACTATCAATTGTATTTCAACCAAATTTTGTATGTAATATCTGTACATAAACAGCTATGATTGAGCGTATTCTTAAGAGCCACCAGGGCTGCCAACTGTTAATAATTGCTCTCTCTCTATTTTTTTTTATCCAAATACCAATATATCAGAAAGTATGCAAGCCAACAGCTTTAAACTATGCACACGTATATTCTGACATTTTAGATTAATTTTGAGTAACTTATATACGCCAGTTCTACCAACATGATTATAAGCCTGCTGATAGTACCAATTTTTAAATACATGTAACTTCTATACTATCAGTTGGATTACAACCAAATTTCGTATGTGCTATGTGTACCATAACAGAATATCTGTAAGTATTGTTTCGAGCAATCAGGGCTGCCAACTGTTAATAAATTCTGTCTATATTTTTTTTTACCCTAATATCAATATATCAGAAAGTATGCAAGCCAACAGCTCTATACTTTGCACACGTATAGCACCTGACATTGTAGATTAATTTGGAGTAATTAATACAAGGCAGTGCTGCCAACATGATTCTATGCCTGCTGATATGTCCAATTTTAAAATACATGTAACTCCTATACTAACAAATGGATTTTATCCAAAATTGGCACAACTTCAACCTAATTTTGTATTCTGTACCTTAAGAGATGGAACTAGGAATATATTCAGTCACCAGGGCTGCCAACTGTAGTGCTCTATTAGGCTAAATTATACCAGGTATATTTTGAACTAATTTGATATTTCGATATTACCAACTTAATTTTGTCATTATTCTAGATAGGTTCATATACTGTAGAATAATCATTGGCATGAAAAGTAGGCTGTATAGTTCATCACGGAACTTCTTGTTAATTCTGTTATTATAACAATTGGATGGTGACGCCGTTACACTTCAGATAGACTGGGTTACGCTAGCACATGAGAACAAACTCCCCGTCTCGATGTTAATGTCATTATGCATACCGTTATGTAACCGAGGTGACGGATTTACCTTTATTTTCAAATAGGAAAGACATTATTTTATTTTCATTATTTAGTTTTTCCAATAATTTTCTTGTCACCGTCCTCCTCTTTAGGGGTATTGTCTTAAGTGCGACCACGTGTATTTTGGTGTTACATGTATTTTGCCCTTTTCCGAAATATAGTATATTTTGTCTCCATTATCTATCCTTGTATAGTATGGATTTTAAACCACCCTCTTCGTCCAGGGCCACTTCTACTCTAGATTTTAAACCACCTTCTTCGTCTAGGGCCCACTTCCACTCTCGGAGCAAGTTCTCCGTTATCCCTGTTTACCTCCTTTCTTTCTGATTCTCTTTATTCGGGGGCGGATAAGGTAATAGGGGGGGGGGATAATGTTATTTTTTGTTTCTCTGATTTTAATGTTTATGCATTTATATTTAATTTTAAAATATTATTATATATTTAATTATTTAATTAACTAATTACAAATTGATTTTCATATTTTTATAGTCATGTTTATTATTTAAATTTTTATATATCATTTATTATTGTAATTTTATTTTTATAATCTTTATTTCAAGATTTATATTTCATTTTTACACTTAATTTGTTAATGTTTTTAGTTCTAAATTGTTTAAAAGTTTATCCACAACATTACGTCAAGTTGATACGTATATAATATTTGATTTTTAGAAAATTCGGCATGAAAATTCTCCGAAATTTGGCTTAAGGATTCAACTATCAGCAGTATAAACTGTCCTTATGACAGGTGGTTAATAAAGAGACCACTATCCCATAAATGGCTAAGAAAAGGATAGCAACATTGTTTCTTTATTTGGATCTAACCTGAACGGCTCCTGTATCTTATGCAGCCAAACGTACTGATGTGTATACCACGGTAGGCTTTAAGAGGCCAGCAGACCTACTGCACTCTGGACGGAGTAATGGAGCTGTACTGCTGTACCATGGAGCTCCCTCACTCCAGTGCCTCATTAAGTCACGAGATGGAAACTGAACAAGACAATTCTCTCGTAATTGCAGTTTCAATTACCCTCGCGTTCCCCCACACCACCTCTTCTGTGTAAACTGCCATGAATTCATTAACAGTACCGCTCAGATTATGTTGAAGACAGTGGTCTTCACGACATTATATACCATGTATTGCTCCACATGAGCAGAAGGGCAATACGGTAATAATGATAATAATAATTCAATGCCTGGTTGTCCAAGCCACTACACGGAAGACATATCAATGAAGTCATCCAAACTCACGTCGACAAGCTAGCTTCGAACTTTTGGTTGATTTCTGGGCAGATGTTTCCTGAAACAGAAGGCTTTATGATGGCTATTCAGGACCAGGTTGTACCCACGAGTAACTACCTCAAATTCATTATTAGGATGCATCTGTGCAAGACGACCATTGCAGATACGGTTGCCCAACATCTGAGACTGTTCAGCATATTATATCAGATTGTCGCCAATTTGCAGGGACAGAATATAGGAAGAGACATGATTTTGTTGCCAAGATAGTCCATCAAGAACTGGCTATACACCTTCAACTGCTGAGTCAAGAGTAAGTGCCGTACTGTAAATATGCTCCTGAAAGTGTACTGGAAAATGACAGCTTTACGTTGTACAGGGATCGTAATGTATTGACAGACCAATCAGCTGTGCACAACAGACCTGATTTAGTACTTGTTGACAAATGCATGAAGCACACCACCTTCATAGATGTGGCGATCCCAAGCAGTGGCAACATACTAACAAAGCATGTTGAAAAGCTGTCAAAATACACATAGTTTTCAGAACTGATAAGGAAGCAATGGCATATGGCACAAGTCAGGACAGTTCCTATTATTATCTCCAGCACTGGCGTGATTCCCAACAACTTAAAGCAATCACTCACGGCGTTGAAATTAGACCTAGGCCTTTTCAAACTGATGCAGAAAACAGTCATACTTTCTACGTGTCGCGTAGCAAGGCTGTTCTTGGGCAATCAGGCCTGAAGCAGTGAGGGAAATATGAAGCTACTACTCAATGCAGTCACCAAGAATTTGCTCCTTGTGATAAGTACGTTATCTGGGATTGTAAATGTAAATCCTTGACGGATGGGGTGTCCTTGGGCCTGAATGGATTATCGCGCGCCGCGGTGAACTTTGATTGTCTGTGGGGGTGTATGTCCTTCTGTCTAACTCATCTGTGGGGGTGGGGAGCAAAGATTTCCTATTTCCCAGTGTACTTTGTCCCTCCTCCCTAACGAGTGGTATTATTTTACTGTACCGTACTTTAAGGTCCGACAGTAGTGTGTATGTTATCTTATGTAGAACAATTATCATCATCATCATCATCATCATCATCTCATCTTTCCCGATCCCTTATTGGAGCGCAGCAGATAACTGGTAAGTCTAATCCAGGTTCAATTCCCGATTAATGCATGTCCTGTGGTTGGCATTTCACATTTCCAATTTCCACACCCACACCCTGTCAATATCATGTCATATAGCTCTGCGGCCAACCTTAGACTTTGTTTTTTTTTCAATAATTACAGTCATGTTATACCCAATTGGCTTGTTTATTTGTATATTAGTTCGCTTATATATTTATTGGTTTGTTTGTTTATTAGTTCGCTTATGTATGTATTGGCTTGTTTTATTAGTTCGCTTTTATATTTGAAGGAAAAGGAAGCTTGTAGTTTAACGTGACCGTTAATCTTGAGATTATGAGCCACGGGACCTCCTTTTTACGTGGAATCCGAACCACAGGACATGGCATTTCACTTCGAAAATCTCACATGCATTGACCGGGAATCGAACCCGGACCGCCTTGGTGGGAGGCATTCAGCTAGACCGCTGGCTTTTATATTTATTAGTTTGTTTGTTTATTAGTTCGCTTATATATCTATTTATTGTTTTGCTTGTTTGCTTATTAGTTCGCTTATATATTTATGTTTTGGGGATGGTTATATTTGTGGTGCCCCGGAATTTCAAG
Source organism: Meconema thalassinum (assembly GCA_946902985.2). Taxonomy (NCBI): domain Eukaryota; kingdom Metazoa; phylum Arthropoda; class Insecta; order Orthoptera; family Tettigoniidae; genus Meconema; species Meconema thalassinum. Next base: position 74,743,504 of record OX336397.1, read on the forward strand.
TATTACAATGTCTTCCATTTCCTATTCTAGAATGTACAGGAAGTATGTAGTTAGTTTTAGTTGTAAGTATGTAGTTAGTTTGTTTATTAGATATATGTCATTGTTCTATTAGACTGTGGTGTGTGTGTCTGGTGGCAGGTGCATTGTTTATTAGATATAGCTGATTGTTTCATTAGACTGTGATGTGTGAGGGTTCATGTGAGTGTGCCTGTTGGCAGACTGTTTTAGTGATAGTATTTGTTGTTGGTGGAACTTAAATATTTTTTTCGTTGGTAGAATTTTGGTATTTATTTGTCAGTAGAAGGTTAGTATTTTTGTTAGTAGCATTGCTCTATTACTTATTCTGAAAGGGAGTAGCAGCCTTTCAGAATAAATCAATTCTTTACTTGTCTTATAGACGGTTAAGATATCGATAATATAAGCCAACTAATGGCTACACTGCGTTCTGCTGCACGGCTGAAAGCAACGGGAAACTACAGCCGTAATGCTCTTCCCGAGGATATGCACCTCTCTATGCATAATTACATGTGATGATGGCCTCCTCCCTTGTAAAATTTCAATCCGGAGGTAAACTAGTCCCCCATTCGGATCTCCGGGTGGGGACTACTCGAGAGGGGGTTAAGATCACAGAAGTGACAAAGAGGAAATCAGACATTCTACGGATCGGAGCGTGGAATGTTAGAAGTATGCTAGGAAATGGAAGGTTAGAAAACATAGAAAGGGAAATGGATAGGTTGAGGATGGATTTGGTTGGGATTAGTGAAATGCGCTAGCAGGAAGAACAGGACTTTTGGTCAGGTGGCTATAGGGTCATTAGCACTAAATCAAACAATGGACAAGCAGGGGTTGGTCTCATATTGAGTAGGAAACTTGGACAGCGGGTGGAATATTATGAGCAATATAGTGAACGGATTATTGTAGCAAAAATCAATACTAAAACTACGTGTACCACAGTGGTACAAGTCTATATGCCTACCAGTCAAGCTGATGATGAAGATGTTGAAAAAGTCTACGAAGAAATAGACGAATTTTTGAGGTATATCAAGGGTGATGAAAATGTTATAGTAATGGGAGATTGGAATGCTGTGGTAGGAAAAAAGAGAGAAGGGAAGATATTAGGAGATTTAGGATTAGGTGAAAGGAATGATCAAGGAAGCAGGCTGATGGAATTCTGCACCGAGCATGAGTTGGTCATAGCTAACACCTTACTCAATAACCACAATAGAAGAATATTAACATAGATGAGACAAGGAGATACAGGCCGTTACCAATCGACTTCATTATGGTCAAGCAGAGGTTTCGAAATCAGATTTTGGATTGTAAAACATATCCTGGTGCCGACATAAACTCTGACCACAATCTGGTTGTTATGAAATGCAGATTAAAGTTGAAGAAACTGAAGAAAAGTCAAAAGCCAAAAAGGTGGGCAATAGACAGACTGAAAGAGAAGGATGTAATCGAAAGATTCAAGAAGAATATAAAGGAAGGACTAATGAAAAACCCTAAACAAACTTCAATTGCAGACGAATGGGCACTTTTGAAGAATGAAATAACAAAATTCGCAGAACAAAACATTGGTAGGAAAGAAAGAATAAGTAGAAACCCGTGGATCACTCAGGATATACTAGAATTGATGGATGAAAGGCGGAAATACAAGAATGTAAGAGATGAAAAGGGGAAAGCAGAATACAGACGTCTGAGAAATGAGGTTAACAAGAAGTGCAAGGAAGCGAAAGAGGAATGGTTGAAAGAGAAATGTGCAGGTATAGAAAATTGTCTGAAATTAGGAAAAGTAGACACAGCTTATCGAAGGATTAAGAATACTTTTGGGGAAAAGAAGACTAAGTGTTGTAATATTAAGGACACAAATGGAAAGCCTCTTACAGATAGGGAAGAAAAGGTTGAGAGAAGGAAAGCTTACTTAGAGAGTTTGTATAAGGGAAAGGAGATTGACAATCATGTAATGGAAAGAGAGGAGGAAATTGATAAGGATACAAAGGGAGATTTAATATTGAGATCAGAATTTGACAGAGCAGTGGAGGACTTAAGCAAGAACAAAGCACCAGGCATAGATGATATACCGATTGAGTTGCTACGCTGCATAGGAGATGAAGGTCTGATCAGGTTATTTCACTTGGTGTGTTGGATTTATGAGAAAGGCAAGGTACCCCCTGATTTCAAGAAGAATGTTATCCTCCCTATGCCAAAGAAAGTGGGAGCTGACAGATGTGAAGATTACCGTACAATCAGCTTGATTACTCATGCTTCAAAGATCCTGTCTACAATAATTTACAAGAGGATGGAAAGCCAGATAGAAACGGAGTTGGGTGTAGACCAGTTTGGTTTCAGGAGAAATGTAGGAACAAGGGAAGCTGTATTAAGTCTTAGGCTGATTTTGGAAGGTAGAATAAGGAAAGATAAGAGAACGTTCATGGCATTTGTAGACTTAGAAAAGGCTTTTGATAACGTTGATTGGACTAAATTGTTTGACATTTTGAAATCTATTGGAATAAAGTACAGGGATAGGAGGGTGATACACAATCTGTACAGAAACCAGACAGCAGTCATTCGAGCTGAAGGACATGAGAGAAAGGCTGGTATTCAAAAAGGTGTAAGGCAAGGCTGCAACTATCACCCATACTTTTCAATCTTTACATTGAACAAGCAATGAAGGTAATTGGAGAAACATTTAAAGTGGGAGTGAAGATTCAAGGAGAAATAATTTCAACTCTGAGATTTGCTGACGACATCGTCATCTTGGCCGACACGCCTGAAGATTTGAATGAGTATTTGAATGATATGGACTCCGTCTTACGGAAAGAATACATGATGAAAATTAATAAATATAAAACAAAAATACTGGAATGCAGCCGAAATAAATCAGAAACCTCTATGGACATCAAATTGGCAGGTGAAAAGCTGAAGGAAGTAGGAGACTTCTGTTACTTAGGAAGCAAAATAACCAGTGATGGACGAAGCAAAGAGGATATAAAAAGTAGGTTGGCTCAGGAAAGGAAAGCATTTCTACAAAAAAGGAAACTGTTGATATCGGATATAGATTTAGGTATTAGGAAGTCGTTTTTTAAAGCCTTTGTCTGGAGCGTGGCGCTCTATGGGAGTGAAACTTGGACTATTGGTGCAGCAGAAAAGAGGAGAATTGAAGCATTTGAAATGTGGTGTTTCAGGAGAATGATGAAGATCAGATGGGTAGATAGGGTTACAAAGGAAGAGGTATTAAGACGAGTCGGAGGGGAAAGATGTTTCTGGCGACTGCTAATGAAGAGAAGAGATAGGTTGATAGGACACATACTAAGACACCCAGGAATAGCAAGCTTAGTTATGGAAGGAAGGGTTGAGGACAAGAACTGTAGGGGTAGACCAAGGTTATAATATGTTAAACAGATTGCCTCGGATGTAGGGTGTGGTAGCTATGTAGAGATGAAACGATTAGCACAGGACAGGGAGGCATGGAAGACTGCATCAAACCAGTCAAAAGACTGACGACTCAAACAACAACAAATGTTTTCTTTCGAGCAAATGCTGAGAATGTGTAAGCCCATGCGCAAAATAAATAATAATTATAATAATAATAATTGGAAGTGGTCAAAGACTTCAAATACTTGGGAAGTGAACTGACTGAGGATGGAAGACTAGATTTGGAAATTAGCAGAAGAATACAACTCGGGAGTGCTTTCTACCAACAGGTACGGGGACTAGTATGGAACAAACTTATGACATATGCAGCAGAAACTTGGACAATGACTAAGAGGGATGAGAGCAGCGTACAGGCAGCTGAGATGAGATTCCTAAGAAGTATGGTCCAGCAAACGAGGAGAGACACAGTAAGAAATGAAGATATACGGAAAGAACTGGGAGTACAGAAACTAAATTACAAACTGGAGCAAAACAGATAGAGATGGTTTGGACATGTCAAACGGATGAATGAAGTGAGGCTACCAAGACGAGCACTGGAACGACGGATGACAGGGAAGAGAGGACGAGGAAGACCAAGAATGCGTTGGATGGACTCGGTGAAGTATAGCATTAGAAAACGGAACTTGGATTGGAACACCGTGTCGGAAGAGGAATGGTGGAACAACAGAACAAAGTGGAGAGGAACCATATTTAACCTCACCCAGTGTCAACTGGAAAAGGGGAAATAAAGATGAATAATAATAATAATAATAATAATAGTAATAATAATATACTATAATACAGTAATCACAAATCATAAAATTCGCATGTCAAACACTAAGATGGTTAATAATTAAATTAAAACGTACATGTTTCGGTATAAAATGATACCTTCGTCAGCGTAGATTAAATAATTAAAAGGATCTAAAAAACTATGTTAACAAATACCAAAGATAAAATGTATATCCTTACAAAAACATTAGACTTTAAATAAATGAAAGTTCACAAAAATTATTTAGAAAATACATAAAAGAAACAAGATTAAAGATAATAGTGAATCGGACGTCGCATGCACTCAACAAGCCTTCTGGGAGAGAATGATGATGATGATGATGATGATGATGATGTGGATGATGATGATGATGATGATGATAATTGTTGCTTTAAGGGGCCTAACATCAAGGTTATTGGCCCCTAAAGGTTTGGGTGATAGTGAAAGATGAGATGAGAATGAAAACTATAACTAATACTAACTACAAACTTTCATACTAGAAGAATAAATGGTAAACAAATAAAGGGTAAGGAATATAAAAGACAGGAAGGAAAGAAATGCCCTCAACCCTCGAAGAATAAGGATTGCGGGATTAGGAAGGAAGGGTAGCCATGAAAGGCGAATAGGAAAGGGGAAAGATGACAGGGCTCGCCCCAAAAGGGGGGAAAAACTGACCCAGCTCAGGAATCCCTCGGGATCGCTAACTCCCAAACTCACCAGTTGTGAGCCCTTGAAGATGATGATGATAATTGTTGTTTTAAGGGGCCCAACATCGAGGTTATCGGCCTCTAATAATCTGGGTGAGAGCGAAAATGATAATGAAATGGAAACCAGAACGAAAATTATGTGAGATGGAAAATACGTACAAAAAGGAACTCAGATGGAAACAACTCAAAATATGGTCTTACAAAAGGGAATTTAGAACGAAAAGAGTCACAAAAAGAATAGATTGAAAAAGACCCACAAAACGTAGGCTGGATTCAAAATACGTACAAAATGCAATGTAGCGTCGAAATACTAACAAAATGCAACTGAAATTCAAAATACTTAAAAAATGCAAATGAGATCGAAAATACGTACAAAATGCAATTGAGGTTCAAAATACTTACAAAATGCAATTGAAATTGAAAATACACAATGCAATTCAGATTGAAATAGGCCCTATCCCATTTCTAAACCAAATGATTCACAAAGTGCAATTGGAATTCAAAATACTTACAAAATGCAATTGAAATTGAAAATGCTTACAAAATGTACGGTAGATTCAAACGACTCATGTGGATTGACAATACTTACAAAATGCAATTTAGATTGAAAATACGTTACAGAATGTAATTTAGATTCACAATACCCACAAAATGCAATTGAGAATCAAAATATGTGCAAAATGCCCACCAAACAAAATGCAATTTAGATTCAAAATTCGTGCGAAATGTGATTTTGGTTGAAAATACTTACAAAATGCAATTGAAATTCAAAATACTCACTAAAAGGCCCGTCTACCTGCATTGAAAGATTTACAAAAAGCAATTTAGATTGTCAATCTTTACAAAATGCAATTGAGGTTGAAAACAATCGCGAGATATAATTTAGATCGAAAAAACTTACAAAATGCAACGTAGATTAAAAATGCCTTAAAATCGCTAAAAGGGAAGTTAGATACACGGTGAACCAAGTAACAAAAACAGTGGGGGAATCTTAAAGAGAAAAGGAAATATAAGGAAAAGAGGAGAGGAGAGGAGAGGAGAGGAGAGCCGCCCCAAAGGTAAGGGACAAAAGGGGAAAACGGACCCAGCTCAGGAATCCCTCGGGGTCGCCAACTCCCGAACTCACCAGCCGTGAGCCCCTGAGGGTGTATCATTATCTAGGGTGCACCAGAAGTGGTGGGGCTACATACACCCGTCCTCCTTAAGGGCCTTGAGCACAAGGCAGGAGGTAAAAGGAAAGGAAAAAGAAGGCTGACCCCTCACAGAAGGAGGGAATCAGGAAAGATGAGACAATGGCCAATTAAGGCGGGGAAGGAAGGGACTCCCTAGGCCTCGGATACCCTAATACCCTCGGGGTCGGAAGAGAACAAGAGTTGACCAAGGGAGGCCGACAGGAAAGAAGACAGAGAGGAGCCCGGCACAAGTAAGGGGAAGCAATGCCGGACTCAGCTGGGGTTCCATGGTCGCCAACCCACGTCCCACGAGATGTGAGCCCCTGAGGGTGTGAGCCCTTGAAGATGTAGCACTATCCAGGGTGCACCAGAAGTGGTGAGGATACATACACCCTGCCTCCTTGAGGGCCTTGTGCAGTTGGCAGGAGATAAAATGAAAATAAAAAGAAGGCTGACACCTCGAAGAATGAGGGTATTAGGAAAGATTAGACAAGGACCAATTAAGGCGGGAATGTGAAAGACTCCCTAGGCCTCAGATACACTAATACCATCGGGGTCGGAAGAGAAGAAGAGTTGACCAAGGGAGGTTGATAGAAAAGACGACGGAGAGAAGCCCAGCACAAGTAAGTAGAAGCAATGCCAAACTCAGCTGGGGTCCTGTGGTCGCCAACCCACGTCCCACCAGATGTGAGCCCCTGGGGGGGGGGGAGAGGAGAATGAAAGCCTGTTGGAAGAACACGAAGAACAACGAAAAAGTTGATGAGTTATTCGCCTAACGTTTTCCATTTATTGGGAGAATTCGCTTAAAATAAATAAAATTGAAAGAGATCTGCTAGAAGTAGGGATCACGTTAGAAGACATCCAGGAATGTTTTCCTCTCCAGAGAAAACTTGGAAACCTCCAGCGATTCTCGAAAAAGCCAAATCTGAGAACAAGAACATATGGACTGATGAAAGAAAGGAGGCTCACAGATAATTCATGTGGGAATGCTGGGATAGAACTAAAGCTCATGGGCGGACGCGGTTGAAGTAACGTGGTCCATAGTTGGCCGAATCGAATAATAATAATAATAATTTGTGGCCTGGTGCATGTTGACTTGTAATCTACATTTAGATTGGGGAGGGGCCCTAGCTATAAAAACAGCTACAAATGAAGACTCGGAGCACTTTGGACAGTAGATCCTTGGCGCTTTCATTGATATCTTCCGTTAATCCATAAAAGAAAACGTTTCTTTTCCTCTCATCCTGCTTGGTCTTTGGCTCATCGACCCTTCCATTAGTCATTTTCAAGAAAATTTTCAATTTTTAGCCTATTTTCAATTTTGAAAAAATAGGCTTATGAGATCACCTTTTGTCCGTGTGTGTGTGTGTGTGTGTGTGTGTGAGGTGTGTGTGTGTCCCTAATAAAATCTAAACGGCTGGAGCGATTTCAATGAAACTCGGTAAGTTCATAGTACTATTCCCGGCGACCTTGACCGTGCCCTTCAAATTTTGTTACGTATCACCAATCCAACATGGCGGCTGTGCGAAATATTTCACTAGCATTCAATATCTCCGAAACTATTACCGATATCGCCCTGAAATTGTGTACGGTGATAAAGGGCACTACTAGAAGTTCACCTACGAGACTTTCAAAAACCTGGTGACTACAAAACCAACATGGCGGTCAAGCGAATTTGAGACTTTTAAATAGACCTTTCTCGCGATTTAACTATCCAAACGTAATGCAACTTGGTACAGCAAATGTTTATACACATTGTAATGCACTGGAGTCTAATTTAGTTCAATTGTTTACATAACCTCAAAATGGCGGCTGTGCGAAATATTTCACTGACATTCTATATCTCCGAAACTATTACAGATATCACCCTGCAATTTTGTACGGAGATAAAGGGAACTGATACAAGTTTACCTCTGTATATTTCATAAACCTGTAAAGTACAAAACGAACATGGCGACCAAGCGAATTTGAAATGTTTTAATAGACTTTTCTCGTGATTTAACTCTCTGAGCGCAGTGAAATGAGGTACAGTAAATGATTTTGCAGATTGTAATGCACTGCCATCTAATTTAATTCAATTGTTTACATAACCTCAAGATGGCGGCTGTGCGAAATTTTAAAATTAAGTTTTTATTTCTTGTGTCGTAATCATGCGATCGAAGTGAAAGTTTGAATAATGAACCTAGGCAATAATCGTCCTTGAATGGTACATAACTCTATGGCCTATACATATAACAATCCTAAATGGCGAGCTTCGGAAATATTTAGACGGTTCTCAATATCTGTGAATCTTTTACAGCAACAAACTGAATTTTTTATGTTCATAGGGGCTATGAACTTAAGTTCACCTATAGGAAAAATGTAGACTTTCACGACCGGCGTTGAAATAGGAATCTCTGTTTCGCGGGCTTTTTGGTCGTGTTCCAAGGACATTTTGTCGTCCCGACGTTTCGCTGAATACTGCGTTCAGCATGTTCACAGGTTACAAAAAGCGAGGTAAAAAGAAGATATATAAATAGTCAACAACCCACACATAGAGGCTACCATAGCAACGGCGTACCACATAAAAGTAATGCATCAAGGACAGGGCTGCTCGTCTGTTGCATCTTCTCGTCTACGACGGTCAATAAGGGCAGGCTTGAGGGGATTAAGGACTGGAAGCCAAGCTCTGTTCACACGTTCTGCTTCCTCCTTAAGATTGAAGCTGTTAGTATGCTTCAGGATTTCAATGGCCTCCCTTTGTAGCCTGGCATGATAAGACACCGTGGTGGACAAAACTTCGGTGTCTCCATATCTTATATCGTGACCTGCAAGTAGCGAGTGTGCTGCTACAGTGGATTTATCTGTTTGTCCCAGCCGGCTGTGTCGTTCGTGCTCCTTGAGGCGAGTGGCAATACTTCTTTTCGTTGTTCCAATATATACTTGGCCACAATCACACGGGATTTTATAAACCCCTGCCGCGGTATGAGGATGTCGCTTATCTTTAGCGGACCTAAACATGTCCTTAATTTTTCGTGTAGGCCTGTATATGGTCTTTATATCATGGGACTCGAGTAGCCTCCCTATTCTGTCCGTGACCTTTTTTATATATGGAAGAAAAGCTCTAGCCAGGGGCTGCTTGTCTCCAATTACCCTTGTAGTTGGACGTCTCGGATGGAGTGCTCGCTGGATATCTTTCTGGCTGTACCCATTCGCGCGTAAGGCCTCGTTGAGGTGTTCAATTTCTTGTTTTAGGCACTGCTTTTCACAAATTCTTTTAGCGCGGTCAGCCAGTGTTTTTATAACTCCGTATTTCTGTCGTGGGTGGTGGTTGGACGTCTTATGTAGATATCGGTCAGTATGGGTTGGCTTACGGTAAACTGTATGTCCCAAAGTTAGATCAGCGGTCTTCGTTACCATAACGTCGAGAAACGCGATTTTCTGTTCATTTTCTAACTCCATGGTAAACTGAATGTTCGAGTTCTGGCTGTTAAGATGTTGTAAAAACAGATTTAATTGATCTTTACCATGGCCCCATATTACAAAGGTATCGTCCACGTATCGTAGCCACACTTTAGGTTTCAAAGGTGCGGTCTCTAGTGCTATTTGTTCAAATTGTTCCATGAAGAAATTCGCGATCACCGGACTAAGGGGACTGCCCATGGCGACGCCATCAATTTGTTCATAGAAATCACCCTTCCACAGGAAATAGCTAGCGGTGAGGCAGTGGCGGAATAAGGCTGTGATATCATCAGGAAAAATCCGTGTGATGTACTCCAGGGCTACCTTTATAGGTACTTTCGTGAAAAGAGAGACCACGTCAAAACTTACTAGTAAGTCACCAGCTTCTAGTTGAATAGTTTTCAATTTTTCAATGAAATGGCCGGAATCTTTGACGAACGACTGAGTACCGCCGATATGTGGTTGAAGTAAGGTAGCTAAATGTTTGGCAATGCTATAAGTTGGTGATCCAATAGCACTCACGATAGGACGAAGAGGAACATTATCTTTGTGTATTTTAGGTAAACCATAAAGTCTTGGTGGTAAAGCTTCACTTCTGGTGGTTCCCTTCTTTACGTTTTCAGGTAGCGAAGATACCTTGATCAGGCCGTTTGTTTCACGAAGAATCCGGTTGGTAGGATCTCTCAGTAGTTTGCGGTAGGTACCCGGGTCTAAAAGTTCCAAAACCTTGGCAGTGTAGTCGTCCATGTCCAAGATAACCGTTGCGTTCCCTTTGTCTGCAGGAAGAATGATTATGCTCTCGTCCATGTTGAGAGTCTTTATAGCCTTTCTCTCCTGAGGTGTGAGGTTGCTCTGCGGTGCCGGCGCCTTCTTGATTATACGTGAGGCTTCATGACGGATTTCATCTGCTTGTTCAGATGGTAGCTCACGGATTGCCGCTTCAATATTGGAGACAATGTCTTCCACGGGAATCGAAGGAGGGGTCACTGCGTAATTTCCTCCTTTCGCTAGTATAGAGATTTCCCACTCTGACAGGTGGCGATTGGTCAGGTTAACAATTGTCCGTGAGATGTCCAGCGTAGGCGCAGGTACTGGCGCGGGTTGGTCTCTCTGTAACCGCTCAAACTTTTTCTTCTGCCGGATGCTAGACTGTTCAAATGTTGAACGCATAGAGTAGAAGGTGATACGATCTACATTTTCCCAGTCCTGATATGAGAGTGTGCTGCTGATGCGGTAGTGCAGCTGTAAGAGTGCCTGATCTGTAGTAGCGAGCTCCTTACGTGCAAAGCTTATGCGTTCACGTAATAGCGAACGTTCAGTTCGATCATATATTCTATGGGCTCTAGCTGAGGTTAGTGGTCTCTTCATTTTAATAAACTTGGGAATCATACCTGTGTCTCGGCATCGAAGAAGAAACGCGAGTGATGACAGAAGTTGCGACTTTTTCTTCCTTAACCTCTCAAAGCGACGAACTAAGTGTGATATTTCCTCCCCGTAGAGGCGAATTAAGTAAAAATGTAGACTTTCACGACCGGCGTTGAAATAGGAATCTCTGTTTCGCGGGCTTTTTGGTCGTGTTCCAAGGACATTTTGTCGTCCCGACGTTTCGCTGAATACTGCGTTCAGCATGTTCACAGGTTACATAAAGCGAGGTAAAAAGAAGATATATAAATAGTCAACAACCCACACATAGAGGCTACCATAGCAACGGCGTACCACATAAAAGTAATGCATCAAGGACAGGGCTGCTCGTCTGTTGCATCTTCTCGTCTACGACGGTCAATCCTACCAACCGGATTCTTCGTGAAACAAACGGCCTGATCAAGGTATCTTCGCTACCTGAAAACGTAAAGAAGGGAACCACCAGAAGTGAAGCTTTACCACCAAGACTTTATGGTTTACCTAAAATACACAAAGATAATGTTCCTCTTCGTCCTATCGTGAGTGCTATTGGATCACCAACTTATAGCATTGCCAAACATTTAGCTACCTTACTTCAACCACATATCGGCGGTACTCAGTCGTTCGTCAAAGATTCCGGCCATTTCATTGAAAAATTGAAAACTATTCAACTAGAAGCTGGTGACTTACTAGTAAGTTTTGACGTGGTCTCTCTTTTCACGAAAGTACCTATAAAGGTAGCCCTGGAGTACATCGCACGGATTTTTCCTGATGATATCACAGCCTTATTCCGCCACTGCCTCACCGCTAGCTATTTCCTGTGGAAGGGTGATTTCTATGAACAAATTGATGGCGTCGCCATGGGCAGTCCCCTTAGTCCGGTGATCGCGAATTTCTTCATGGAACAATTTGAACAAATAGCACTAGAGACCGCACCTTTGAAACCTAAAGTGTGGCTACGATACGTGGACGATACCTTTGTAATATGGGGCCATGGTAAAGATCAATTAAATCTGTTTTTACAACATCTTAACAGCCAGAACTCGAACATTCAGTTTACCATGGAGTTAGAAAATGAACAGAAAATCGCGTTTCTCGACGTTATGGTAACGAAGACCGCTGATCTAACTTTGGGACATACAGTTTACCGTAAGCCAACCCATACTGACCGATATCTACATAAGACGTCCAACCACCACCCACGACAGAAATACGGAGTTATAAAAACACTGGCTGACCGCGCTAAAAGAATTTGTGAAAAGCAGTGCCTAAAACAAGAAATTGAACACCTCAACGAGGCCTTACGCGCGAATGGGTACAGCCAGAAAGATATCCAGCGAGCACTCCATCCGAGACGTCCAACTACAAGGGTAATTGGAGACAAGCAGCCCCTGGCTAGAGCTTTTCTTCCATATATAAAAAAGGTCACGGACAGAATAGGGAGGCTACTCGAGTCCCATGATATAAAGACCATATACAGGCCTACACGAAAAATTAAGGACATGTTTAGGTCCGCTAAAGATAAGCGACATCCTCATACCGCGGCAGGGGTTTATAAAATCCCGTGTGATTGTGGCCAAGTATATATTGGAACAACGAAAAGAAGTATTGCCACTCGCCTCAAGGAGCACGAACGACACAGCTGGCTGGGACAAACAGATAAATCCACTGTAGCAGCACACTCGCTACTTGCAGGTCACGATATAAGATATGGAGACACCGAAGTTTTGTCCACCACGGTGTCTTATCATGCCAGGCTACAAAGGGAGGCCATTGAAATCCTGAAGCATACTAACAGCTTCAATCTTAAGGAGGAAGCAGAACGTGTGAACAGAGCTTGGCTTCCAGTCCTTAATCCCCTCAAGCCTGCCCTTATTGACCGTCGTAGACGAGAAGATGCAACAGACGAGCAGCCCTGTCCTTGATGCATTACTTTTATGTGGTACGCCGTTGCTATGGTAGCCTCTATGTGTGGGTTGTTGACTATTTATATATCTTCTTTTTACCTCGCTTTATGTAACCTGTGAACATGCTGAACGCAGTATTCAGCGAAACGTCGGGACGACAAAATGTCCTTGGAACACGACCAAAAAGCCCGCGAAACAGAGATTCCTATTTCACCTATAGGACTTTAAATAACCTGGTGATCACAAATCCAACATGGCGGCGACGCGAAATATACATATTCACATGGAAGTTTATTGCAATTTAACCATCCGCGTGCAGTGAAACTTGGTATAGTAAATCTTTATACGAATGTTAATCCACTGGCATCTAATTTATTTCAATTGTTTCCATAACCACAAGATTGCAGCTGTGCGAAATTTTAAAATCTCCTTGTAACTTCTTGTGTCCTGATCATACGATTGAAGTTTGAATGCTACAATAGCACAATAATCTTCATGTAACAGGACATAACTCTAGGACCTACTTATATAAAATCCATCATGGCGACCATCCGAAATATTTAGTCGGTTCTCAATATCTACGAATCTATTACATCAATCATACTGAAATGTTGTATGTTGATAGAGGCAGTTAATATAAAGAGGATATATGAAATTAGGCTGTTTAGTTCTTCACGGAACTACTTGTTTTTCAATGTATTGCCATCCTAACTGTCCAGACCTTGGGTTAGACTCCTCTCCTCCAATTATCAGTAGCGTCGCCACAGCAACCACTGCCATCTTCATCACCAAAACCCCCATCTGCTCACGAGGGAAGTACCCCAGCTCGAACGGCGAAAACCGACTGAAAGTGGGTTTATGTGCGACCCTAACTATTATGCATCAGAAAACTGTATCATAATGAGGCTCATTATAACATTATTTTTCATTATGAAACAGTTTCTCCCACCAATCAGAGCTCAAAAAACAGTTGTGTGACCAATTAGATAAGGATACCTTCGCGAATGCGCTCAAAATCCAACATGTCTATATAAATTACCGAAAGTGCACCGTCCATATGTTCGCGTAAATAAACTTGTGAATATGAGACAAGAAATAGCACTGTACTTTAATATCCTCCAATACAATTTCTACACAGCGCGTTGTATTGAAACGACTTCGGTGACAGTTTTACTGAATACACAATCTGAAAACATATGGCATTGAAGCACACAGAGCGCATGCGTCGGTTGTCCAGAGAGCTTCGAAAACAGAGATATACTACTCACCGCAGCAACCGATCACAACATTCTAGTTACTGAACAGATATTTATGAATATTTATGTTAAAACATATAATAAAGTTATAATTATCGTCGAACATAAACAGTCGTATGCAACTTGCCTGTAATGGTAATTAAGACACTCGTATGGAAATTATAAAACTCGCATACGCTCGTTTTATAAAAATACTCGTGTCTTAGTTATTGCCATTATAGGCTCGTTGCATAATGTACTATTTAAGTATACAGTTGTACCTTTGTCAATAGCTATCAATGCCATCAGCGCCATCTGAGTATGTGATAATGTGATCACCGTGGCATTTGAGTTTGGACTATTGTCATGTCCCGGTTTTGGTTTAGCCTTGAACCACACCGGACGTGCAACCCCGGTTCAATCCAGATCTTGAGAATCTGTAAGGAGGTGCTACGCAAGCACGCACGAGTTGCGATTTTTGTGCTTATAAGCTGCGACCTCAGATGTGGTGCGGGGTCAGTCAGTGAGAGCACCAGGAGCAGACTGCGAGACTGGAGGACTCTCCGTTAAGGCAGTGGAAACGAGAGCGACGCAAGTTTGACGATCGGGGATCGTGGAACTGTGGCCGGGCACTCGGCGACCTAGGGGACTGAGATCGAGCAGCGATTGAGCAGAGGCTGAGTGAAGGATCAGGTGAGATCAAACAGTGTCTATTTTTATTCAGTGTGACGAAATCTTATGAGACGGACCTTGTACCTGCACGGTGGATTCCTTCGGATACCTAGAAGGAATAAATCGGCAGTACACCAGAGATCTCTTTTTATTGGGGGACAACCCCGTGTTCCCACTTCTCCCTCAGTTCCCCCTCTTTTAGCTTAAGGGTTGTGCTGTTAATCGTGGGTAAGACAATCGACAAGGACACGGTAACGACCCCGTTACCTGAGCAGGAAGAACCCCCCCCCCCACTATAACGATCCAGGTAAGTAAAGTTAAAGAACCCCTGAGTGTCCTATGGCGTAAATCCATGCACTCAGGCAGGGCCATTATAGGATAGACGCAACATTGCTATCAAACGATGGTAGAGGCCGTACCAAAACACTATTTCAATACGGGAACATTGTAAATAATGGAGTATGTCTACATGTTGCCCTTGTTAAGTGTGCGTACTGTTCCATTCCGCTGTGTTTTAATGACTTCATTGAAACTCCACCTTTACACTTCGACGTCGAATGAAGGACAACACAGTATCTTCTATTGTGGGAAAGATGACTATGTCAACACGGTACTGCATGTGTTATGATTTCTTGTTGCAAGCAAGTGTTCAACCTTTTGCCAGATGATACTACACCACATCTGTTTCTTGTTAATATAATGGTCCGAATTGCCTATTGCACGGTAGTTTCTGTTGCGAATTGTGTTTCTGCAATCTTTGGACGCAGTAACTTCCAAACATTGATAGTACACTAATGCGGGGTTTTACAGATAAATGCCCGTGATGGGTAGTAGAACAGGCATATCTTCGTATGTTAAGCGCACTGCCAGTCGGTTTTAGCCATTCGAGCTGGGGTACTTCCCTCGTGAGTGACATCGCCCACTATCACTTTCCCGACACCGAAATCGCACTTCACTCTAGCCTGTCAGCGGCCGATGACCGCCCGGTACTGCTGAATAGCGATTCCCATTGTTACCTTGCACTTCACTACACGTCTGTTCACCTTGCTTGCTTGGTTGCAACTGACAAATGAAGACGTCACGAACTTCCAATATGTGTGTTAAGACTTCACGGCCCACCCTGGAACTGAACCTGTGACCAAAGCCCTAACTGTATAGTTACTGTGGTCAAGGAACCAGACATTTCTTCAAGTACTCCAAGATATTTTGACACAAATATTCTGCAGAAGGCTTGATGGTGTAGTGGTCAAGCAGCTTGCTTCTCACCAAGGCTTCGAATCCTGGTCAATGGATGTGAAACTTTCGAAGTAAAATATCACGGCATGTCGTTCGGATTCCACTTAAAATTAGAGCTCTCCTGGCTCACGATCGCGAGACAAAGGTTCACTTAAAACTACGAACTTATTTTCAAATATTTTCTCTCTGGTACGAGAGGACCAAGGTTCGAATCCCACCTAGTGCGCATTTTTTACTTCGAATGTTTCAATTTTCTTTGTTCACGCAGTGGTTGTTTCGAACGTCACATCATTCATTTCATCATAATCTTATCTTATACAGTATATACTGTATATAAAAAATTAATGTTCGTTTGTTCGTCTTTTAAGCGTTCATAAACCATTCTTCCGATTGCTATGAAACTTTGGTGAGTTGTTGTGAACACTTCCGAAATCATTATAGGCATAGTCAATCCAATTTACAATGGACAGCGCGCGAGTATTTTAAACAAATGAGTGTTGGCGATGCGTTCATATAACCTACAATTCATACGATTTCGACCAAATTTTGGAGGGTTGTTTAGCACACTTCCGGGATGGTGATAGGCATAGTTAATCAAATTTACAATAGATAGCGCGCGAGTAGTTTAAACAAATGAGTGTTGGGTATGCGTTCATATACAATTCATCCGATTGCGATCAAATTTTGGTGAGTTGTTGTGCACACTTCCGTGAAAGTTATAGGCATAGTAAATCCAATTTACGATAGATGGCGCGCGAGTAGCTTCAACAAAATGGCGTGCGATTCGTATCAACAAAGACCACATGCGATCATATACCATTCATCCCATTGTGATTAAACTAGGGTGAGATGATGTGTACACTTCAGGGAAGGTTTCTGACTGAGAAAATCATTTCAGAATTGGTGGCGAACGAGTAGATTCAACAAATGTTCGACGACGTGCGAAGCGTTTCAACAAAGTACCGTATGCGTTCATATACCATTCGTCCGATAGCGATGAAACTAGGGTGAGATGTTGTGTATAAATCAGGGAAGGTTTCTGGCTTAGATCATCCACTTTTCAATAGGTAGCACACGAGTAGATTCAACAAATGAGCGACAACGCGCGAAGACTATCGGCAAAGTCCCATATGCATTCATATACCATTCGTGCGAAAGCGATGAAACTTGGGTGAGTTTTTGTGTACAATCCAGGAAAGGTGTATGGCTTAGTACATGCATTTCACGATAGGTAGCGCACGAGTTTATTCAACAAATGAGCGACGGCACGTGAATCGTTTCAACCAAGTACCGTATGCGTTCATATACCATATATCCGATTGCGATGAAACTTTGGTGAATTGTTACGTGCACTCCAAGAAAGTTTTATGGCTTAGTAAATCCATTTTACAATAGGTAGCGCACGAGTAGATTCAACAAATGAGCGATGGTGCGCGAATCGTTTCAACAAAGTCCCGTATGCGTTCATATACTATTCATTCGATTGCGATGAAACCTTGGTGAAATGTTGTGTACACTCCAGGGAAGGTGTCTGCCTTAGTACATGCATTACACGATAGGTACCGCACGAGGAGATTCAAGAAATGAGCGACGGCACGTGAATAGTTTCAACCAAGTACCGTATGCGTTCATATACCATTCATCCGAATGCGATGAGACTTTGGTGAATCGTTGAGTACACTCCTGGAAAAGTTTCAGGCTTAGTAAATCTATTTTACAATAGGTAGCATACGAGTAGATTCAACAAATGAGTGACGGCACGCGTATCGTTTAAACAAAATCCCGCATGCGTTCATATGCCATTCATCTGATTGCGATAAAACTTGGATGAGTTCTTGTGTACACGCCTGGGAAGGTTTTCGACTTAGTAAATCCATTCTACAATAGGTAGAGTACGAGTAGATGCAACAAATGAGTGACGACGTGCGAAGCGTTTCAACAAAATCCCGTATGCGTTCATATACCATTCATTGAATGCGATGAAACATTGTTGAGTTGTTGTGTACACTTACGTGAAGGTTTCTAACTTAGTAAATCCATTTCACAGTAGGTAGCGCTAGAGTAAATTTTAAAAATGAGTCACAGCGCACGAATCGTTTAAACAAAACACCGTATGCGTTCATATCCCATTCATCCGATTGCGGTGAAACTTTGGTGAATTGTTGAGCACGCTCCCATGAATGTTTCTAAATTATTTAATCCATTTTACGATAGTTTAGAGGCTGTTAACGGAAATTGAAAAACGATTGTTTACAAAAGCACTTCAAGAAACAATATTACAACGCCAACACTTTCCTTGATTGGCATTGCAACGCATGCCGGGTACAGCTAGTATTTTTTTCTTTCTTTTGTCGTGTGGCCTCCTGAGAGGCCGAATGCAGGTCTTTCTATATGACGCCCGTGGGACACCTGCGCGTCAGGATGAGAGATGGAATGGATGAAGATGAGAAGACGAATGAAACTGGGCAAGGATGTGGGAGGAAGCGGCCGTGGCCTGTCAGAAGGTACCGTTCCAGCATTTTCCTGGTGTTGAAAATGGGAAACCACGGAAAACCATTTCAAGGACGGCCGACGGTGGGGCTCGAACCCACGCGTCTATCGAGTCAGCAGAGAGCTTGGCCCCTTGACCTAACACTGCGCTTTAACCAGCGTAGCCACTGCAATCGGTACAGCTAGTATATATATATATACACTAGCAGGTACCCGCGGCTTCGCCCGCGATCAAGAAAATGGAGACGATGAAGTTTTGCTGATAATTGGTCTATTCTATTACAGCAATCACGGCTACAGGTGGGTCCATTTTAATTCTGAATATTCTGAATATTCTGATACATACAGTATATTGATGCTGAGACATAACGATTTTGTTGTCCGGATGCTCGCCAGCACGCCACTTACAGTTGCCCATGGGAAAAAATGGTTTTGTCTAAATGTACACGTGCTACTGTTAAGTGTGTGTCATTGCGCTTTGTTATAGAAATTGCGAATATTGTATGAAGAGGGAACTGCACTCTTGCATACTGGAATGGAAAATCTATCGGAATATGGGGAATTAAAAGTATTCTTCCTTAAGCTCTACTGGATGTAATTTTGCCATACTTTATGATGATTTTAACGTCAACATATCGCTATTAATAGGCCTATAGTTAAATATCTCTCACCTTGGCCGCTGATGTACAATATGCAGTCTCTTCCAGTGTTACATCCCAGGGATTGAAATTCTCCAAAACCACTAATGCCTCACATGCCTCTCTAAGTAATTAAAATTGCCGATTGTTGTTTGAGTATTCAGTTTTTTAACAGGTTTGATGCAGCCCTCCATGTCTCCCTCTCCTGAGCTAATCGTTTCATCTCTACATAGCTACCATACCCTACTTCCGAGGCAATCTGTTTAACACTGGTTTACCCCTACAATTATTGACCTCGACCTTCCCATCCATAACTAAGCTTGCAATTCCTGGGTGTCTTAATATGTGTCCTACCCTCCTATCTCTTCTCTTCATTAGCAGTCGCCAGAAACATCTCTCCTCTCCCACTCGTCTTAATACCCCTTCATTTGTTACCCTATCTACCCATCTGATCATCATTCTCCTGTATCACCACATTTCAAACGCTTCAATTCTCCTCATTGCTGCTGCACCATTAGTCCATTAGTCCAACTCGGCAACTTTTCTAGGTTTAAGCCGTGCCTAGTGCGAGGATTCAATGGCCGTGAAAGACAAAAAACTAACTTTATTGAAATAAGTTTGCCCAATTCCTCAGTAAGAATAATTAAGAAAAAATTAAAATTTAATGTGACAGCCGGTAGAATACGACACATCCGTCTGTGATTATGGGTTGCTAATCATGGTAAAAAACGAAAAAGAGCAGATCAATATTGGCAAAGAGAAATATACAGTTAACAAAAAAAAAACAAATTTATAAAGAAAATGAAAGCATACGTTGCAAAATAGAAAGAATCTTCACATAGTAAAATAGCGTAAAGATACGAAAGCTCGCTTACAATAACCAGCTCAATGAGTAAAAAATTACACTCAAAATCAAGATCGTATCCGACCCCAAAAACCACCTATATAAATAAAATATATCTCATTGTACGCGTATCAATGCGAGGAGCAAAGTTCGTGAACCGAACCCCGTGTTTTAGGACCCTAAAACGAACGGTTTTCGAGATATTTCCAGAAAACTATCCCCGGTCTGCGAAATTTCAGCGGTTGCCATAGTAACGTTGGTCTGTTTCTTCGAGGGAACACAGTTATTTGGGAATATCTCCGAAACCGTTGATTATAGGAACTTAAAAAGTGTGTTTCGGGGTCCCTACCGGACCTCCGAGTATTGTTTCTCGTATCTGACGGCTTAAAATGAGCTAAATCCGATATTTGTATGGACTGTCCTTGCTCAGTGCCAAAGGGCCAAAAAAGGTCACTTACAAATTGAATTTTAAAAAACCGTTTCTTAGTGAGCCTCTACATACTCGGATCAACCAACATGCAAAATTTCAGCTATCTAGGTCTAGTGGTTTGAGCCCTGCGTTGATGAGTAAATTTTGGATGCTCATTGCCAAAGGGCCGAAAAAAATTCCCTTACAAATTGAATTTTCAAAAACCGTTTCTTATTGAGCCTCTACATACTCGGATCAACCAACATGCAAAATTTCAGCTTTCTAGGTATAGTGGTTTGAGCCCTGCGTTGATGAGTCAATTTTGGATTATATATAATAGATGAGACTTTCCAAGTAGATTTGCTCGTAGAAACATGGAATATAGCTCATTCTGCGCGTTTCAATGCGAGGAGCAATGTGCGTAGTTTCCACTTCTAAGAAGTGGGAACCGAACCCCGCGTTTTAAGGTCGTAAAACGAACGTTTTTTGAGATATTGCCACAAAACTATCCCCGGTCTGCGAAATTTCAGCGGTTGCCATAGTAACGTTGATCTGTTTCTTCGAGGGAACACAGTTATTTGGGAATATCTCCAAAACCGTTCATTTTAGGAACTTAAAAAGTGTGTTTCGGGGTCCCTACAGGACCTCCGAGTATTGTTTCTTGTATTTTAAAATGAGCTAAATCCGATATTTGTACGGACTGTCCTTGCTCAGTGCCAAAGGGCCGAAAAAGGTAACTTACCAATTGAATTTTAAAAAACCGTTTCTTAGTGAGTCTCTACATACTCGGTTCAACGAACATGCAAAATTTCAGATTTTCTAGGTCTAGTGGTTTGAGCCCTGCGTTGATGAGTAAATTTTGGATGCTAAGTGCCAAAGGGGCGAAAAAAGTCCCTTACAAATTGAATTTTCAAAAACCGTTTCTTAGTGAGCCTCTACATACTCGGATCAACCAACACGCAAAATTTCAGCTTTCTAGGTATTGTGGTTTGATCCCTGCGTTTATGAGTCAATTTTGGATTATATGTAATAGACTAGCAGAAGTACCCGTTCTTCGAACGGTGTTCGGTGTTAACACCAGACGTTATCTATTGAGCTACTGTTGCAATGGTTAGGGGTTTGTCATTCCTTCATAAGTTTATCAGAACGAAGTTAGTTTTCTGGGAATATCACACACACTGTTAATTTAAGGGCCTTAAAATGTGGTTTTCGGAGACCCTTTATAGACTCCCGAATTTTGTGTGTCATATTGAGAAGCGCAACATATGCTTTGGTCGTCCTTCTAGGATAATTTTGTATTTCGCCTATTTCAGCATGTATTTTGAGAAGTTTTCCCTATATCCACCCTTCTACTGTGTGAAAAGTACGGTGAAGAGTTTTATAAATGATTGGTGTATTGACTCATGGTTACCATACCTAACTTTACGATGCACCAAGCATCCAAACACGAGTTATAGGCGTAAATAAAGTTACACAGAAAGACAGACAGACAATTCTATTGTCTACAACGTATCACCCAGATATCCGAATATGGGTATATCTACCATACAGTATCAAACAAAATCATCCTTACGATGAACCCGTATGTCGACCAAAAAAGATTAGTTAAAATGTGCTCTCAAACTAAATTCACCTAACGTGTACTTCCTGACGTCAAATAGAATTGAAAGCCTCGTAGACTAAACGCAATACATGTCACATAAGAACTTACCCTCTACGTTGGGTTAGGTCCCCATACACAGGACGACCTCTTTCATAAATTATAAAAGCTTATGGTGCATGAAAATTCAGGTTCTTTAGCCTCAAATGGCCCTAATTCCTAAAATCCGCAAAAAATGCTGATTCAATTCAGGAATTTTGGGAAATAATGTTGCTGTTTGGAGATATCATAGACCTTCTGTACTATATGTCGAACGTGAAAATTGACTGAAAAAATTCTAGGTTACCACTTGACGCCCTTAATTGCATTGATGAATTATACAGTCTACGTTGGTTCCATGATAACCTTATAGCCATTTGCAAACTTTCACAGAAATGTTTATTTATTTATTGGTGCCTTTATTGTGGCGAAGTTAGGGCTCTTGGCCCTCTCTTACACTTAACCACACACAGTGCAACTTACATGAATACTCACATATGGTATTCTTAACCTACCAAACTTAAATACTAGGAAAACCTTAAATACTAGAATAAAATAAAATAAAATAAAAATTAAATTAAATTAAATTAAATTGGCGACTGCGTGATATTAGCTAAGCTATACAATTTAAATGACATACATTTTTAACAAAATTATACTATGGTCATTCGCTCACACATTCATACACAAATTGTTCTAGTTGGCCTACGAATTCAAGAGGAAATCTTTACATGCACGTTTGAAAGTTGTAAGGGATGTACAATTTCTGACGTCACGAGGATAATTATTCCTAATTCTAGTTCCCGACACGAGGAAAGAGTTACTGAAGGCAGATGAATGATGTAGAGGAATTGCAATTATAGATCCAGATCGCGTGTGACGGTCATGAAAGGAAGAAAGAAAACGAAAATTACAAGAGAGATAGTGAGGAGTACTTTCATTGAGAAGTCGATAGATCAGGGTACATATGTGCAGGTTCCTTTGTTGTTCTACTTTTAGCCAGGAAAGTAGATCATAAAAAGGAGACACATGTGAGGAAAATTTCAAGGAGAAAATAAACCTAATGCAGGAATTTAAAGCTCTCTGAAGTTTCTTGTTTTGTTCACCGGTAGCATCTACTAATACAACATCACAGTAGTTAAATATAGGGAGTATCAAGGTTTGGACGAGTTTTATTTTCAAGTTACGGGGTAGAACGGACTGGTGAATCTTAAGTGGATGAAGTGACGAGTAAACTTTCCTGCATGTATTAGTAACGTGCCCATCCCAATTCAAAGTTGCATTTAGTGTGACTCCAAGACTTTTTACCGATTTAGAGAACGGGATAGCAACACCATTTAGTTGAATTAAAGAAAGCGGTCTACTGTGTAAATGGAAAAGCAATTTAGTCTGCCCTGTTACGATAGCTTGTGTTTTAATTGGGTTGATGGCAAGAGAATTTTCAGTTGCATAGCGGCTGATCCTCTTTAGATTTAGATTCATATTTTTAGCCTATTTTCAATTTTGAAAAAAAAAGGCTTATGAGATCACCTTTTGTCCGTGTGCGTGTGTGTGTGTGTGTGTGTGTGTGTGTGTGTGCGTGTGTGTGTGATTCGTGTGTGTGTCCCCCCCTAATAAAATCGAAACGGCTAGAGCGATTTCAATGAAACTCGGGAAGTTCATAGCACTATTCCCGGCGACCTCGACCGTGCCCTTCAAATTTTGTTACGTCTCGCCAATCCAACATGGCGGCTGTGCGAAATATTTCACTAGCATTCAATATCTCCGAAACTATTACCGATATCGCCCTGAAATTGTGTACGGTGATAAAGGGCACTACAAAAAGTTCACCTATGAGGCTTTCAAAAACCTGGTGACTACAAAACCAACATGGCGGCCAAGCGAAGCTGAGACATTTAAATAGACTTTTCTCGCGATTTAACTATCTAAATGTAATGAAACTTGGTACAGCAAATGTTTATACACATTGTAATGCACTGGAGTCTAATTTAGTTCAATTGTTTACATAACCTCAAAATGGTGGCTGTGCGAAATATTTCACTGACATTCTATATCTCCGAAACTATTACAGATATCACCCTGCAATTTTGTACGGTGATAAAGGGTACTGATACAGGTATGCCTATGTATATTTCATAAACCTGTAAAGTACGAAACGAACATGGCGACCAAGCGAATTTAAAATATTTTAATAGACTTTTCTCGTGATTTAACTCACTGAGCGTAGTGAAATGTGGTACAGTAATTGATTTTGCAGATTTTAATGCACTGCCATCTAATTTAATTCAATTGCTTACATAACCTCAAGATGGCGGCTGTGCGAAATTTTAAAATTAAGTTTTAATTTCTTGTGTCGTAATCATGCGATCGAAGTGAAAGTTTGAATAATGAACCTAGGCAATAATTGTCTTTGAATGGTACATAACTCTATGGCCTATACACATAACACTCCTAAATGGTGAGCTCCCGAAATATTTAGACGGTTCTCAATATCTATGAATCTTTTACAGCAACCAAACTGATTTTTTTTTATGTTCATAGAGACTATGAACATATGTTCACCTATAGGACTTTCAGGAACCTGGTGAGCACAAATCCAACATGGCGGTGACGCGAAGTATAAATATTTAAATGGACGTTTCTCGCGAATTAACTATCCGAGTGCCGTGAAACGTTGCACGTTAAATGCTTATACAAATGTTGATCCACTGGCATCTAATTTATTTCAATGGTTTGCATTATCACAAGATGGCTGCTGTGCGTAATTTTAAAATCTCGTTTTTACTTCTTGTTGTCTAATCATGCAATTGAAGTTTGAATACCACACGTACACAATAATCTTAATGTAATAGTACAAAAATAAAAATCCAACCTGGCGAACATCTGAAATATTTAGACGGTTCTCAATATCTACGAATCTGTTACAGCAATTAAACTGAAATTTTGTATGTTGATTGTGGCAGTGAACATAAGTAGGATATATGAAAATAGGCTGTATAGTTCTTCACGGAACTACTTGTTAATTGCCGCATCTATGTCGTTTACTTTTGTGTGGCAATATATCTGAAGGTCATCAGCATATAGATGGTAATTGCAGTTTTCCAGTTTCGAAGAGATGTCGTTCAGATATAGAATGAATATAAGGGGGCCGAGAATTGAACCCTGAGGTACTCCATTTATTTTGAACTTCCACTCAGTTCTGTTTTCATTAAGGAGTACACGTTGTCTTCGGTTATGAAGATAGGAGGCGAATAATTTGAGAGCAACGGGGCTAAGATGGAAGGATTGCAATTTAGCCATAAGTATGTCCGTGTTAATGGTGTCGAATGCACTGCTGAAGTCTAGAAGAATGAGTATAGTCACTTTACGCTCATCCATTGCTCGTCTTACGTCATCAGTAATCTTAATGAGTGCAGTAGATGTGCTGTGTCCTTTCTTAAATCCAGATTGTAACGGATCAAGTAGTGAGTATTGCGTCAAGTACTGAAGAAGTTGTTCATGCATAAGTTTTTCTAGTATTTTGGAATTTGAGGAAAGTATGCTTACAGGTCGATAGTCGGATGGAGAATTTGCAAGAGAATTTTTCGGAACTGGAATAACTAAAGCATCTTTCCATATTGTTGGGAAGAAACCTTCTAAAAGACATGTGTTACAAATGTGCGTAATGATTGGCAGTAATACTTCTATCAGGTTAACGATAAAGGAAATTGGGATGTCATCTATTCCGACTGCTTGTGATTTGATAGATATTATTTTTTTCTTACGACAGTATCATCTATTTTACGAAACTTTAATAACGGCCGGTGAGGTAGTGGGACACATTGCAGTGTATTTATTGTTGTTTGTATTATTTGGGGATCAGTACTAATTATTTCTCGAGCAAAGTGAGCATTTAATTCATTAGGATTAATATCCTGCTTATTGGTGTTTTTAGTGCGCCTCCCAATACCTACCGACCTGAGTTGCTGCCAGGTGCTCCTAGCATTCAAGTTGCCGGCTAGCTGTTGGAAGTAGGCATACTTTTTATTTCGAATCATTTGTTTAACTCGATTTCTAAGCACACGATATTTTTCAAAATCGTCACTTGATAAGGTCTGCTTATAACGTCTGTGAAATGCGTCACGTTCGGCCATTGCGGATTTAATGTCACTTGATAGCCAGGGGGCAGCTTTACGAGTGACTTTTGCTGTTCGTTTAGGTGCATGTTTGTCATATAGTTCCAGCAGTATTTTGTTAAATCGGCTCACCTTTTCATCAACGTCAGTCAAGTGTAGTATATCGTTCCATGGACAGAGAATTGAGTCTTGTGTTAGTTCTTGAAGGTTTAATCTTTTCATGTCTCTATATGTTATGTATTTAGGTGCAAATTTTGGAGTTTTTAGAGAATAAGCTAAATAAATCAGGTCGTGTAAATATATGCCAGGTACTGAAATCTCTCAGTGTTTTAGTATTTTCTGTGGGTTATTTGTGATAATTAAATCAATTAGAGTGCGTGAAGATCCTTGGGGGGTGTGTACGTGGTGAGTAGGACCGAGTGGTAATATTGTCATGTTACAAGAGGTAAACATATTCCGTAAACGATTTGCGTCAGTGGAGTCTATTAATATGTTTGTGTTAAAGTCACCAAATATAAGTACGTGTTCGTAGGTAGGTAACAGTCTTAGTAGAGTTTCTTCAAAATCCATGAAGTTCCCTTCTTTAGGTGGTTTATATACTACACCAATAAGCACTTTAGTCACGTCAACAGTGAGCTCAACAAACATATATTCGGTCAAGGGGTCAGTAGATAGGTTCGATGTTTTTATAATCTTTGCCGCCAAATTGTTTTTATAGAATAAAGCTACTCCTCCTCCTCGACGCTTCAGTCGGTTGTGAAAGAACGAATTGTACCCTACTAGACTTATCATGTTTAAAGGGACAGTGTCTCTCATCCAGCTTTCACTAATTGCTACAACGTTTACCATGCTTCCTTCAAAAATAGCTTGGAGCTCAGCGTGATGTGCTATTATGGACTGGGCATTGACATGTGCACACAGCAGTGAACGGGGAAATGCGGAAAATTCCCTTTCCAGATGATTGCGGGTGGGGGGAGACGAAGACAGGGGTTGGGGAGGGCTGGGAGGCTCATTGTCAAGGTGAAGGTCATTATCTCTGTCGGGACTGAATGTAACGGTACCAACTACACTGGCCATAAAACAGAAGAGAGCATGCAACTTACCATTGTTTCCTCATGTATGCACAAGCCACTAGAAGCAGTTAAACAACCACTCTCACTGAATTTAAAATTAAACCTTATATCACTTATGCAATCACTCACACTAAAATTAAAAGAACATATTAAACCCACACTCACAATTACACACATTTACCTGTTCACTTAACTTCCGATACCTGCCCTTTCATTAAGCAGGCAAGTTCTGCTGGAGTGTTAACGTAATGTTTTTTTACCGTCAGAATCCACTATCACTATTCGCCCATCCAGAGTGAAGGTGTTCCTTGCTCCAAAGTGATTCCTGGCCTTGTTGAGCATGTCCTTGCGCGATGCTGTGAGGGACTCAGTTATGAGGATAGGAGTTCCTTTTAGAAGTCTCTTGGCGCGCCAGACACGTTCCCTCTCGTGGTAGCGGGTGAACTTGACAATAATTGGTATTCTACCGGTAACCACCACATCCGCAGACGATCTCTTTGGTTTCCCCAATCGATGACACCGATCGATGCTCATCATAGTCAGTTCTATATTAAGCTTGTCCTTAAGTACCTCCGTTACTCTAGCGTACACGTCTTCGTTTGGAGTTTCACTTACCCCATGTAGCAGTAGGCAGTTCCGGCGGCTGTACTGTTCTGCCTCATCAATTCGAAGTTCTTGCTTCACAATCTGGTCATTCAAATCCTTTTTTAAGTCACTTAGCTCCGTTATGACTTCAAGGCGAAAAGTCTCGAACTCCGAAGCTAGGGTTTCCACTTTCACGGAGTTGAGGTTGGTAGAAGTGCTCGTTCCAGCTGTGGTGGCTCCCTCTAGGCGAGTTTGAAATACTTTGAGCTTCTCTTCAAACGCTGAAATTCTTTGATTGACGGCTTTTAGGGTCATGACTATTGACTAAATATTCACTAAGTTGTATATAGTTAATAATACACACCCTAGCAGACTCTATTTGTGAGTTATGTTGCGGTTTCGGCAGGTATTCTACGGAGCACTTTTACGCACGATGCATCTCGGTCGCCATGACAGCTCCTGTGACAAATGGAGTGACATTGCTTCTTACAGAAATAGATGTAAAGTTGGATAATGTTGTCATGGTTACCGATTTGCATTCCTTCATTAGTATGTTAAATTAAATTAGTTTTCCGGGAATATTTCAGAAACTGTTGTATTTAGAGCCTTATAATTTAGTTTTCGAGGACCCTTTAGGGCCCCCGAGTTTTGTTTCTGGCACCGAGGGGCTTTGTCTCGTCGTTGTACGCCATAATATAATACTACTACTACTACTAATAATAATAATAATATAATATAGGGATAGGAATATAATAGACCTGCCATACCACACCCGCAGGTGTAAATCGCGTGAAAAAATCTAGAGTACCCCTTGACCACCTTAAGCGTATTATACGTATTGATGAATTTTACAGCTTATTTGGTTCTGTGATAACCTTCTAGCCGTTTGCAAACTTTCACACTAATGTAATTAATGGAATTGCATTGCGTCTTACAGCAATAGATGGACCTCTGAGAATCTGTTGCGTTGGTTACCGGCTTGCATTCGTTCATTAGTTTATTAAATTAAATTAGTTTTCTGGGAATATCTCAAAACATGGTTGGTATTAGGGCCCTAAAATGTGTTTTTTTCCATGAGTTTTGTTTCTGACATGAGGTGCTAAAAATGAGCTTTTTCTCGTCCTTCTAAGCCTATTTCAGCATGTATTTTAAGGGGGTATGCCCCCTTTTATGAGAGGTACGGAGAAGAGTTACATCAATGATTAGTGTCGTGCCTCTGATGGATATATGTACCAAATTTTACGTTGATACACCCAACCGTTCTCGAGTTATAAGGGAACAAATTTGTCCACAGACAAACAAACAGACAGACAGACAGACAGACAGACAAAAACAGTTATTTTCGCGCGCATCCATCACAAAACAGTCTGAAACGCGTAAACAACTCAAATTTCGGTAGAAATTCAGAGAAAAACACAAACATTTTCATTTTTCTATATAGAGAGATCTACTGCACCGCTCGGTGTTGACCGTGTTTTATTGCACAGATTTTGGTTTTACTCGCTAACCGTTGGAGATATACGAAAAGTGATAAGGACCTTTCGGATAGAAAATTAAATGCTAAAGCTCATGTATACCATCAAAAGTTTGCTATTTCTTAGCGTTCTCTTTTTATTTGAAAAGGAAATATGAAATTTTGAAACCAAAGGGTGTAGTGACGTCACAAATGTCGGTTTTACTCGCTAACTGTTGGAGATACACGAAAAGTGATAAGGACCTTTCGGATAGGAAATTACATTTCAAAGCTCGTATGTGACATCAAAAGTTTGCTACTTCCTACCGTTCTCTTTTTATTTGATATGGAAATATGAAATTTTGAAACCAAAGGGTCTAGTGATGTCACTAAAATGATCGCCATTTTTTAAAAGTGCAAAATTTCGAAATCAAAAGTATCCTATATGTAAACCTGGTAAATCAGCTACATCCATGCAAAATTTCATTTAAATCGGACCAGTGGTTCTTGCGTTATTGAGTAACAGACAGACAGACAGACAGACAGACACGAACACACCATTTCATTTTTATATATTAGTATGATGAGACATTCCAAGTTGATTTGCTCGTAGAAATATGGAATATAGCTCATTCTGCGTGTAACAATGCGAGGAGCAATGTTCGTAGTTTTCACTTCAAGGAAGTGGGAACCGAACCCTGCGTTTTAAGGCCCTAAAACGAACGGTTTTCGAGATATTGCCAGAAAACTATCCCCGGTCTGCGAAATTTCAGCGGTTGCCATAGTAACGTTGATCTGTTTCTTCGAGGGAACACAGTTATTTGGGACATCTCCGAAACCGATGATTATAGGAACTTAAAAAGTGTGTTTCGGGGACCCTACCGGACCTCCGAGTATTGTTTCTCGTATCTGGCGGCTTAAAATGAGCTAAATCCGGTATTTGTACGGACTGTCCTTGCTCAGTGCCAAAGGGCCAAAAAAGGTCACTTACAAATTGAATTTTAAAAAACCGTTTCTTAGTGAGCCTCTACATACTCGGATCAACCAACATGCAAAATTTCAGCTTTCTAGGTATAGTGGTTTGAGCCCTGCGTTGATGAGTCAATTTTGGATTATATATAATAGATGAGACTTTCCAAGTAGATTTGCTCGTAGAAATATGGAATATAGCTCATTCTGCGCGTTTCAATGCGAGGAGCAATGTTCGTAGTTTCTACTTCTAGGAAGTGGGAACCGAACCCCGCGTTTTAAGGCCCTAAAACGAACGGTTTTCGAGATATTGCCACAAAACTATCCCCGGTCTGCGAAATTTCAGCGGTTGCCATAGTAACGTTGATCTGTTTCTTCGAGGGAACACAGTTATTTGGGAATATCTCCGAAACCGTTCATTTTAGGAACTTAAAAAGTGTGTTTCGGGCTCCCTACAGGACCTCCGAGTATTGTTTCTTGTATCTTAAAATGAGCTAAATCCGATATTTGTACGGACTGTCCTTGCTCAGTGCCAAAGGGCCGAAAAAGGTCACTTACCAATTGAATTTTAAAAAACCGTTTCTTAGTGTGTCTCTACATACTCGGATCAACGAACATGCAAAATTTCAGCTTTCTAGGTCTAGTGGTTTGAGCCCTGCGTTTATGAGTCAATTTTGGATTATATATAATAGACTAGCAGAAGTACCCGTTCTTCGAACGGTGTTCGGTGTTAACACCAGACATTATCTATTGAGCTACTGTTGCAATGGTTAGGGGTTTGTCATTCCTTCATAAGTTTGTCAGAACGAAGTTAGTTTACTGGGAATATCATACACACTGTTAATTTCAGGCCCTTAAAATGTAGTTTTCTGAGACCCTTTATAGATTCCCGAATTTTGTGTCTCACATCGAGAAGCGCAACATATGCTTTGGTCGTCCTTTTAGGATAATTTTTATATTTCGCCTATTTTAGCATATATTGAGAAGTTTTCTCTATATCCACCCTTCTACTGTATGAAAAGTACGGTGAAGAGTTTTATAAATGATTGGTGTATTGACTCTCATGGTTACCATACCTAATTTTAAGATGCACCAAGCATCCGAACACGAGGTATAGGCAGGCGTACATAAAGATACACGGAAAGACAGACAGACAGACAATTCTATTTTCTACAACATATTACCCAGATATCCAAATATGGGTATATCTACCACACAGAATCAAATAAAATCATCCTTACGATGAACCCGTATGTCGACAAAAAAAAAAGTTAAAATGTGCTCTCAGACTAAATTCACCTAACGTGTACTTCCTGACGTGAAATACAATTGAAAGCCTTGTAGACGAAACGCAATACACGTCACATAAAAACTGATCCTCTACGTTGTGCTAGGTGCCCATACGCAGGAAGACCCCTTTCATAAATTATAAAGGCTTGTGGTGCATGAAAATTCAGGTTCTTTAGCCTCAAATTGCCCAAATTCCTAATAGCCGCAAAAAATGCTAGTTCAATTCAGGAATTTTTGAAAATAATGTTGCTGTTTGGATATATAATAGACCTTCTGTACTATATGTCGAACGTGAAAATTGCATGAAAAAATTCTAGGTTACCCCTTCACCCCCTTAATTGCATTGATGAATTATACGGTCTACGATAGTTCCGTGATAACCTTATAACCATCTGCAAACTTTCACAGAAATGTAATAAATGGAGTGACATTGCTTCTTACAGAAATAGATGGAAAGTTGTATGCCACCCCTTGAGATAATGTTCTCATGGTTACCGATTTGCATTCCTTCATTAGTTTGTTAAATTAAATTAGTTTTCTGGGAATATTTCAGAAACTGTTGGATTTAGAGCCTTATTATGTAGCTTTCGAGGATCCTTTAGCGCCCTCGAGTTTTGTTGCTGGCACCGAGGGGATTTGTCTCGTCGTTGTACGCCATAATATAATACTAATATAATATAGGGAGACATTATAACACCTATTTTTATTTTATTTTTAATTCAGCCAATGCCCATGTACTTTTCTTTTCAGGACGGGTCAGGGAAGGGATATTATCAGAGAAAGAAGCATTCACATCACGCATGAGCAAAATGGAAATGGCCTACCATTTAACTAAGGGCATCTACAAGAAAAGGTCAATATCCTTCAACGCAAAACTAAAACATTACTGCAGTGTCATCCGTCCGGAGGTCTTGCATGCTTCTGAATGCCTCACGATGAAAAAAAATGGCTTGGTCGAGAAACTGGAGGCCAAAGAAAGGAACATTTTGAGAAAGATATTGGATTCCATCAAAGACAATGGGGAATACAGAAGACGGCATAACCATGACCTATATACTCAAGTGGAGAAGATAAGCAACGTCATCCGGAAGAGAAGGCTACCATTTTTTGGGCATGTGAAACGAATGAGCCCAGCGAGACTGACCAACCGCAACATAACTTACTTTCAGGAGAGGAAAACAAAATGGGCCTGGTGCATTGAAATGGATAAAGATCTGAAAGAAGTGGGGATTACACCAACAGACATTCAGGAGCGCGCCCCACTCAAAGGGAAACTTCAAGCTTGTAAAGGTTTCCAAGAAAAACCGAAGCTGAAAACGGGAAAGATTTGGACCCAGGAACGGTAGGAAGTCCACCGAGAACGAATGCGGGTGTACAGGGCTAACGACAAAGCCAGTAGGAGACGGTTGGAATGACGCGGTCCATAGATGGCCTATACGAAATGAATGAATGAATGAACAATATGGGTATAGGAATATAATAGACCTGCCGTACCACACCCGCAGGTGTAAATCGCGAGAAAATATTCTAGATTACTCCTTGATCCCCTTAAGCGCATTATACGTATTGATGAATTTTACGGCTTAATTTGGTTCCGTGATAACCTTCTAGCCGTTTGCAAACTTTCACACTAATGTAATTAATGGAATTGCATTGCGTCTTACAGCAATAGATGGACCTCTGAGAATCTGTTGCGTTGGTTACCGGCTTGCATTCGTTCATTAGTTTATTAAATTAAATTAGTTTTCTGGGAATATCTCAAAACATGGTTGGTATTAGGGCCCTAAAATGTGTTTTTTTCCATGAGTTTTGTTTCTGACATGAGGTGCTAAAAATGAGCTTTTTCTCGTCCTTCTAAGCCTATTTCAGCATGTATTTTAAGGGGGTAGGCCGCCTTTTATGAGAGGTGCGGAGAAGAGTTACATCAATGATTAGTGTCGTGCCTCTGATGGATATCTGTACCAAATTTTACGTTGATACACCCAACCGTTCTCGAGTTATAAGGGAATAAATTTGTCCACAGACAAACAGACAGACAGACAGACAAAAAATTTATTTTCGCGCGCATCCATCATAAAACAGTCTGAAACGCGTAAACAACTCAAATTTCCGTAGAAATTCAGAGAAAAACACAAACATTTTCATTTTTCTATATAGAGAGATCTACTGCACCGCTCGGTGTTGACCGTGTTTTATTGCACAGATTTTGGTTTTACTCGCTAACCGTTGGA
Source organism: Meconema thalassinum (assembly GCA_946902985.2). Lineage (NCBI taxonomy): Eukaryota > Metazoa > Arthropoda > Insecta > Orthoptera > Tettigoniidae > Meconema > Meconema thalassinum. The sequence continues at coordinate 74,777,197 of OX336397.1, forward strand.
GATATACGAAAAGTGATAAGGACCTTTCGGATAGAAAATTAAATGCTAAAGCTCATGTATACCATCAAAAGTTTGCTATTTCTTAGCGTTCTCTTTTTATTTGAAAAGGAAATATGAAATTTTGAAACCAAAGGGTGTAGTGACGTCACAAATGTCGGTTTTACTCGCTAACTGTTGGAGATACACGAAAAGTGATAAGGACCTTTCGGATAGGAAATTAAATTTCAAAGCTCGTACGTAAAAGTTTGCTATTTCCTACCGTTCTCTTTTTATTTGATATGGAAGTATGAAATTTTGAAACCAAAGGGTCTAGTGACGTCACTAAAATGGTCGCCATTTCTTAATAGAGCAAAATTTAGAAATCAAAAGTATCCTATTTGTAAACCTGGTAAATTAGCTACATCCATGCAAAATTTCATTTAAATCGGACCACTGGTTCTTGAGTTATTGAGTAACAGACAGACAGACACACACCATCTCATTTTTATATATTTGTATGATGATGAGACTTTCCAAGTTGATTTGCTCGTAGAAATATGGAATATAGCTCATTCTGCGTGTATCAATGAAAGGAGCAATGTTCGTAGTTTCCACTTCAAGGAAGTTGGAACCGAACCTCGCGTTTTAAGGCCCTAAAACGAACGGTTTTCAATGATTTTATTCAGTCTGCGGTAGTCCGTGCAAAAGCGATATGATTTATCTCTCTTTTTGGTTAGGACCACCGGTGCCGCATAGTTGCTAGAACTATTTTCAATAATCCCTGCATCAAGCATTTCTTTCACCTGCTCGTCAATTATCTGTCTCTCACGCTTGCTAACCTTATAGGGTGCTTGATGTAACAGGGTATTATGTTTGAGGTGTACGCGATGCTCTATTAAGTTCGTTTCGCGTAACTGTTTTATTGATGTGGCGAAAATGTCGCTGTATTTGTCTAGGAGTTGAGCTAGACCGTGTTTCTGCTCTGGTGTGAGATCGCCACTAATGTTATATGATGTCACGTGGTCGTGCGGTGCAATGCTATCCTGCTGTACCGGAACGTGGATTGTGTCCTGTGATACATCATTAATCCATCCAATGGTGGAATTGTTAGGGATGTGAACAATATTGTCACCCCAATTCATTAACTTTACCTTGGTAGCCTGCGAGTGGACTTTTTCCGCCGGTATAATAATTTGCGGATTCTGCTGTATTGGAGATTTATTCACGAAGGTGTTTAGCTTCTGAATGGATGGCCTATATGAGAGTGTAATCGCTATCTGAGAAATGGATTTTGGGGGTAGGGAGATGTCGTCCCTGGTGGCTACTCGGATGTTATGTGAAAAAATAAAATCTGTATTAATGTTTGATAGCCTAGCGATCTCTCTGTCCGTTTCCGTATGACCTGTCCAATTCGTTTGTTTGAATTGGCAACTTATCGTCCCCTTCTTTCTGTGGAGATGCAGTGACTCGTCTGCGAAGTTAATGTTGACTTTGTACTTCGCCAAGAAGTCAGTCCCTATGAGACAGGCCGCTGCGAGATCCTTGATTACATGCATAGAGAAGGAAGTGGTAAAATTCTTAAACTGGATTTTCACATAGGAGGTCCCTGCAATTTTCAAGACTTCATTGTTGGCAGCAATGAGTTGAATGCCTCCTGTGATAGGACGGATGTGTTTGTCTTCTACCAGGCTGTGCGAGATACATGAAATCCCAGCGCCAGTATCGATCAGTGCTTCAGTCTTGATGCCGTTAATTCTGGTCTGAATCTTGACCGGTAAGCTCCGAGCATGTTGAGCTGGGTTGTTTACTCCGAGCAAGCCATGTCTGACGTCACTGTAGAGGTGGGCATGGCAGTGAAGTGGAACAATAATACAAGATCTCACCTGATCACTCAGCCGTCTCTCTCTCTGACGATGCTCAGCACCAGTCCCTTTGGTCAACAGGAGCTTGGCCGCAGTACTACGATCCCCCGATCGTCAAACTTACGTCGCTCTCGTATACGCTGCCCTCACGGACAGTCCTCCACTCTCTCAACTCGAACTCACTGCTCCCGGTGCTCTCACTGACTGACCCCCCCACATCTGAGGTCGCAGCTTATAAGCACAAAAATCGCAACTCGTGCGTGCTTGCGTAGCACCTCCTTGCAGATTCTCAAGATCTGGATTGAACCGGGGTTGCACGTCCGGTGTGGTTCAAGGCTAATCCAAAACCGGGACATGACAATATCTCCGAAACCGTTCATTTTAGGAACTTGAAAAGTGTGTTTCGGGGTCCCTACAGGACCTCCGAGTATTGTTTCTCGTATCTTAAAATGAGCTAAATCCGATATTTGTACGGACTGCCCTTGCTCAGTGCCAAAGGGCCGAAAAATGTCACTTACAAATTGAATTTTAAAAAACCGTTTCTTAGTGAGCCTCTACATACTCGGATCAACCAACATGCAAAATTTCAGCTATCTAGGTCTAGTGGTTTGAGCCCTGCGTTGATGAGTCAATTATGGATTATATATAACTAGCAGGTACCCGCGGCTTTGCTCGCGTCATGGTCGTGTCATATTGTTATTCAATGAAATGCAGATTTAACCCCGTTAACACCCCTTTAGAACCTGAATATCCAAAAATCCTTCGTTAGTGGACGTTTTTCTTCCAGAATCTTACCCCTCCCGATAGGCCCCTTAAATTGGATTTATGAAAAAACGGTCGAACATCTATTTATTTAATTATTTCTTATATTTTTATTAAGCTGAATGTTTTCCTCTGAGTTTCTAACTCCTCGCCTATGTCGTTTAAGAGATGCACACTCCGTTAGGAATCCTTCAACCCTCACTTTTCACCCCTTTCACTCATAATATACACACCACGAAAAACCATTAGACATGTGTCAGCTTATTTTTAATGATTAGTTTATATGCCAAGTATTACATCCCCTAATTAAACCACTCGTGAGATATTGTTATTCAATAAAATGCACGTTTATCCCCTTAACACCCCTTTAGAACCTGAATATCCAAAAACCTTTCCTTAGTGGACGTATTCGACATACAACAAACATATCCCCAAAATTTCATGTTTCTAACTTCAATAATTTTGGCTGGGCGATGGTGAGTGAGTGAGTGAGTGAAAGAGTCAGGACATTTTCTTTCATTTATTTTTGAGAATTTCACCCCTCCCCATGAACCCCTTAAATGGGATTTATGAAAAAAAACGGTCGAACACCTATTTACTTATTGTTTTAAGCGGATCTTTTCCGCTGAATTTCAAACTTCTCGCTTATGTCGTTTATGAGATGCACGCTCCGTTAAGAATTCTTCAACCCCCAATTTTCACCCCTTTCACCTTATAATATACACCACATCGAAAAACCCTTAGACATATGTCTGCTTATCTTTACTGATTAATTTATATGCCGATATCACATCCCCAAATGAAACAACTCGTGAGATATTGTTAATCAATGAAATGCAAGTTTAAGTGCTTAACACTCCTTCAGAACATGAATATCCAAAAAAAACATCCTTTGTGGACGTTTTCCACATACAACGAACATATCCCCAAAATTTCAAGTTTCTAACTGCAATATGTTTGGCTGAGGGATGATGAGTGAATATCCAAAAATCCTTCCTTAGTCGACTTCTTTCCTCAGAATTTCACCCCTCCCCATGGGCTCCTTAAACTGGATTTACGAAAAAAACGGTCGACCACCAATTTACTTATTTTTCAAGCTGATTTCCCCCCTGAGTTTCATACTTTATGCCTCTTTCTTTTAAGAGATACTTGCTCCGTTAGGAATCCTTCAACCCCCACTTTTCACACATACACCTCATAATATACACTACATCGAAAAACCCACAGACATGTCTCTTCTTATTCTTAACGATGAGTTAATATGCCGAGTATCGCATCCCCCTAGGAAACCAATCGGGAGATATTGTTATTCAATTAAATGCAGGTCTACCCCCTTAACACCCCTTTAGAACCTGCATATCCAAAAATCCTTCCTTAGTGGACGTTTTCGACATACAACGAGCATAACCCCAAAATTTCATGTTTCTAACTTCAATAATTTCGGCTGGGCGATGATGAGTGAGTGAGTAAGTCAGGACATTTTCTTTCATTTATTTTTCAGAATTTCACCCCTCTCATGAACCCCTTATATTTGATTTATGAAAAAAAAAACGGTCGAACACCTATTTACTTATATTTTAAGCTGTTTTTTTAGCTGAATTTCAAACTTCTCGCCTATGTTGTTTAAGAGATACACGCTCCGTTAGGAATCCTTCAACCCCCACTTTTCACCCCTTTTACATTATAATATACACCACATCGAAAAAACCTTAGACACATGTCTGCTTATTTTTAATGATTAGTTTATATGCCGAGTATCACATCCACAAATTAAACCACTCGTGAGATATTGTTATTCAATAAAATGCAGGTTCAACCCCCTTAAGACACCTTTAGAACCTGAATATCCGAAAATCCTCCCTTAGTGTACGGTTTTGACATGCTACGAACACATCCCAAAAATGTCATGTTTCTAACTTTAATAATGTTGGCTGGACGATGATGAGTGAGTGAGTGAGTGAGTCAGGACATTTTCTTTCATTTTTTTTTCTTCAGAATTTTACCCCTCGCCATGAACCCCTTAAATTTGATTTATGAAAAATTAACTGTCGAACACTTATTTACTTATTTTTTAGCTTTTTCTCTCACTGAGTTTGAAGAGTGAGTGAGCCAGTCAATCAATTCGGACACTTTATTTCCGGTCCCACCCCCACCCCCCAAATTTCACCTCTCCCCATGGGCCCCTTAAATTTAATTTATGGAAAAAACGATCGAACATCTATTTACTTATCTTTTAAGCTGATTTTTTTCCCGCTGAGTTTCAAACTCCTCGCCCATGTCGTTTAAGAGATACACTCTCCGTTAGGAATCCTTCAACCCCCTCTTTTCACCCCTTTTATCTCATAATATACACCACATCGAAAAACCCTCAGACACATGTCTTCTTATCTTTAATGATTAGTTTATATGCCGAGTATCACATCCACAAATTAAACCACTCGTGAGATATTGTTATTCAATAAAATGCAGGTTTAACCCCCTTGTGACACCTTTAGAACCTGAATATCCGAAAATCCTCCCTTAGTGTACGGTTTTGACATGCAACGAACACATCCCAAAAATGTCATGTTTCTAACTTTAATAATGTTGGCTGGACGATGATGAGTGAGTGAGTGAGTCAGGACATTTTCTTTCTTTTTATTTTTTATTTTCAGAATTTTACCCCCCGCCATGGACCCCTTAAATTTGATTTATGAAAAATTAACTGTCGAACACTTATTTACTTATTTTTTAGCTTTTTTCTCTCACTGAGTTTGAAGAGTGAGTGAGCCAGTCAATCAATTCGGACACTTTATTTCCGGTCCCACCCCCACCCCCCAAATTTCACCCCTACCCATGGGCCCCTTAAATTTAATTTATGGAAAAAAAACGATCGAACATCTATTTACTTATCTTTTAAGCTGATTTTTTTCCCGCTGAGTTTCAAACTCCTCGCCCATGTCGTTTAAGAGGTACACTCTCCGTTAGGAATCCTTCAACCCCCTCTTTTCACCCCCTTTTATCTCATAATATACACCACATCGAAAAACCCTCAGACACATGTCTTCTTATTTTTAATGATTTGTTTATATGTCGAGTATCACATCCCCCAATGAAACCAATCGGGAGTTATTGTTAATCAATGAAATGCAGGTTTAACACCGTTAAGACCCTCTGAATATCAGAAAATCCTCCCTTAGTGGACGGTTTTGACATACAATGATCATAATCCCCAAAATGACATGTGTCTAACTTCAATAATTTTGGCTGGGCGATGGTGAGTGAGTCAGTACTTTTTCTCTCAATTTCCTTTTTTCAGAATTTCACCCCTCCCCATGAACCCCTTAAATTGGGTTTATGAAAAAACTGTCGAACACCTATTTACTTATTTTTAAGCAGATTTTTTTCCCTTGAGTTGTTTGAGTGCGTCTGTCAGTCAATCAGTTAGGACACTTTTTTCCTGTTTTTCCCCCCAGAATTTCACCCCTCCCTATGGGCCCCTTAAATTGGATTTATGAAAAAAAAAACGGTTAAACACCTATTTACTTATTTCTAAGCTGATTTTTTTCCGCTGAGTTTCAAACTCCTCACCTATGTCGTTATAAGAGATACACGCTCCGTTAGGAATCCTTCAACCCCCACTTTTTACCCCTTTCACCTCATAATATACACCACATCGAAAAACCCTCAGACATGTGTCTTCTTATATTTAATGATGAGTGTATATGCCGAGAATCACATCTCCCAATGAAACCAATCGGGAGATATTGTTATTCAATGAAATGCAGATCTACCCCCTTAACACCCCTTTAGAACCTCAATATCCAAAAATTCTTCCTTAGTGCGCGTTTTCGACTTACCGCGAACATATCCCCAAAATTTCATGTTTCTAACTTTAATAGTTTTGGCTGGGCGATGATGAGTCAATGAGTCATTGAATCAGTCAGTCAGTCAGGACACTTGTTTTTATATAAGAGATAGATGAGACTTTCCAAGTAGATTTCCTCGTAGAAATATGGAATATAGCTCATTCTGCGCGTATCAATGCGAGGAGCAATGCTCGTAGTTTCCACTTCTAGGAAGTGGGAACCGAACCCCGCGTTTTAAGGCCCTAAAACGAACGGTTTTCCAGATATTGCCAGAAAACTATCCCCGGTCTCCGAAATTTCATCGGTTGCCATAGTAACATTGATCTGTTTCTTCGAGGGAATACAGTTATTTGGGAATATCTCCAAAACCGTTCATTTTAGGAACTTAAAAGTGTTATTTGGGGTGCCTACAGGACCTCCGAGTATTGTTTCTCGCATCTGGCGGCTTAAAATGAGCTAAATCCGATATTTGTACGGACTGTCCTTGCTCAGTGCCAAAGGGCCGAAAAAGGTCACTTACAAATTGAATTTTAAAGAACCGTTTTTTAGCGAGCCTCTACATTCTCGGATCAACCAACATGCAAAATTTCAGCTTTCTAGGTATAGTGGTTTGAGCCCTGCGTTGATGAGTCACTTGTGGATTATATATAATGGACTAGCAGAAGTACCCATTCTTCGAACGGTCTTCGGTATTAATAACCAGAATTTATCAATTGAGCTACTGTTGCAATGTTAAGGGGCTTGGAACCTGTTTGTTGGCAAAGAAAAATGATTAGTTAAAATGTGCTCTCAAACTAAATTTACCTAACGCGTTCTTCCTGGCGTGAAAATAAAATTGAAAACCTCGTAGAAGAATCGCAATACACGTCACATACGAACTGCCCTAACCATTGTGTCAAGAGCCCAACTACAGGAAGACCCCTTTTATACATTTTGAAATCGTGTGGTGCATGAAAGTTCAATTTTTTTTTAGCCTCCAATGGCCCCAATTCCTAAAATCAGCAAAAAACAGTCTACTATTTCAAATCAGGAATTTCTCCTCAAGCGCATTGATGAATTTTACCGTTTTAGTTCGTTCCGTGATAACCTTATAGCCATTTGCAACCTTTCACAGAAATGTAATAAATGGAGTGGCATCACTTATTCCTGAAATACACACATCAAAAAAAGTTTTGCATCACCTCGGTTCCAAGAGTTCCGGAACCTTTAAATACAAAGGGAATAGAGATCAACACAAACAACATTTCAGCTCGTTTTATTGCTCATGAGACCCACACATTGCATGTTGTACCATCATACAGCTAGACTTTCAGCATTTGTGGTCCAGATTGCAGTACACACCACTACCTCTAATACCCAGTAGCACGTCCTCTTGCATTGATGCATGCCTGTATTCGTCGTGGCATACTATCCACAAGTTCATCAAGACACTGTTGGTCCAAATTGTCCCACTCCTCAACGACAATTCGGCGTAAATCTCTGAGAGTGGTTGGTGGGTCAAGACGTCCATAAACAGCCCTTTTCAACATATCCCAGGCATGTTCGATAGGGTTCATGTCTGGCGAACATGCTGGCCACTGTAGTCGAGCGATGTCGTTATCTTGAAGGAACGCATTCACAAGATGTGCACGATGAGGTCGAGAATTGTCGTCCATGAAGACAAATGCCTCTCCAATATTCTGCCGATATGGTTGCACTATGGGTCGGAGGATGTCATTCAGGTATCGTAAAGCCATTTCGGAGCCTTCCATGACCACCAGTGGCGTACGTCGGCCCCACATAATGCCACCCCGAAACATCAGGGAACCACCACCTTGCTGCACTCGCTGGACAGTGTGTCTAAGACGTTCAGCCTGACCAGGGTGCCTCCAAACACGTCTCCGACGATTGTCTGGTTGAAGGCATATGCGACACTCATCGGTGAAGAGAACGTGATGCCAATTCCGTGGGGTCCATTCAGCATGTTGTTGGGCCCATCTGTACCGCGCTGCATGGTGTCGGGGTTGCAAAGCTGGACCTCGCCATGGACGTCGGGAGTGAAGTTGCGCATCATGCAGCCTATTGCGCTCAGTTTGAGTTGAAACACGACGTCCTGTGGCTGAACGAAACGCATTATTCAACATGGTGGCATTGCTGTCAGGGTTCCTCCGAGCGGCAATCCGTAAGTAGCGGTCATCCACTACAGTAGTAGCCCTTGGGCGGACTGAGCGAGGCCTGTCATCGACAGTTCCTGTATCTCTGTACCTCCTCCATGTCCGAACAACATCGCTTTGGTTCACTCTGAGACGCCTGGAAACTTCCCTTGTTGAGAGTCCTTCTTGACACAAAGTAACAATGCGGACGCGATCGAACTGCGGTATTGACCTTCTAGGCATGGTAGAACTACAGACAACATGAGCAGCGTACCTTCGTCCTGGTGGAATGACTGGAACTGATCGGCTGTCGTACCCCCTCCGTCTAATAGGCCCTGCTCATGCATGGTTGTTTACATCTTTGAGCAGTTTTAGTGACATCTATGAACAGTCAAAGGGACTGTATCTTGGATACAATATACACAGTCAACGTCTATATGCCGGAGATCTGGGAACCGAGGTGATGCAAAACTTTTTTTGATGTGTGTAGATGGAAAGTTGGATGCCACCTCTTGAGATACTCTTGTCATGTTTAGTGACTTGCATCCCTTCTTTAGTTTATGAAATGAAATTAGTTTTCTGGGAATATCTAAGAAACTGTTGGGTTTAGAGCCTTAAAATATAGTTTTCGGGGACCCTTTACGGCTCTTGAGGGGCACCGAGTTTTGTTTCTGACACCAAGGGTTTGAAAATGAGCTTTGTCTCGTCGGTGTACGCCATAATAGTGATAATAATTAAAAGAATAATAATAATATAACAATATAGGGATATAATAGACCTTCCGTACCATACCCGCACTTGTAAATCGCGTTAAAAAATTCTAGAGTACCCCTTGACCCCTTAAGCGCATTATATGTATTGATGAATATTTTAGCTTAATTTGGATCCGTTATAACCTTATTGCCGTTTGCAAACCTTCACAGTAATGTAATAAATGGAATTGCATTGCGTCTTACAGAAATATATAGACCTTTGAGATTCTGTTGCCATTGTTAACGGCATGCATTCCTTCATTAATTTATTAAGTGAAATTAGTTTTCTGGGAATATCTAAAAACTGTTTGTTTTAGGGCCTTAAAATGTGGTTTTCGGGGTCCTTTTAGGGCCCCCGAGTTTCGTTTCTCACATTGAGGGGCTGAAAATGAGCTTCGTCTCACCCTTCTACGCTTATTTCAGCATGGAAGGGGGTAGGCCCCCTGTTATGAGAGGAACGGAGAAGAGTTACATCAATGATTAGTGTTGTCCCTCTGAAGGATATCTGTATCAAATTTTACGTTCATCCACTCAGCCGTTCTAGAGTTATAAGGACACAAAAAATTGTACACAGACTAACAAACAGACATACAGACAGACAGACAAAATTTTTATTTTTGCGCGCATCCATCATAAAACAGTCTGAAACGCGCAAATATCGCAAATTCCCGTGGAAATTCAGGAAGAAACAGACAAACTTTCATTTTTATATATATAGAGATGAGACTTTCCAAGTCGATTTGCTCGTAGAAGTATGGAATATAGCTCATTCTGCTCGTATCAATGCGAGGAGCAATATTCGTAGTTTCCACTTCTAGGAAGTGGGAACCGAACCCCGCGTTTTAAGGCCCTTAAACGAACGGTTTTCGTGATATTGCCAGAAAACTATCGCCGGTCTCCGAAATTTCAGCGGTTGCCATAGTAACGTTGATCTGTTTCATCGAGGGAACACAGTTATTTGGGAATATCTCCGAAACCGTTCATTTTAGGAACTTAAAAAGTGTGTTTCGGAGTCCCTACAGGACCTCCGAGTATTGTTTCTCGTATCTTAAAATGAGCTAAATCCGATATTTGTACGGACTGTCCTTGCTCAGTGCCAAAGGGCCGAAAAAGGTGACTTACAAATTGAATTTAAAAAAACCGTTTCTTAGTGAGCCTCTACATACTCGGATCAACCAACATGCAAAATTTCAGCTTTCTAGGTATAGTGGTTTGCGCCCTGCGTTGATGAGTCAATTTTGGATTATATATAATACGTGAGACTTTCCAAGTCGATTTGCGCGTTTCAATGCGAGGAGCAATGTTCGTAGTTTCCACTTCCATGAAATGGGAACCGAACCCCGCGTTTTAAGGCCCTAAAACGAACGGTTTTCGAGATATTGCAGGAAAACTATCTCCGGTCTGCGAAATTTCAGCGGTTGCCATAGTAACGTTGATCTGTTTCTTCGAGGGAACACAGTTATTTGGGAATATCTCCGAAACCGTTCATTTTAGGAACTTAAAAAGTGTGTTTCGGGGTCCCTACAGAACCTCCAAGTATTGTTTCTGTTATCTGGCGGCTTAAAATGAGCTAAATCCGATATTTGTACGGACTGTCCTTGCTCAGTGCCAAAGGGCCGAAAAAGGTCACTTACGAATTGAATTTTTAAAAACCGTTTCTTAGTGAGCCTCTACATACTCGGATCAACCAACATGCAAAATTTCAGCTTTCTAGGTCTAGTGGTTTGAGCCCTGCGCTGATGAGTCAATTTTGGATGCTCAGTGCTAAAGGGACGAAAAAAGTGCCTTACAAATTGAATTTTCAAAAACCGTTTCTTAGTGAGCCCCTACATACTCGGATCAACCAACATGCAAAATGTCAGCTTTCTAGTTATAGTGGTTTGAGCCTTGCTTTGATGAGTCAATTTTGGATTATATATAATAGATAAATGAATGTTCGTTTGTTCGTCTTTTATGCGTTCATAAACCATTCATCCGATTGCGATCAAATTTTGGTGAGTTCTTGTAAATACTTCCGGGATGGTTATAGGCACATTTAATCCAATTTACAATAGATAGCGAATGAGTAGTTTAAACAAATGAGTGTTGGCTATGCGTTCATATACAATTGATCCGATTGTGATCAAATTTTGGTGAGTTGTTGTGCAAACTTTCGGGAAAGTTATAGGCATAGTAAATCCAATTTACAATAGATGGCGTGCGAGTAGCTTCAACAAAATGGTGTGCGGTTCGTTTCAACAAAGACCACATGCGTTCATATACCATTCATCCCATTGCGATTAAACTTCGGTGAGATGTTGTGTACACTACAGGGAAGGTTTCTGGCTTAGTAAATTCATTTTACAATAGGTAGCGCACGAGTAGATTCAACAAATGGGCGACGACGGGTGAAACGTTTCAACAAAGTCCCGTATGCGTTCATATACAATTCGTCCGATAGCGATAAAACTTGATCGATATGTTGTGTACACTTCAAGGAGGGTTCCTGACTTAGTAAATCCATTTTACAATAGGTGTCGCACGAGTAGATTCAACAAATGAACGATGGTGCGCGAATCATTTCAAGAAAGTCCTGTATGCGTTCTTATAGCTTACTATTTATTCGATTGCGATGGACTTTGTTGAATCGTTGTGTACACTCCAGGAAAAATTTCAGGCTTTGTAAATCTATTTTACAATAGGTAGCGTACGAGTAGATTCAACAAATGAGTGACGGCACGCGTATCGTTTAAACAAAATCCCGTATGCGTTCATTTGCCATTCATTTGATTGCGATGAAACTTTTATGAGTTGTAGTGTACACGCCTGGGAGGGTTTTCGACTTAGTAAATCCATTTTACAATAGGTAGTGTACGAGTAGATGCAATAAATTAGTGACAACGAGCGAAGCGTCATATACCATTCATCGATTGCGATGAAATTTTGTTAAGTTGTTGTGTACACTTACGTGAAGGTTTCTAACGTAGTAAATCCATTTCACAGTAGGTAGCGCAAGAGTAAATTTAAAAAAATGAGTGACAGCGCCCGTATCGTTTAAACAAAATTCCGTATGCGTTCATATTCCATTTATCCGATTGCGATGAAACTTTGGTGAATTGTTGTGCACGCTCCCACGAATGTTTCTAAATTAGTTAATCCATTTCACGATAGTTTAGAGGCAGTTAACGGAAATTGAAAAAAGATTGAATCCAAAAACCCTTCAAGGAACAAAATTACAAGGCCAACACTTTCTTTGATTGACATTGCAACGCATGCCGGGTACAGCTAGTTATTAATAATTAAATATTAATGTCATATGACAAGTCCTCGTAATGCATCTCGTTCACCAAGATTTTACTCATATAAAGATCTTTCTTGTCACGTGGGCGACCTATGGTTTAACCCATAGACGTTTAGTTTATCTTCCCGTTTCTTTTATTTACTGGCATTGCCACCACAGAATTTCAACCACCGTTATACAGGAAAGTGAACGAGGGACTGTCCTTCATCCATTTTGCTGAGCTAAGATAAAATACTTGATATAGTGT